>OY744532.1:30350671-30453171 GCA_963556195.1 Sepiola atlantica | reverse complement strand
GAAGAGAACAATCTACCCTCGTGGATTACATAAAAGGTTCAGTTTAAAATTCCGCATAGAATCCCGAATTTGACATAAAGGTTCCAAAGTTCGAAAAGGTGCACCTGAAGATGGCTGGAGGTTACATCGGCCGAAATATTATGGAAATAGAGGTTGTTAAAATATCAAATATAATTGTAAGCTATTATTCAAATATGTCAAATCAAAAACTAAAATTTACGTTAGTAAAAAAAAATAATATAACCGGTGAATTAATGGGTACACGTGCTTAGACAGCTGGGATACAAGCAAGTTTTTTTTTTTCAATCTGTTCATTGTCTGGAAGAGTTTGGTTCACTGCAGGAGTGTTGTTATCGGAAGGGTTCAATAAAATGTATGGGTTAACTGATGATACTATAGAATGCCCTCTCCATCTCTTACCAGGAGAGATTAATTAGAAAATGAACGGCAGTAAAAAGACATTAAAGACATTAAAAGCGACAGATCCATTGTACTCTGCAGACTAATGACGCCATGGTGCTTAGCCATTAACAGCATGATGGTCACTGATAGAGGGTTCAGAAAGAGGTAGGAAAATGGACGCCTCTAGTTTCCAGCAAAAGTAAGCTGATGGGGAAGAACGGACGGCTCAATTTACGGCGTAAAGTAAATATATTCAGATGCTGGTTGTTAGGAGAACGATCGTGGGGAGGGATGGAGGAAGATCGCAAATGACAGAATTAATCTTAGCTGAGATTCGGAAGTTGAGAGATGAGAGTTTAGCTCAAATGTAGAGACACTAACGACAAGTAAAGTGTTGAATTTGCTGCTTTCTGATTGTATTATGTCATTATATTTTCTGTAATCAAATAGTCAATGTAAACAAATTGACTCATTATTTTTTAAATATCAAAAATGTGTCTAACTAATGGTGAATAAAGTTATTTTTTGTGAATTTAGTTCTTTTATATTTTTGTACTTTTTACATTTGATTTGATGGAAATAAATCAATTATTGTAAGTTGCTTCCTAATAATATGTATAGTTGATAATTACTAGAAATTACCAAGAAATTTCTCACTAAAAACTTTTCTCAGTAATTATTATTTAGTAGTAATTTTGGTCTTCACATGTCCGCCTTCAGTCATAGACCCCAGTCACATGTTTGTCAGGCCTGTATTATGGATCGCCTTGACATTCTTTCTCTAAATGTACATAGACATTAAGAAATATTAGAGAGTAGTTGAATCAGCATAGAATGAGAGGGGCGAGAGATATACATAGTAGCTAAGAAATGGGGTGACTTGTTCAGTTAATTATAAATTACAGCTAATTAGAATAATTAAAACGTTATTTTCTTTTCAATCCAAGAACTAAGGTATATTTTAGCTTTTTTCTCCCCCTTGCAGCTAACCCCTCAACGAAAGGGAGATAACCTATATATTTTCTATATGACGAACAAATCTTATATAAATAGAGATTTTCTCCGTCCGTCCGTCAGTCATAACTTTTCTGTCAAACATAATTTTTGCGTCAGTCACAATTTTTTCTTTTAAACGTAATAAATACCTTGTCTTATTTCGAAGTATCAGAGATCTGAACTATTTTTTAAAATGGAAAATATTGCATTAATAAATTCCGGATGCCATGACCAGAAATCAAAACCGAAACCTTGAGATCTTTGGTCTTAAATTCTACCAACTGAGCTATTTGGATTTTCTTATAAATAGAGCTTAAAACATTACCATAACAAAATAATTATAGCTTCGGCCTGACGTCATAGATTTATGATTTACGTCATGTTTCAAAGCATGAATTAAAACATGACCAATAATAATTTAAAAAATGAATGAGAAAACATTATCAATAGTGTTGAAATACTACAAATAAACTCATAGGGCCCATAATTCTAGTGAATAATAAAAATAATACTTTGAAGATATAAGTAAAAATAAATAAATAAAGCTGGTTTATAGAAATTTGAAGACATAGGTTGAAAACCAATATTATTTTTTTAAAATATTGTTTTTACTTTCATGAATATAGAAACGCGTATAAAAATGACTAATGAATTTTTTTCAGCCAGTTTTATATCTAGAAATTACATAAGTTTCTTTGTTGAAATGTTTACAGCGATATTTACTGAAAGTTGCGAAACTTATTTTGCCAGAACCACTATTTCCATCAGCTGTTTCTATGTGTTTCTTGAAATCCTGAAAAATTCCACTGTTATTGGCTGCTGCATTGCTTACGTAGGAGCGATTTCTGTTATCTACAATCAGAAGCGAAAATCTTCATCAAAACACGATTTAGACACATGCCACCTTTGGACTGTTTTCTTTTTTACGTGTTCAATCATTATATATCAACTAGAATACTTAATATTATATATATATATATATATATATATATATATATAGAGAGAGAGAGATTATTACTTTTTACGTACATAAAAGTAATCTATGGACACGTGTTTCTGCCTATCAGCCATCATCAGCATGGCTGACTTAGACATAGATGGAACCTACGATTGCATTCTCTGTAGTCTGGAGTTTTCTGAAGTCGTTCAGTGATCCAAACGAAACCGGTAAATCTCTCGTTTTTTTATGCTTTCTTCTTGTGTTTTATTTGTTTTTCCTTTTGTCTTTTTCATACATCTTGTCTCGACGGCATTTATATACAGGTAGAGGATTACGTCAGGAGTGAGATACTACACTAGGTTTCATTTAAATTTATACATTTTCTGAAATATCAATTCATGGAGGTTAGAAAAAACTGAAATTTTGGCCATACCTCTCCCACAGATACATTCATGTGTCTTTTTTGCTTTTGAAGTCGATAAAATGTTTGACTGCCCTTAAAGAAAGAAACCGACAAACAACCCCAGAAACAAGGTTGGGAAACATTTTAGGCACTAAAATCCCCCTTTTTCTACTGAGTCCCCCCCAAAAAAAAATCTCCAGAAAAGGAGGGCATTGAAAAGGAATTCCCAAAACTTATTAAATCAGACAAAGAGGGGGATAGATGGATTCTAGTCCAAGGAAAAAAAAAACTCCCGGAAGACTCGCCCTGGAACAAATGAGAAAAGAGGAGGAAGAATATAAAATGCCGAAGGATCCAGGGCGAGAATCATACGTTGAAGCTATACAGCTCAACAAAAACTAAGAGAGAAAACACAACCCAGCCCTAGCTCTCCCCCCAAAACACAGCGCAGCCAAGTGGCCCCTAAGTCCAACTCCAAATATACGCCCACAACATCGCCTGTTTCCCCACCTACAAAAAACAACCCACCCCACAAGATGTCGCCTCCAGTCACCGACCCTATCAAAGAAAGGGAATATAAACTGATTCCATTAAGTCCGACTCATCAAAAAGCCAAAATCGACTCCCCAAGACCTTCCCCGTTCGTCTCCCCTCATCAGACCCCCAAAAACATGCCGCCTGCTTCCCCTAAGAAAACGCCAGTGCTTCTTCCCCCTTCCACAATCTGAGGCCTACTCCCCCTCACTCCCCAACGAAAACCGATTTAAATATTTCCCCTCCACCGCCCCCAAATGTGTCACAGCGTAACTGCCCCCACCAAAAGAAAGGGGAGGAAAAGACAATTCTTTTACCCTGGTGAAGATATATGTAGAATATCCGCAAAGGTTATCATCAGGGCGAAGGGACACCACTTCGCTGATTTGAAGAGGATGCTCGCTTTTACGGAGGTAGGGGACAAGTCCATTGAAAGTTCTTACAACTTTCCCAATGCCTCCCGAGTACTGACTGATGCAAAGGCTTTATGGCGAATGCTAGAGGAGGCCAACCTCACTTTCGACATCCACCCACAATTAGCTAATCATAAATCTCCAAATTTAAGAAGTTTAAGAACATCATGTTATGGGAGGGTCCCCATACTTTTACACCCCTCCATGTATAGGGCAGCAAAATTAATATATATGTCCCAAGATGGCTTCAGCAACACTGTGATGGGCACTTATTCTATGGGAAAAGCTGTCGGCAACTTGACCCCATTAATGTTTGTTTGAGAAACTCAACCCTAAGATACTACAATTGCACTCTTTCTAGCAAGTGTGAATGTCCGGGATTTGAGGGCCGGTTCTCGAAAATTGCGAGTATGGCAGGACCTTCAAAACCTTGGAGTGGATGTATGCTGTATTCAGGAAACTCACTTAATGCAAGTGATTATTTGAGTGCTTTGTCTAGGAATGTTTACGTCTATTCAGCATACTTCAATTCTAACTCTCGGGGGGTTTCCTGGCTAGTGAAGCAAACTTTAGATGCGTCGTGTGACCCGTGTTTCATGAATTTGGAAGGAAGGCTTTGCGTTCTGGATGTTACCATAAAAGATAAGGCGTTTCGATTGATTGGGGTGTATGCGCTCAACTACCAGGCTGAGCGTGCTCCCTTTTTTCGGCGAATTGAGCAGTTCATGAACACACCTCGTTCAGTTATTTTAGCAGGAGACTGGAACGCGGTCCTGGATCCCGATATAGATCGCACAAGAAATCTTTCTAGGGGTACTAACACAGATCACGATGCTTGAAAATTTTGTGAATTTCTCGATAGGTTTGATCTTATTGATAAATTCCGAAATGAGAAGCCTCGTGATATAGTATGGACTTGGACAGCTAGTCACGGCTCTGGTTTAGTACAGCTTTTGAGTTATATTGACCGGTTCTTAATTAAGAGAGTTGACGTAGGTCTATTAGAGTGTCTAAGTTTTCATAATATAGTTTACTCGGATCATAGACTTGTTCGTGTATGTGTAAACTTAGATAACCGTAAACCTAGGTTAGCTGGATACTGGAAACTTAACATTTTCGTTGTTTGATGTGATGAGTTACCTGGAACAGAAAGTACTAATATATCAGCAGGAAATGATGGGGGCTATAATTGGTAATAAGTTGTGGGTGAATTTTAAGAAAAGCATTAGTTCTTTTTCTGCTGATTTTAGCCGACGACTCAACCTAGAATCTAGGGCAGCAAAAGCGACACTAGAATCTAGATTAGATCAGGCGGTGGTGGCGGGAGATAGTACTAATGTTACTATAATTAAGGCGAAGCTCGCCTCTTTGACTATCAAGGAGAACGAAGCTTCTTTAATTAGAGCTAGGTTAAAGAGAATGCCTCAAGAGGTGACAAATATGGCCGCTGAATTGCATACAGAAGAGCGTCGACGTGCTACCAATCGACATATCGCACATGTCACATTGCTGGACGGACGTACTGTGACCACAAACAGAGGTATTTTGTAGGCGTTTTGTTCTCACTTCCAGGATTCCTTCACCAGGGAGCCTGGTTTGTCTTTAGTGCATTTCGACCCCTATTTAGCTGACTTTTCTCACCTCGGAGCGACCGAAGCGGCTAGGTGCGAAGGTTGCGTAACAGAGGAACAAGTCATGGAAGCCCTAAAGGGAGTCGGCCTAAATAGATCTCCTGGGATCGATGGTTTGCTCTATGAGCTGTATTTGAGGTTGTTGCACATTTTTGTACCCTTGCTGACAGTTTTATTTAACGCTTGGTCAATACCTGAGTACTTTACCAAGGGGATTGTGAAATTGTTACGCAAGAGCAAAGATGGTGGGGATGGGATAAATAATTTTCGTCCCTTAATTATACTAAACACAGAGTTAAAGATTTTGGCCAAGATTTTAGCAAATCGTCTGCAGGGTATTTTGGCTGGTCTGATTAGCCTCGAACAGACTTGTTCTGTGAAGGGTAGGACCATTCAAGATAATTTGCACGCGATACGCTTAATCATTGAGAAAGTCGACACAGAAGCTGCACTGATCAATTTAGAGCAGTCCAAAACATTTGATAGGGTGGACCATCGTTACTTGGAGGCTGTTTTGTCGGATACACTGCTTGAATTGCAGGTGGCTCTTTTCAAGTTTTTATGGCTTGGTAGATCCCCTATGGTCCGTCGCGAGATCTGTTATCTACATGCTTCTGCGGGCGGTCTGGCTATGCCAAGTGTTAAGATTTGTCAACATACGCTTCGGCTATACTACCTGGATAGAATGTGTACACCAGTTGAAGGAAACGGTGGCTTCTGGAAGGAAGACACTACGAAAGCCTTTCCATCTTTGAAAAGTATGCAGTTGGATGAGGGGGAGGCACACAGGTTGCCCTGAGGCGAGTGCTCCTTTTATCGCGAGTGTTGACAGGCCTTGAAGTTCCTCTTACAGGTGAAGGAAAGCCTCTCTGACACCCAGCTGTTGTCTCGAAAGGCATTGTATTGGGTTATGGTGAGGGGATCTGTTCGAGATGAGAAGATTTAAGGGCTCGGTTTGTCGAGGGGGGGAGCTACGTTTAATCTGGCCTTGGGCGCCTGGGCTAAAGTGCTTCGATAATGATGAGGCATCTCTGGCCTGGACGATTATTAGAAATGCTCTGTGGATCGGCAAAAGGCTTAATGCAGCTGGCATTAAGGCTTCGCCTATTTGTCTTTGTTGCGATGATGAAGACGAGACTGTTAGTCACGCCTTTGTTTATTGCTACGTCGTTGTGCTGCTGATTAAGTTAGTTTCAGGTCTCATGGTCCGCATACTGAATGTAACGTCCTTCGAACTGGAACCTATTAATGTATGCAGCAATTGGGCTCTGACAAATGATAGGCAAAGGCGTTTTGTGTTTTATCGCTTACTAGCATTGTTAAGAAGTGTGATATGGCAGACACGTATGAAAGTTGTATACGAAGGTTAGACCTTCGCTGCCCCCGACCTTATTCGAATTTTCAAATATCGTTTGAAGATTCGCATTAGGGCTGAGAAGGCGAAACTTCCTTCGGCAGATTTTGGTGAAAGGTGGGTGACAATTGCACGATTATGTTGAGTGAGAGGAACTAGACTTGAGTGGTATTTGGACGTGCATTAGGCAAAGGGTTTTGGGTTACTCCAACGAACGTTGATCATGTCCTGTTTAAGGCTAGATTAGGAGACTTGTTTTGATCATCATTTAGTTCATAACTTAGCTAGTTCATGAATTATTTCATTAAGCCCCCCCCCCGCTTTATTTTAGTCCCCCCCCCCCGCTTTATTTTAGTCCCCCCCTCCCCGGTAGTTTTTTTTTTCTCCCCAATTTAAGTTTATTTTAATTCCCCAACCCCAGTTAGGTGACATATAGTCTGATTTGCCAGAGATGCAGGTCACCTTTCGAGATTTTCGGAAGAGGTAGTGATAATAAAGCGTTCGGCCCTGCATCATGTTTCGATTGGCAAATACTGTTGGAAAAAAATCCAAACAAAATTTAGACTAAGTAAATAAACCAATATATACATAACATTAACACAAGTAATTAAAATAATAATAAATTCGAAAAACAAAACAAATAAATGAATAAATAATTACAACTAAGACGAAAAATATATAAATAAACATTTCTGGGTTTTCTCTGTTAGGCTATAAATTCATCACTACAGCAATATATTGTTACATCCGACCAACAAAAGACACACACATAGATTCGATATGTACTTACTTTGACAAAGAGGTTTTAACCTCGAAATATTAGAAAAACTTGAACACCATATAACACACGATTGATTAAAGATGAAAGAAAAGAACAGTAAATATAAAATATCACCCAGACATTCTTTCAATTCATCCAGTGCCCGTAACCTTACATTGCATTGTCACAGCTTTTTAAACCTCAAACTTATCTATACCCTGGGAGGTGACGGTGGCTAAGTTGTTAACAACACGGACTGACAACCTGGGTCTGCCAGGAATACTTTCATCTAGGATGTTGGCAACTTTCACGTGGTCCCTCCTGTAAGTACTCGAAATTTTTCTAGAAAGAATTCTAACTAGAAAGATATCGGTGGAAACCAATGCCATCATCCTTTTATTAATTTATCATAATACAAGAGAAATAATTAACTCACATTAATTATCAGAAATCTCTAATTAATAAAAATATTTTCAAAAAAACAAAATATTTGAAAAAACTTTAATGGTGCACCTTCTAAATTTATAATCACAAGGATTTTGATGGTAAAAGAAACTTTAAAAAGTATTTGTTGAACAAGATTGCTTCCCTGAGGGTTACAACATGGTCATCTTCAAATCTAATGTCAATAAACACTTCTCATAAACTGTCCTCATTAGTCATAATAATAAAGTTGAAAAAAATGTAACAATAATTAGTTTAAATCTTATTGGAACTATTTTTTATGGAATTTCTGCTAAGCAGTTTTCAATTTATTTTAAATTTTTGTTGTTTCAAATTTTCATATGAAGAAAGAAGAAATGATTAATCAGAATCTTGTTTGTTTATAATATGGGTTCCAGAATAAATTGGCTTTAAAACAATTGTAAAAAGACTTTGATTATGAATTTATTTTGAATTAGCTAAAAAAATTTTTTTAAAGTTATTACATGTATTCGAATGGAAAAGTTTGAGTGTCATCTTAAAGGTCAGAGGTGACTCTGGCAGAAGTCGATGAAACCATGTGACTTCTGGCCGAGGTCTCTCTCACTCTCTTTCCTGGCGACATTTCCAGCAGAGAAGACGTGTCCAGGGGCTATCCCCAATAGGGGGCAGCACGCGCAGTGTGGCTGATGTAGTGAGACAAGCTATCTATCTCTCTCTCTCTCACACATATACAAGTTGTCTCTATAATGTTTTTCTTTGACTGTCTGTTTAAATAATCATTTTAAACCGGTGTCGGAGTGAGTTTGTCAGCAAACGAAAAGAACCGACAACATGAGTGTATAATGGTTTATACACACATCAGTAAGTAGAAGTGCAACAAAGCTCTCTCTCTATATATATATATATATAAATATATATGTATATTAAGGAAATTGACAACATCTTTGAAGCACGCATGAGAATGTATTTAAGTGAAATATGTTGAAAATCAACAATCGTGCAATTTAAAGGAAAAATTAATGTATTTAATTTTTTTTTTGCAAGCTTTCGTTGTAGAACAACTTTGTCAGGCGAGACTGTCTTATAGTTAGTTTTTTTTTCTTCTTTTCTTCCTCCTCATTTTGATGGTATCAACCGCGAGGGGTCGAATCACGATATGAGCAGAAAGAGACGTCAAGTTACAAAAGACGTTAGGATAAGTGTAGTCCTGGCGATGTTATGCGCAGATTGGCGCTTTTTAAGTAAGGAAATTGACAACATCTTTGAAGCATGCATGAGAATGTATTTAAGTGAAATATTTTGAAAATCAACAATCATACAATTTAAATGAAAGATTAATTTATATAATCTTTTTTTTTTTTTGCAAACTTTCGTTGTAGAACAAATTTGACATTTTTGGGAGAAGGAAAAAAAAACGTATTCTCAAAATTCAAAGTGCATTTAAAGGATTTTTGCCGAAACAGCTCACTTGAAGAAGCCATCTTGAGCCTCCACCGAACTTGGAGCACAGAGCTTTCACAGTGTCCTCCGAGAGATGGCTGAACACCAGTTTGATTATGACAATCAGCTCGTCCTTGGTGTTGGAAGCTGCAATAAGGCGAGTTGAGAGGAAAGGAGCAAATTTTGGGGACTGGTGAAGTCGTAGAAGTTTTCAGGCGGCCACTTCTGGGTTTTATCCGGAAGTGTGACACAGAGCTGTGTCTTGCTGGTACACTATAGCCTTCCCGCAGCCATCATCTCCACTTAGAGCTTGATAACACCGGAAGCAATTCAGCATAGCCATCTGAATTGAGTCCGATACTTTTTTCGAAGATGTGGAGCAGCATGATGTAGCCTATACGGCATGATCACGTTGACACACCGGTTCTCGTTAGATCACCGAATGTATTTGTGAATACCAGGTTCTGTATGTAGGAGGATGTCGACACACTCCTGCAAGAACTGCAAAAACCTAACATTGTCATCTCTCCTAACCTGGATATACATGCGACTGAGGACCGCTTGTGAATTTGATACTCCCATGAAACTTCCTCCGAAGGAGAAAGCTGGTTGCTCCCATACATTACCTCCGCCTTTGCTGGAGACCGAAGACCATCACATTTTGAGTAAACTTGATCTTCATGACGTGTGGGACTTTGTGCAGACTGTACACTTCTTCGTAAAAATCCACGTTTTTATCTTTTCCTTCTTTTTCTATTGACAAAAATACAATATCTGCAACCTGATCTGGTGTGTGGCTGTGTGTGTTGTGGCATTTATTTACAGGTTTAATAGTATCTGCTTATTATATGTGGGATTGTGATTTAAGGGGGGGGGGCTTGAACAGAAATCAGCTTATATAAAAAAAACTATGTAGATGCATGTTTTCGAATTTTACTCGATATATTTATACAGAAATACATTACTTTAAATGAATGAAGACTCACATCACAGTTAAATATGCAGACAAATGAATGTATTATATACAATACGGCATGCAACTAGTCCTTAGAAGAACCACAGCATCCCCAGCTCGACATGGTGTTTGACCTTGTTGAAGAGAGTTTCTTAGCTTTTGTAAGGCGGTTCTCTTGGACCTTGGGTTAGGGTTAGGGTTAGGGCAGTGAGTAGTTGACCCTTGCGACTCTTATATAAGGAGTATTTATTTACCTCCTCTCCAGCAGGTTAGGCACAAGGCCAGTTTTATCTTACTCCCACAAGTAAGATGTGACCCAAGGTCGGGTCAGGAAAGTGGGGTTTGAAAAGCCAGCGCCCGAGAAAGTGAACACTCTGGCCATTAAAAATTGCCTGGGCAGCCTCGTCGGCATTCCCCGGTAGGGACGCCTCAGGCAGTAAGCAATAAACTTACTCCTCCCCAAAGAGGAGAGGCGAAGCCTGGGAGGGTGGACCTCCTAGAACTGCACAGGACCAACCCATAGACCGGTGTAAATCAAGCCCCGAAGGTCAAGACAATACCAGTTTATGGGGTGTAGTATCCATTGGAACAGATACTACACTTTGATCTTAGCCAAAAGGCCAATTATGAGAAGTATTGATTTACTCCTCTCCAGGATTTAGGCACAAGGCCAGTTTTTATCTTACTCCCACAAGTAAGATGTGACCCAAGGTTGGGTCGGGAAAGTGGGGTTTAAAAATTGCCTGGGCAGCCCCGTCGGCATTCCCCTGTAGGGGCGCCTCAGACAGTAAGCAATAAACTTACTCCTCCCCAAAGAGGGAAGGCAAAGCCTGAGAGGGTGCACCTCCTAGAACTGCACAGGACCGACAACCCCCAATAGCCCATCTCTCTCTTGCCTGGATTTTACTGCATCTCTTTTGCAGCTTTTTGATGAATTTCGTGGTGTGGATACAGCCAGAACGCCTACTATAATCCTTCCTGCTAGCCACTGCTTCCATATCCCCATTGCAATTTTACAGCTCACATCTTACAGCTTTCAAGGTATTCTAAGAGCATTGAATTTTGGCTAAGATTTGCGAGTTCTCTATGAGCATTTAGAGAAAAAGTGGCCATATAAGTTACATATGTTTTTCTTCAAGTTGAGAAAGTTTTGAAATAAAGAAAAAACGTTGCTGAATATATAAATAATTTTGGTTTTTGAATTTTACATATGTGTATCTGTACACACCACAAACATGTATCTAAATTAGATCTTTACTTCTGTGTAAGAATAATAAATAAATGATAAGAATAATAAATTTACATGTCTTGTGACCTTAAAAGGCCGAAAAAAATAAGACAACAAGGAGGTAATTAACAAGAGTATGTATTTATGGAAAGTACAGAAGTAATGGGTTGCCAGAGACTGCTTCTGGATTGGTCATAGTGATTCTCTCTCTCTCTCTCTCTCTCTCTCTCTCTCTCTCTCTCTCTCTCTCATTATATAAGGGCAGATGAAGTGCTTTTAGCCTTGGTAAGCAATCATCTAGAGATGATGTTTCGATAAAAGCACTGGTCCCCATCACCACACTGAGTTAGCATCAGGAAGGGTACATGGCCTATAAAAAATCTTGCTTGAACTAAGGAAATGACTTCCCCAAAAAAAATCTGTTGTGTGTTAAATGATGATACTATGTGTAATGTGAGTCTTAAAAACAAGCTTAGATCTGATGACCTCAAAGGAAGATTAAATCTGGACAGTATAGAGAGATGTGTGCAGAACAGGAGACTTTGTTGGTATGGTCACATTGAAAATGAAAAAATGGATAAGAGTTCTTGAGTTAGTAGATGTAGAATAGTTGAGGTAGCAGGATCAGTTGGCAGAGGAAGGCCAAGGCAATCAAAGGAGGAAATGATAAGGATAGATTTGAGAGAAAGAGGGATAAATAATGACCTTGACAGAGATAGGTTAGCTTGGAAGTCAATTTCTAGAAGCCGTCCAACATATGCCAGCATGTAAAACGGACTTTAAAATCATCATCATCTCTCTCTCTCTCTCTCTCTCTGTCTCTGTTACCACCACTATTTATAGTGTTGGGAAGAGTCCATGTAGTGATGCAATAGGGGAGATCACCATAACAGTATGTAAATTAAATTACATTTTTCGACACAAAAAAATGAACTGGTTTATGAACAAAATTTTGGTTAGTAAACAAACTAAACAGTAACGGTGCATCAGTCACATTGCAATATTACATACGTAACCTGCCCTTTACCGTCCGAGCTCTGATCGCCCATTATCAGTTTCGCAACCTCTATTCCAAATTCAACAACTTAATAATAATACTGGAAATCTACTGGGAAGAGGAGCTCGTTGTCACTCAGACTCCAGGAAACACTACCTGCTTTTGCTAGTGAGCGATCACTGGTAATGACTCGTGAGAACTCCTAGGAAATAAGAAGTCTATGACTAATGGAGATTTCGTATCTGTCTGTTTGAAATCGAAACTATACTATTACTTCTATTAATGTACTATCTTTTACTGCTTAATTCATGGGGTGTAGTGTAGTATCTGTTCCATTGTCATGGGCCCACTCTCCCAGAATTTGATTATTTAAGTGGCCAGCTAAACAAGAATTTGGACTTAAAAACGACGATGTTGTACTCAGCTGGGAAGTAGCCTTGTGGTATTGTATTCCACAGATGGGAAATTCTGGAAAGAAACTTTGTTCATGGAAGTTCTGTTTCGTTTTAGGTACACAAAGGCAGAAAGGAAAATTCTTTACCATGGTTGATGCTAGACGAGTTTTTGCTGTGAATTTTCTACAGGTGTGGGGGGGGGACCAGAGATTGGAGCTCAGTCGAGCACCTACCATGAAAATAATGATAGGGTAGAGAAAGACTAGCAACATCTCTTATGTGAGAAAGAGGCTGTAGGGAAGAGAAGAGATCACCCCCCCCCCAAACTAAATTTCAAAGTCGATTCTGTACTCTGTCAAGGCATGAGAGAGTGTTCCGAGCGGCACCTCCCCAGATGTGGCAACAGTACTCCATCTTAGGATGTATCTGGCTCTTGTATAGTATAGGATTGTGACAGAAGCGGTACAAATCCAACCATCTTTTTCTGTCATCTTAGTAATGGATTTGATGGGGATTTGATTAGGAAAACCCCTAGCACAAATGCTGAGACTAAAGTGCTTAAGGCTAGTATATGGAAAGAAAGAAATTTAAGAAAAAAAAGCGGCATTTTATAGGATGTTTGGAAAACTGATGACCTAACTTTGGGATTATGTTCTATATGTGTAAATAATGAAAAACGTTCCCATAAACATAGGTCCTGAAACACTAAGTTTCCGAATTAAATACTGATCAATATTCTTTATTGTAAACATCTAACACGTACAATGTGTGTGTTATAGTACACTGTTATTTTTACATATGGAATAGATAAACACTATCCGTGTGACAGGATCACAGGTAAAATAATCCTGGGCCTGGTGTTGCCGTATAACACCAATAAAACCATGAAAAAATAACACCAAACAAATATAAAAGCTGTGAGACTCAGAATAAAGATCTGAGCATCATGATAAGCAGGGGCTTCTTTTATAGCCAACGTGGGGGCCCTGGTCAGCATCCTGTGATTGTTGGCCCTTCGTATTTTAGGTCTGACAAGAAAAAAAAACAGAAAAATAATGCAGACGGGAGAGCAATTCTTCATAGGATCGAACTTGCTACTCTATCCTGTAACCAATCGCTGGTCAAGCACAAGAATTTACAGTAGAGTCTATTGAATTTAGTAGTCAGTGCTCATCTGTATGACCAATTGAGCCCAACTTGAAAACTGAGATAGAAGCCTAGAAAGTTGGTTTATAAGCAGGCTGGGAGGTTCCATTATTCTTAGATGGGTCTGATTGGTTGCTAGTCCATGAGTGGATAATCTTTTAAACACCTAGTCATTGTCTCTGCGGTCATCTGCAGAAGATGTACCATTGTTACTTTAGTTTCAACAGAAAAAAGGCAGCATTCTATGTTCGTGTTTATGCTCCCTAGAACAACCCGCCAGAGGAGGTCGTGAGGTTGCCTAACATATCCAGGTTTCATGTCGCCTTGAACAAACATTCAGACAGTATATAGATGCAATATCTTCTGTGTTTTTACATGGCTTGCTGAACTTTGCTATTTTTAACAATAAAATTGATCGATCGATATAAAAATATTGCTGAGATAGAAGCCTGGAAAGTTTATGTATAAGCAGGTTGGCGGTTCCATCATGTTTAGATGGGCAAGTCCATTCTCTTGGTTCTGATTGGTTGCTAGTCTAACCAAATACAAAGACAAACTTTCACCTTCAATTTTCTTTGAGACATGTGTATATTTTCTCTTGTGCATCTCACTCTAAATAAATATGAGTTTATGATCGAAGAGTTTGAATGCAGAACACGATAAACACCATTTTCAAAATTGCGAAGCTTTCACTATAAAAAGTGCTGCATTTTAGCACTCGACCCCCCCCCCCAAATCATATTTTACATAACGTGATATGGGCATAATTTTTGTTGTTGCTTTCAATTAAAATAAGCTTTTATTTGAAGTTTAGATTCGACATGTCTGTCTTTTTATTGTTTAATGTCTCGATTAAAAGGAATTGGATTTACCGGGTTTTGCATTTGAACTCTTCAACTTTCTTCCATTTCCGTCGGGTTTCAAAATATTATTTCCTTTGCGAGGTTTCTCTCTATCAACCTCTGAAAAGTATTATCCGTCACATTTCCTTAAAGTGGGTAGATAGCTGTCTTTTTCTTCCACGCAACTTGATGTAGTACTAGCGAACGTGAAAAAGATATTAAATTGTATAAGCTACTCTCTTTCCTTCTCCATTTATTAAGCTTACTCTTTCCTCTTATTTTCTTTTCATTTCTGTTTCTCCCAGTACTGAGTGGAAAGGGGATGCGCTCAAATCAATGGCTTATTACGACATCCGCACAAACGCAGCAGGCACTCATGAAATAAAATACATTATTTCAAATATCAACAATAGGACTGGATGAAGCTCAGAAAATGTATGTAAATTCTCTTCCCACGCATTGGTAATCTTGTAAATTCTCTTCCCACGCATTGGTAATCTTGATAAGACAGAATATCAAATATTCATGTTTTAAAATTCTTTCTGCTGGATTCTTCGACACAAAACATTTTGGGAGTTGTTTTTTTTTTTCATGTTTTTCTATCCAACATTTACGGACGCCTTTCTTAGTATCACTTATTTTAATCTTCTTCTTTCTTCTACTATTCATTTAACATCACTTTTCCGTTGTTCAAAGGCCAGACATTTTCTGGTATTACGGAAGCTCACCCATCTACTTCTCATGGTTCAACGGGTCAACAGTTTCCAAATTCAACTCTGTGCGGTTTTGTCTAATCACTTGCTTCCAAGTTTTCCTTGGCCGGCCAATCTTCCTGCGATTTAAGACATTCATGCTTCTGCAACGGTTTATTCAGGAGGATGAATGTTCCACATAACCATACCAGCCTAATCGATTCATCCTTAGGATAACCTCCATGCAGGGCAATTGTAGTGCTTTCACCAAATCCTCTGGCATCATGTGTTGGGTTTGGTCAGATTTCACATTGAAGATCCATCTAATCATCGATTTGTCACTGCAGACACAAGCGAAAGAGGACTGGGCGAGGGCCCAGCATTCACTGCCATATATCATGACGTTCCTGACACACACCGGATGTAGAGAGGGACAGCAGATGTTGTTATCAGAGGCAACAACTCACAAAATTTTGCCCAAGCTGCCTTCACTCTAAATAAATATGAGTTTATTAATGTGAAACATGTTTCTTGTTCTTCCTTACACAATACATTTTATTTCTGTCATGTTTGAGAATATTATTTCCTTCAGTGTTTCTCTCTAATAAGCTCCAAAAAGTATTACTCGTCGCATTTCCTTAAAGTGGGTAGATAACTGTCTTTTCCCTCCACGCAACTTGAACAGATAATCAACTATTTTATACCCCACACACTGTTGACCTCCGACATGATTTGAAATCGCAACCATCTGCAACAACATCGATAACCAACAATTATCTGATACCCCGACATTGGTGACTCATCCAAACCATTTAACCAGGCACCTGATAAATGGCGACCCATTATCACTATCACAAATAAACCCAACTCACCTTAAAGTCTACAAAAGAAATCTTTGCAAGAGATGAAAGTTGTGACAGGACCAACTGTGAAGATGCACCTGATGCACCTCCCAAATCTTCTTGTTATATGTAGCTCTGTGTAAACATGCACTAGCCGACTGCATGTTTCGTGAGTTGCAATGCATGCTAATAACAGACTTGCTGCAAGTAAGTAATATTTAACAAAGAGAAGATAGACCACACAGGGAATTGGAAATATGTCTGATCTGGAGTTTGGCTACCCTGAATTTCATTTGTCCACTTAAGAAAATAATGTTTCTTCATATACAAGGTTCCCTGCTGTTATGATTCACCTAGGGTCTTCCAAATTTAATGACTGGCCAGATACTGGGACCCCCTAGACAGTAGTTTTTTTATGTTCATAGATTGGTAGCAGATTGGCTGTTTCAAATGGATGTTGGCTAGCCATTATCTCAAGTGGTCTTTCCAGGATGGTCCCGGGGATATCTACATATACTCCAGCAGATGGGCAGGGGAGGTCAGATGATCCTCTGGGCATCTCAGGATCAGTTTGGTTTTCTGGGGTCTGACAGTCAGTTGGTTTTCAGTTGGACTTGTGTTTTGATTTGTAAGTCTGTTGTTCAGTAGAGAAAATGAGCATCATTGTAACCTCCTAAAAAAATAAAACTTTGTTATTTGTTTTAAACTAGAGTTGTAAATTTATTTGGAGGGAGGATTCTTCTGTTGCAGTAATGACTGAGACCCGACAATTAACACTGCGACCAGCACAATGAGTGGACGATCACTGCCTGTGCAGCGAACGCACACATCACACGTTAATATCTGTCGAGGGGATATATTGCACTGTGATATTTGCCTGGGTTGGCAATTTTTTCCGCAGGGTTTCAGAAATTTTCAAGCAGTATTCCCACATCAATGCAGGCGGCATTGCTGAAATAAAGCCACTAGATCTTTTTGCATATCCAAAGGACTGGTTCCGTCAGTCATGATCGGGTAAAAGTGTTAAGTATTTTAAAAAAACTTTTCTTAGTTATTATCGCCTGTAGTGAGGATTAAACCTTCAACCTCCTGAAGACTATCACGTATAACTGATTGTTACTCAACGCCATTATCCATTGCGCCATGGGTCTTTGTGGACAATCTACCCCAATGGATTACAGAAAAGGTTCAGTTCAAAATTCTGTATAGGTTCCCGAGTTCACCACAAACATTCTTGAGTATGGAAAGATGCACTTGAAGAAAATTGGAGGTTACATTTGTCAAAACATTGTTAAAAATAAGAACTAAGATGAAAATAGTAGTCCGAATAATTAAAATTATCAATCCTCATCTCAAAATTTCTGAAACATTTCTATATTGCTCACCCTTTATGTTGAAATCTGTTCACAGTGACTACCAATAAGCTTTTAACACCTACTTGCCACTGATATTCACATTTATTGAACCAAAAATAATAATAAAAACTTTGTCATCACAAATGAAGAATTCAACATAAAATATTGTTTCCTACTCCAATTTTATATGTAAATTTTGTATGTTTACATTTATATAACACCTTTGTATTGTTCATATCAGCTTTTTGTATTCCTGTTTCTTGTGTTCTTGTGTATTTAAATAGCACTAGAAATAACTGTGACTCGTTGGGTCACCCACTGAGTTTGGATTAGATTGTTTGAATCAAGAAAAAGTGAGTTTGTAAAACCAGTTAAATTTTTAAAATAAAACAACAAAATCATAAATCAGTCTTTTTCTGCTCATTTTGTTTTCTCTCTTGAGCATTACCTATCTTTCCGCACACACATACACACACCATAGGGTGCTAAGACCTTTAACAATCTCCCTTTTTGCCACACTAGGTGGCGCTAAGATCAGGAACAATAAAAGCTGAAGCACAAAAAAATTCTCTCTTTTTGTCTGGCCCGATACACTCCTGATCACTCATACCTTCGACAACACATATGCCTAACACACGCGCAAAATCCTAGGTATGTGAGACACATTCCCTCAACTTTTTCACACACACACGACACACATTCTTTTCAGACTTTTCTTATGTATGTGTTTAAGCACTCAAGTCAACTGGGAACGAATCTATCTGGACTCGCATTAAATAAATGTGGTATCTTAAATGTATCGTCTTTGTTTTGTTTCTCTGTTTTATATGTTGCTTATACAATAAAATATGTGCTATAATCCCGTTGACACACCGGTTCCCATTAAATCATCAAAGTTAAGCGACGTTGCGCCTGGTCAGTACCGGATGGGTGACAATTTAAAAAGATAAGGTGCTGTGTGTGGGAGAGCTCTCTGCTTATCCCGGAAGTGTTTCTGGACTTTTCCTTGCCACTGGATTCAAGCAATATCGGTTCAGGAGAGGTATGGTTGCAGATTTCACAATCCTTGCTTCACAATAGACTCCCCTGCACAGACACCCTAACAGGAGGTATCCATTTTCTCTCGAAACTCAATGGAGGACTTTTCTCTCAGCAAGATAAAATATATATGATGTGGACGCTGTCTAAGTGTCCACATCATATATATATGTATGATGTGGACGCTGTCTAAGTGTCCTCAAACTCTCTTTCCCTCTTCAGCTATTCTTCTATTAAATAGTATTGTCATTCTTGTCTCTCTTCGTAAATATCGATTGATTTTTGCACCCACATTTTTGATAACTTTTTTTGCTTGTTTTAAATTGCATTTCTTGTCGAGAAATAAAATTCTATTTTTCTTTTTAAAATACTGAGAATTTAACTATTTTATCCTTGATGGCCATGCTATTTTTTTTAACACAAAATTATTTTTACTGTTTCAAAATGTTATCACACACAAAAGCAAACATTTTTGACATATGAAAATATACTTTAAACATTCTGCAGTCGAGAAATCGAAAACAAACAAAATATATCACAAATAACTGCTAACAAACGCAAGAAAATTTAATTTTCTACCTACCTGCATAGTTTTAATCTTCTGAAAGTGTTTTAAAGTTTTTTTAATCTGCTTCTTTAACCTATAACAATCCAAGATGGCTGCCGTGAAATGGCCTTTAGCGTCTATGTTTCATTGACAACAACCGAGAATAGAAGATTAAAAAAAAAAATTTTTTAAACTAATAGCTGTTACCAAACGCATTAAAATTTAATTGTCGAGTGATCTATGTATTTTTAACTTACTGAAACTGTTTTAAAGTTTTTCTTTATTTCAAAATAAGTTGCAGCTTTTGGCCTAACGTGGTCAGACATTTTTTTACAAGCTCTTCGATGCTCCGATACAAATTCTGAAATAAAAAACACTTACAAAAAGTTTCAGAACTGTAAAACTATGCAGGTTGATAGAAAATAAAAAGACGTTATCTGTTGTATATTTTGTTTTCGATTTCTCCACTGTTAACTATACTACATCATTGCCAAACATTCTTCTACACACGCAAAAAAAAAAATACAAAACCCCAAAATCAGCTTGGTTAAAATTTATAATCACGGCCCCTAGGGTATGAGTGCACCGTTTTCTTCCCCCTCCCCCCGTAGATTGGCATGCGTATATTACACATGAAGATTGAAGAGTTAAAAGAATGCATTTCAACTAAAGAAACATTTTATTTTATCAGAACTAGTACATTTTTTTTTGGGTATTGATTTTGGGATTTTAATTCGAATTATTTGATGATTATCAGTAATCAAGTAACATTTCAATTTTAATGAAAATTAAATATAAATTTAATTTTCATTAAAAACAACAACAAAAAAAACAAAAAAACCCTCAAAACAAAGAAAAAACACATAAAACATACATTTATAAAGAATCTGTGTTTATTTTTTTTTCCAGTAAAAAACAAAACAAAACATACTCTTCACTAATGCCAACATTAACCCTAAGTCCGGGTTAGCAATACAAAAAAAAAATACTAATTCTGGAAAAGAAAATGTATAAAAAAAATAAATGGTACAAATTAGGAAAAGGCACCCAGAGAATTCAAATACTTACGTCAGCAATTCCGAGTTTGAACAGCGACTTCGGAAACAGTTGTGAGTATTGACAAAGAAGCTCCAACAAAAAACAAACTTGCTTTGATGTTTATTTTTTTGCAAAAAATTAATTTAATAAAAACATTTTTTTTTTTTCGTATTTGTCCAAAAGAGGGTAATATTTCAAAATGTAATTTGTAATGTTTTTTTTTTTCTTTTTTGGGTGTATTTTAGTTATTAGAATTTAGGAAGAAACTGTTTTTGTTCAATTGTTTTTTGTTGCTTTTTAAAAATTATGATGTTTTTCTTGTTAGCACAGAAGAGGGTAATGTTTGTTAGCGTTTTTTTTTTTTTAAAATTCTTTTAGGTTAATGAAAGGAAGGGTTTTGTTTTGTTTTTTAAGTGTGAAAACTGAAATGCATAGCCCGTATAGGCTATACAAGTAAGGTGAGGGTATGAACGAGCATGGCTCATTCACCAGTTTCTGTTTCATGGGCAAACTAGTGCGCTCAGAGTGGATTTGGGCATCGTTACTGGCGGTGCTTGAATGTGGGGACAAATGTATGACGAGAGAGAGAGAGAGAGAACTCTCTCTCTCTCTCTCTCTCACACACACACACACAAGAAAAAACAAAAAGAAAACTTCCTTTCGTTAACTTAAAAGAATAAACAAAAAAATACTTTAAAATAATACTTGGAGCTGCGATGCTTACCCTTCGGTGCTTAAAATTGTTTCTGGCATCTCTCGCCTGAATTAATAAAAACATTTTGAGCCAATCAAATGCATTTCTTTAGAATTTAGAAAATTTGTCGAGTGCATAAAAAGCCAGATTTTTCCTTCAATAAATATGTTGAGCCAAAATCCACGACAGAGCTAAATCAACATTTATCCAGCTTCCCTCGCCTCTCTGTCGGGCGTTGAGAAAGCTAATAATGTATTTCTCAAAAGTTTGGACAAAAATAATAATTCATTTCTAAATCCTAATAACAAAAAAAAAAAATTACAAATACACTTAAAAACAAGGAAACAAAAATATTTCATATGTACACAACGATGCAGAAGCACCAAATTTAATTATAAAATTTTCCCCGAAAAAGATTTTATGTGACTTTTTTTCTTTTTTTTTTTTTAAACTATGACCGTTTGGTGCAGGAGAGGCAATCGGCGGTCCACGGACACAAATTCAAAATAGTAAGAAACTTCAATATCGCAATAGAGTGTGTCATGTGTGCACATACACCAACAACAACAAAATAATTTTCTTACAAGTTTTCGTATAAATATTTTTTGTATGTAAAGGGAGATAAGTACAAATTACTTACACAGATAAACGCTCATGGCTGCTTAGAATTACTCGGTAAAATTCGTAACCGAGTTACGAGTACGTACGACAACAGCTGAAAGGCGACAACACAAAATTAAACCCGGATTCCTGAAACAAAAAAAAAAAACGAAAAAAAAAAAAGAAGATTTATTTACATTTTTCTACTGAAATATTTACATTGTTGCATTATATACATATTTAAATAAATTGTTGCTTTTTTATTTTGTGTTTTTTGATAATTATTAGTTTCTAGTGTTATTTTAATTTTTTCTGTCATGCGGACACTTTATTTGCAAATTGTTATTATTTTTACAAAAACACATAAACTGTCTGTGTGACTAAAAATACACACACGCACAAGAAAAATATTTACAAAAATAAAAAATTATAAAGCAACAATTTACAAAGAAAAAAATACTTTGCAACAATGTAAAATTTGGTAAAATTTCAGTATAGTCAACAGTCGAGAAATCGTAAAGAATATTTTTTTTATAGAAAACGCAGAAGAATTAAATTCTCTACCGACCCGTATAGTTTTAACGTGTGGAAAATATTTTTAGTTCAGAATTTTATTTTTATGATAGTGGTCGTGTGTCGATAAGACACGAGAAACAACATGGCAACTAAAGTAATGGCTTTACCTCGCTAAACTTAGGCAATTAAGTGTGGGTTTACGAGTTGTTTTTTTTGGAGGGGGGGGGGGGGTGATTGCCACTCGAACCTAGGGTGAATGGTAGTAAACAAAATATTACTATCTCTATATATTTAACATGAATTTAACCGAAGTAATGTCTCATGTGGTCACCCATTTTGGGTTGTGTGTGTGTGTGTGTGTGTGTGTGTGTGTGAGGACTGTAGGAAGCGGCATAGAAACCTGAGCATGGCATGGATTGATTATCAGAAGGCCTATGACAGCGTGCCCCACTCATGGCTACTGCGGTGCCTTGATCTGTATAATATCAACCCAGTAATTAAACAAACAATGGCTGACCACATACAAATGTGGCAAACCACCATCTTACTAAGCCACAGTCATGGAAAGATTACCATCCCTAACATCAATATCAGAATGGGAATCTTCCAAGGTGACAGCCTATCCCCGTTGCTCTTCTGCTTGGCAATAGACCCACTTAGTAAGCTTCTCAACAACAGGCCTACAACCTTGGTCAGGGACGCCAGAGAGATCCATCTAAGAGAATCAACCACCTTCTCTTCATGGATAACCTTAAGCTTTATGCAAGCTCTGACACTGAATTGCAGCAGCTCCTGCAGGTTGTGCACACCTTTTCCAAAGACATCAGAATCAGATTTGGCTTAGACAAATGCGCCAAGTGCTCCCTCAGGGCTGGGAAGAAGATTCATGCAGACAATATACAGCTAGATGAGGAAAATGACATACGAGATCTCGAAGAGCAGGAATCATATAAATACCTTGGCATTGAGGAAAATGACACCATCCAACATGCCAGGATGAGAGAGAAAATTGGCAGAGAGTATGTACGCCGTGTGAGAAAGATCTGCAAAACACAGCTTACAAATAAAAATAAAATAACTGCCATTAACCAACTTGCCATGCCAGTATTTATGTACAGCTTTGGCATCATTGATTGGCCTCAACAAACCATCAACAGGCTAGATGTAAAGACACGAAAAATGTTAACCCTCCATAGGGTCATCTATAGAAATCAGTGTCTGCAAGTCTGTACTTGCCCAGAGGAGAGGGAGGATTGGGGCTATCAGATATTAACCACCAGCATAGAGCCACTATTGTCAGCATTGGCCAGTACCTAAGAAGTTCCTTAAACTCCAGCCTAGTACATGAACATCAAGAGTCAAGAGCCAGCAAAACAAATTCCATCACAAAGTTGGCCAAGCATTTTGGAAGGGCTGTCATATAGATGAGGCAGAAACACCAAACAATCCTGCCACAGAGATAGCCCAAAAGAGCCGGAAGAGATACACCCAGACTTTTAAGAACAGGTGTATTGATGAGTGATCAGGACAGAAACGTGCCACATACTTCCTCAATGAACTATCCAAGGACTATATTGATAAGGAAGGGTCCTTGGACTGGCTAAAAAGGGGAACCCCCCACTACGACCAGGAGAGGCTTATAATGGCCGCCCAAGACCAGGGCCTGATGACAAATGCATTTAAAAAGATGGCTGGTCTCAGTCAGGACAACAAGTGCAGGTTTTGCCACACTGAAGTGGAGAGTGTGAGCCACCTGATATCAAGTTGCAAAATCATGTTGGCAGATGGCTCCTATACAGCACGACATAATGGAGTGTGCAGGTACCTCCACTGGACCATCTGTAAGAAACTGAATATCAGGTGTAGCAGCAGGCCCTGGGAACATCTACCTGAGAGAACTGTGGGGAATGAGACGTACACCATCCATTATGACCATGAAATCCCCACAGCTACCTATCTGGAAAACGGAGCTGTCAAACCTGACATTGTCATATGGAACAAGAGAGAGAGAGTGGCAACTTTGGTTGAGGTCAGTGTCCCTAATGATGGGGGCCTAAACAGAGCTGAAAGAGAGAAAATAACAAAATATCAGGGTCTAATGTATGATATGAAAAGAAACTGGAACCTCAAAGAGATCTCCATCATTCCAGTTATCATAGGAGCCACTGGACTCATGAAGAAGAACTTGAAAAAGTATTTAGAAAGTATACCTGGTGAACCAAGTGCAAGAGAAATCCAAACAACTGCACTCAAGGGAACAGCCAGAATCCTGAAAAGAGCTCTCGGTTGGAGTCTGTAAATAGCGGGTAATCATATGGCATTTGGAAGAATGCCCCGTCCCAGCAAATGAATGAAAATAAAAATTAAAAAAAAAGAGTTTTGGTGTGACGATAAGTCACGAACATTGAAAACAAATTCTGAAATAACAAACAAACTTACAAACAATTTTAGCACGTTAAAAAGTATACAGATAATTAAATTCTACTGCGTTTGGCATAAGCTTTTTTAGTATTTATCGATTGATAACTATACAGCAATTTTAGCTAAAATTGACATAATTCTATCGCATTCTTTTAATATCTATAAAAAAAGCACCTTTTATTTTTATTTGCTGATATGTTATTACTAGGTACGTGTTACGTGCAAAATCAATGACCGATTCCCAAAATAAAATGTAAAAATATTTGCCCCCCCCCCCCTCACTTAAAAGTTCACCAAAATTCAGGAAATCATCCAATTTGAATTAAATTTTCAACATTTATTAATCAACGATCACGGAATATAATGAAACTATTATTTTTCTTAAAATCTTAGTGAAAATGTATTAATTGTTGAAGAGATTTATCTTCCTCCCACAGCGGTAAGATATGACACAAGGTCAGGAAAGTGAGATTTGAAAAGCCAGCGCCCTAGAGAATGAACAAAATACACCTTTACTAAAGTTATATTTTTATGTATTAATCAAAAATATGCATAATTTTTTTTAAAATTTAATGAAAATAAAGCACTGTAGATGTTAAAAATTAAATATTAAAAAAAAACAAATTTCATATATATTACGAAAAGGGCTCCTAAATTCAGTGTTAATAAAAATTACTATACCTCGAAGAAAAATTAATTTCTTGAATTAGCGATGTCATCATTGAATAAAGCATTGTTTAATCAATATTTTCACACAAAAAAAATAATATAATTGCAAAAAATTATTTTATGTGATAGAGTTTCTGGGAAAATTAAAAAAGCGATATAATTATATTTCTCTTTTGCACATAGACGTGTCATCATCAGCGTAAGAATTTATTTTCATAATCTTGAAAATAAACAAAAAATTGAAAAATATGAGGATCAGGTTCATTACGAAAAAAAGAATTACAAAAATTAGATAATTTCTACTAACGATTAACTTGAATTGGTATGGTGGCCCTGTTCTGTAATA
This sequence comes from Sepiola atlantica, assembly GCA_963556195.1. Taxonomy (NCBI): domain Eukaryota; kingdom Metazoa; phylum Mollusca; class Cephalopoda; order Sepiida; family Sepiolidae; genus Sepiola; species Sepiola atlantica. Next base: position 30,427,551 of record OY744532.1, on the reverse strand, counting down.
AACAAGGGGATTAGCCTTCCAACCACCACTCACTTTTACACCGCCCTCAAAATTTTATTTTTAGAAATTCAACAATTTCGTTAATTTCACAATTCATCGTCAATTATTCGGAAAGTTTGTATTTGCTTTGTCATTTTTTCATTAATGAATATTTAAAAAGTTAAAATCAATTATTTATTAATAAATAAAGAGAATTAAAACATGCCATTTTCTTTCAAAATTGAATTCTATTTATTTATCAATAATTAATTTTTTAAACTTTTTTTTCGATGAATAAATTGTAAGTGTAGTCATTGACTTTAATTTACTTTTTCACACTTAAAATAAAAAAATACACTTTATTTTAAAAAGAATTAATGTAATTTATCGTTACGACACGTTAAGAATAAATCGAATAACTAAAGTTTTTAATCATCATGTAAAAAAAATTGATAAAATTGACGCAGTTCGTAACATAAAAATAATTTTGAACATTTAAAAAAAAGTATTATTTCAAATACTAAGGAACAATATTGACAGATGTCATCAATAATTTCAGAGCATTACTGAATTAAAAACGAATACAAAGTTGAATATGAATCTTTTTAGATAGAAATAAATAAAATCTTAATTGTGTACATTCACAAATATTTTAATTGAATAAGCATGTCCTTTTTGATTACAACAAAATAAGGGTACTTAAATCAATTAAATTTCTTTATAACCTTAAAAAGAATAAAGAAATTAATGGATAATAATTTTTCAACTTCTATAAATTATTACAAAACCATTTTTATATATAAAGTCAAAACTTATAAACAGAAATATTATGACATTTTTGTCTTCCATATATTCTCATAGCGGTGGTCAATCAGTAAACAAAGTAATTTTTAGTAAAACGTAGGAATATATTTTTTTTAATTCAGTATCTTATGACTTTAATTTAATAATTATCTTTGAAATAGTTCCCAAAAACTTATGTTTATCTTTCAAAGGAATTTTTACAAGTAATTTCTTCAAAGTTCAAAATTCACTGAATTTTTGTTTTTTTCAGTCGTCATGATAACATATTTCATTATAATTTATTTTTCACACATAAATATGCAGTTTTTTTCATTTAGAGATTAAGTTTAGGCTTTTATCTTTCAAACACAATCAAAGTTTACACGAAAACTAATTAAATAATTAATGATAAGCGCTTTTTAATAAGCATAGTCCGTACAAGAGACGGCCATTTTTGCACGTACCGAGTTTATACATGGGTTATTTATCTCCCTCCCACAGCGGTAAGATGTGACAGAAGGTCGGAAAGTGGGATTTGATAAGTCAGCACCCTAGAAGAAGAGCATTTATGACCTTTAAAAATTGCCTGGGCAGCCCCGTCGGCATTCCCCGGTAGGGGCGCTGTTACATTATGCTCCCCACCCATGTACGTTGGACTATAACACCCCCCCCCCTTTTCCCTGTTACTCACGGAATGCATCTGCATCCGTTTCCGGCCTCTCTCGGAATAAAGTATGTCATATCTCTCTCCTACACTTGTGTAGTCTTTACTTATTAAATACATCGTAATGTAACATGGTGGCAGCGGTGTAAAACACATCTCAAAACCCGAAACACAATGTCATCGTCAGAACGAGCAACCGGTGAAGCTTTATCTCCTTCCCAAGCGACGGACAATGCTACAACTACTACAACAAATTATCTACAACGTTCCTTGTGTGCAAAAAGATGGCGGAAAGTTTTCAAGCAAACATAATGGCCCCAAGCAGTTTGGATACTAAAACCAACCCCGTGGAAGCGTGGAAATTATGGAAACAGATGTGGAAGAACTACTGTACTATAGCCAAACTAGCAAACCAGGATAAACAGTACCAAACAGTGTTGTTTCTACACGCAGTCGGACCAGACGCCCTTACTATCCACAACGGGTTTCAATTCGCCCCCACCAAAGACAAAGATGACGTCGATACGGTGATAGCCAAATTCAACCAACACTTCATAGGACAGACGAATGAGAGCTATGAGCGATACCTCTTCAACAAAAGAGACCAAGAACCAGGCGAGACTATTGACTCCTACGTTACGGCACTATGCAACCTAGCTAAATCGTGCAATTTTTGTGAATGTTTACATGACTCGCTGCTGCATGACCATATCGTACTAGGAGTAAGAGATAACCATGCCCGTAAAAGACTGCTGCAAAATACGGCACTAACATTTCAACAAAGTGTTGACATATGCCGTACCTGTGAAGCAACGGAGACACGGCTAGAAATAATTAATCCTGACCAACAAGAACGGATTAACAAAGTCCAAGGCCCAGGTTATAAAAAAGGGAACCAGAGGTACATGCAAATAGACTGTCATTTCTGTGACAGAACGCATGGCAAAAGAAAAGAAGCATTTTCTGCATGGAGACAGAAGTGCAACCTTTGCAGTCACAAAAACAACTTTGCACTGAAATGCCCGGAAAAGTGGCATGGTGAGAGACCAAGACCGTCTAAACCAAGACACGAGGTGAATCGAATAGTGTCCGACACTGACTCTTCTAGCGATACAGACTACGTACTAAGCATCAACTCCGAGAGAGGAGAAAAAACGACAGAACCATTTATGCTAGAATGACACTAGACCATAAACAGGTAAAATTCCAAGTCGACTGTGGTGCTACTGTTAATGTAATTCCACTGAAATATGTGCGCGATGTTAATCTGCAACCAGCGTCTAAGAAGTTACAAATGTGGAATACGACTGAACTCGTACCGCTCGGCAGATACAGGATTACTTTGCGCAACCCCAAGAACACGAAAAAGTACTCTGTTTAGTTCACGGTGGTTAAAGAAAATCTAACCCCATTGCTGAGGAAACGGGCGAGTGAACAGATGAACTTAATAACGGTACATTATGACAACATCGCTAATGTTCATTCAGACCCAGTCTGTGAGCAACTGATGACAGAGTACTCGGACGTTTTTAACGGCAAACTGGGGGTCACTGCCCGGTCAAGTGCACCTACAGGTAGACCCCACCATAACACGCCATACTACCCCAGCCAGATGTATACCAGTATCTATGATTCCTTGAGTCAACGGCGAATTGAAAAGGTTAGAAAACCTCAGAGTTATCACCCCTGTCGACGAACCAACCGACTGGAATAGTCGAATGATTATCGCCACAAATAAGTCAGGGGATATCCGAATCTACATCGATCCAAGACCGCTAAACAAAGCGCTGAAGCGCGAGCGATACCAACTACCTACCATAGTGGAAGTACTACCCAAGTTAACAAATTCAAAATACTTCACTAAGGTAGACGTTGCATCAGCATATTGGCATGTAGTGCTAGACGACGAGTCACACCTCCTCACAACTTTCCAAACAGGATTCGGTCGATACCGGTAGTTAAGGTTCCCCTTTGGAACTTGTGTGAGCTCTGAAATATTCCAAAAACGTCTCCATCAAGCCATAGACGGTCTAGATGGAGTTGCATGTGTTGCGGACGATATAATTGCATTCGGCTCAGGAGATGACCTACAACAAGCCTCCGTAAACCATGATGCAAACCTGAAGGCACTCCTACAACGGTGTCGAGAAAGAGGAAGGAAACTGAACCGAGGAAAGGCAGCAGTAAAAAAGACTGCCATAAGTTTCATGGGTCACCTCATTACCAGACCCTTCTAAAATTGACGCGATCACCAAACTAAAGTGGCCCACATCGATCGAAGAGGTACAGAGACTCTGTGGGATGGTCAACTACCTAGCAAGGTTCCTACCAAGATTGTCAACCGTCATGGAGCCCATACGGCAACTGATGCGCAAGGATGTCTCATGGATATGGTCGTGAGTACGAGATATCGCATTTGCAGAAATGAAGCGAGCAGTCACTGAAGCACCCGTGCTCACTTACTGCGATCCGAAAATGGCCCTCACAATACAGTGTGACGCCAGCTCAGAAGGACTTGGTTCAGCATTACTACAACAAGGCAAGCCAGTAGCATATGCAAGCAGAGCGCTGACTGATACCGAGCAGAGATACGCTCAAATCGAAAAGGAAATGTTGGCGATTGTGTTCTCACTGGAGAAATTCTAACAATACACTTATGGAAGACAAACAGAGATACACACAGATCATAAACCACTGGAAGCTATAGTGAAAAAAAACCCTTGCAAAAGCCTCTAAACGATTACAGCGAATGTTATTGCTGACTCAGAAGTATGACATTGACGTCGTGTACCTCCAAGGAAAACACACGTATATCGCTGACATGCTATTGTGGTCATACATGACAACCGAAAAGAACCATCAAGCCGAATTTGAGCTTGTCAACATGGTTAGCTTTCTACCCATCCGGGATGAAAGACTGACTCAGATCCGGAAAGCAACGAATCAAGATGAGGTATGTGACCAACTCAGGAAGACAATCGTACAGGGTTGGCCAACCGAGAGAATAGACCTTCCTGCTGTGCTGCACCCATATTTTCACACCCATGATGAGATGTCAGTTCAAGATGGACTTATCTTCAAGGGCGACCGAGTACTCATTCCACTCAGTCTCCAAAATGACATCAAACGCTCAATTCACTCCTCACACATTGGCATAGATGAATGTCTACACCGCGCCAGAGAATCTGTTTTCTGGCCGGGAATGTCATCGGAGATACGGGAATACATCTCCACTTGCGAAACCTGCTGCAAGTTCGCTACAGAGCAACTGAAAAAAACTTTAATGCCACATGATATACCAGATCTGCCATGGCAGAAAGTTGGCATTGATTTGTTTGAAAGTGAGACGATGGAGTACCTCATAACTGTCGATTATTTCTCAAACTTTTGGGAGATCGATCGATTAGAAGACACAACAACCTCCACCATCATCCGCAAGTTGAAGGCACACTTTGCGAGATATGGGATCCCCTGCCAGGTGATCTCCGACGCTGGACCCCAGTTCACCTCATCAGCTTTTAAACACTTCTTAGAGAAATGGGACTTCGAACATCTCATGGCAAGCCTTGGAAACCAGCAAGCTAATAGAAAGGCGGAATCCGCTGTGAAAAGTGCAAAACGCCTCATGCGGAAGAACAAAGACACTGGCACCGACCAGTTCCTGGCACTACTCGACTTCAGGAATACCCCTACACAACATATAAGAAGCAGCCCCTCTCAGTGCCTGCTGAATCGCCGCACACACTCACTTCTGCCCTGGAGCAGCAACCTGCTGAAACCCAGGTCCACAAACCAGGGGGAAAAGGATAAAATGCTCCTCGAGCGTAAACAATGCTTTCAGGCAGAGTACTACAATCGTCATAAACATAACCTACCGGCACTGACCCAAGGCGAAGTCGTCAGGATGCGTTCATACAAGAAAGGCAACAGAGTATGGGGAAAGGGCGTTGTGAACCAACGCCAGATGAACGTTCCTACATGGTCGAGACACCCAGCGGAATCTACCGACGCAACAGGCGTCACCTGCGAAGGTCCCCAGAACAACCACTAATGATAGGACACACACCCACTTGTCAGCTAGAACAACCACAAACAGCGATGGGGTACACACCAAATATTCATTCCCCCTCTACCTCCACCGATAGGACCCTAGACACTTGCTCACCACACCAACCAACCGACGCTAAGGAGTTTTTCCAAGGCGAATCCCCTGTCAGGACCCACACACGCACTGGCAGTGGAATACGAAAGCCAGCGTACCTCAAAGACTACACAAACTGATAGCAGTCTGGCTAAACAATGTAACTTCATAGAGTAAGGACACTCCTCATCCATAAAAGGGAGGATGCTACATTATGCTCCCCACCCATGTACACGTTGGACTATAACCTCCCCCCCCCCTTTCCCTGTTACTCTCGACATACATCTGCATCCGTTTCCGGCCTCTCTCGGAATAAAGCCTGGCTTCGGCCTGTATGTTTTATCTCTTGTGTTCTCTTTACTTATTAAATACATCGTAATGTAACAGGCGCCTCAGGCGATTAGTAATAAACTAACCCCTTTTCAAAGGGTGAGAAGGCAAAGCCTGGGAGGGTGGACCTCCTAGAACTGCCCAGGACAAACCCATTGACCGGCGGAATCAAGACCCGAAAGCCAAGACGATACCGGTCTATGGGGTGTAGTATCCATCGGAACAATTTGATCTTGGCCAACAGCAAATAAAAATAATAGGTGCTTATTGAGATGAGGTCACATGAAAAACAGGTAAAAATCGCAGTTCCAAATAAATTAACCGGAATATTCTTTGATATGCTTATGTATCAGACAAAAATAAGTATGTACACAAAAAATAGCAAAAATTATCGATAAGAATTTTAATTAAAAATCAAAATCAGTCTTAGCACATATTATGAATCACCATTGATTACAGCGAAAAACACGAAAAGCAGGGGGCGTAACTCAGTCTGTCATATTAACGTAATAAATCAATAGTGATTGGCAAAATACGATAAAACTGATTTTTATTTTTTATTAAAAGTCTACTTGATAATTTTTCCTATTTTTCTGTGTATACTAATTATTGCGGTTAAATCCAAGATTTTTATGTTTTTGTGACTTCCTGTTTAATCGTGCGCGTCATTTGATGTACGGATGACCAGAAATGAAAAATAAAACCTTTTTGTTAGCATTTCTTTATGCGGATTTTATTATTATTATTATTGTTCCTTCGAATTATAGTTTAATAATAATAATATATTTTTAAAATTATTTTTTTAGTTTGATATAGTAATAAACAAATAATATCTACATTGAAAACAAAACACATTTTATTATTAATGTAAGTGTTTGAAATAGATAGAAACATATGCTATAATAATAAAACATTTTATTGAATTAATTTTAAGAAACAAATTATCAACTGAAAGTTCTTTTTTTTCTAACGTCACTTTTTCTTACACTTCATAACATTTTTTAATCCCATATAAAATGTTTCCCCAAAAATTGTGTTTTCTTCGGCGCCGCCAAAGAAACTCTTGCAGATGACTAGTAAAGTTTCATTGAACTAATACTGTCTCTTGTCTGTAGTATTAAATCATGCAAATTTATATTCGTACAGAATAATTCTGCAGCTGGAATTATATCTGAAACTAACTTCTCCATTACTTTAATTTTAACGTTATCTTATGGGAAGGTAATCGATAATTAGTAATTAAAAAAGGAAGCGGAAGTCAAAATTAAAAAAATTTTTTATAAAAGTTTTATAAATAACAAAAATTACTATTTACACTTTGTAAATTATTTTTTTATTATTCAGAAACGCTAACAAAAAGGTTTTATTTTTAATTTCTGGTCATCCGTATATCAGATGACGCGCACGATTAAACAGGAAGTCACGCAAACATAACAATCTTGGATTTAACCATTATTGCCTAATACATAATTATAAACAAGAGTTTTTGGAACTTCTACAGTTTAGCTGTCACTTACTGTCATCATAAATCGTAATTAAAGAGTTCCATTCATTCAACCAAGTCAACCGGAAGTGTTAGACTGAATTTTTTTTTTATCGAAAAAGTATCTGCGAGATATTGGTAGTTAAACAAAGTTTTATAAAAAAACAAAAAACAATGTTGACTGTTTGTTGTATTTTCGTTTTAAATGATAAATTTTCGTTTTAAAAATCACTGTTGACTATTTAAAGTTCAATTCATACAATAAAAAAAAACATTTATTCTTATAAATTTTTACATTATTAAATAAAATATTTTTGATATATTATGGATGGGGCCCAATATTTGTAGATACAATTAAATCAACTAGTGTGAATTATGGCTGGGGTCAAATGAAGACAAGGAGTGCAGGTCAAGCTGACATGCACCGAAGGAGACCGTTATGAGTCAATCATGTTTTTGAAAGACCATAACAAAATTATAAATCCAACGGCGATCACAACCTCGTGTCAAAAAAGGTCAGAAAACATGAGTGAAGGAAATGCTTTTACATGACTGTCACATGTGTGGATCTATGATACCACTCCTTCTTCGTGAGAAACTAAGGTTTTTGAAACAGTGACGGTTTTGGAAGCGAGCCGGACGGTCAACCTCTCTATGGGTCCTCAAATGAAAGAGTTGGCGCTTTGGAAGCGAAAGCGGATAGTCGACGATGTAGTCGCTCGTCTAGCAGAGATCCCCGTGCATCGTCGCATCTCACAAGAGGTATGAATGAGAATCGAGCGAACCAAGACGTCGCATAAAAGAGTCGAATCTCTCTCTGAGGAAAAATTGTCTCCGCGTTTGTCTTCTGCCTGTCTATAAAGTTGTATCCACAGATCAAAGATCACCAGCATCGATCACGGCCAGAGATACGCAATGGAAACCGACGGTACCAACGGCGATCACAACCAGACGACAAAAACAAATGTAAGGTAACTTTCATGTGTTGCACATTTTTTGGGTCCTAATCTGTTAGGCTGAAAGAACTAAAACAGAAAAAAAAATGTACCATGCTTAATTTGAAATGTTTGAAAAGAACTATGTTTTAACGAAAAATGTGTTAATAAGTAAAATGGTTAAAAAGTAATGTTTAAAAGGACTGGCAGTTTAAAGGCTTAAAAGTGCCTATTAAAAACGCCTTAAAGAAATGTGTTTAAAAATGCCTTAAAGAAATGTGCTGAAATGTATTGAAAACGCTTCTAGAGGTTTCGTGTTGTTTTCGGCTTCCGAGAAGCGTGTAAGAGACTTTCATTTTCAAGTGTTATGTAACAAATCCCCTTTTGGTGCCGCGCCCCTTTTCCACGTACTATGTAACATTTTCATATTCAATAAAGAAACATTGTTCGCTGTTATTATTGTTTGCTGTTAATATCGTCATTTTGGATAAAAACATCTAATTCTGTTACTTCCGTTTGGTTGTCTGCCCCTGCCTTCAAAAAAAGCAAGCAAATAGTGTGAGTGACAGCTAAACTGCAGAAGTGCCAAGTTTTAATTTGGAATTGCGTTTTCCATACGTAACTTCATCTCGATAAGCACACACACACACACACACACACACACACACACACACAAAATACAATGCAAATAAACAACTAAGTGGTTTTCTGATCCGGGAACCCGATTTTAATTTGACATGGTCGCATTTCGACTGTTGCCGTAACTCATTACCGAGGTTTACCGAACCATGGGGGCTGATTTATATAAACACAACGATTGGCACTTGTGCAGTTTAGTAAACAGGGGCATCTAATCCACAGGAAATAACGACCAATAGATTAAAACATTTTAATAAATTTATTTAATAAAATATAGTTTCTGAAAGAAAAACATTGTAATAAAATAAAGTTTATTTTCAATAAAGTAACATTTTGGCCAAAACATTATAATAAAATATAGTTTTATTATTATGTTGGTTTTATAAGATTTTAAATTATATAAAAAAATCACTGTCAATTTCAGAAACTATATTTTATTAGAATATTTTGTGCCAAAATGTTAAATGAAAATAAACTTTATTTTATTACAATGTTTTTTTTTTTTCAGAAACTATATTTTATTATTTAAATAAATAAATTTATTAAAATGTTTTAATCTATTAGTCGTTACTTCCTGTGGATTATCTGCCCCTGTTTACTAACCTGTACACGTGCCCAAAGATTTATATATTTATAAGAAGAATAGATCTCTCAAAATTGGAACACAACTTAAGTTGGCAGCAGATTTTTTTACAAATAAAGTGCTCGATATCCAATTGGAAAGAGCTATATTAATAATGAAGCTAAGTGGATTTTTGGTACTTCTGCAGTTTACGAACCGTGCTATTTTTTTAGATAGGATTTTCAAGTTAAATTCAATTTAATAAACAAAAGGTACCGTAAAACCTTTTGTTTATTAAATTGTTAGAGGAAAGTACAGAATAGTTAACAAAGTCCCTCCCCATGCTAAGAATGAGTTTCTAAATAATAACGTTATTATTTTGAGCACGGTCCGTAAACTGCAGAAGTACGGGATTTTTATTATTATTATTCAAGAGAGATAAGTAAAAAGAAAAACTATATTATTAAATATCTTCACCGGTTCGGACATTTTAAACATAGGGATTTTTTTAGCATGACACCGATTTCATCCCGATTTTTTCTTGTAAGCGAAAATGAACGATGAATTGCAGTCTGAATCTCACAATGACCAGGACGCTGATGTCGTCATATCTCACATCAAAGGATTTTTGTCTATACTTTTAGAAGGATCGTCGTTATTGGAAGAATTTGAACACCAAGAAGCCGACACAGAAGATACCCCTTCTTCCTCCTCTGTAAAGACCCGGTGGTTGGAAAAGTTGTCGGGTGAACTGTGCAAAGACTCCGACCTGTTTTGCGGCTCCAACACCCGGGGTGTCCCGCAGAAACTGCTGTTTGTACTACGGGAATGCGCCCTCATGCACCGCTGGTGCGAGGCCTCCCGGCTCCTAGCGATCTGCCACCGTGAAACCACGTGCGACCTCCAACTCGCCATGTGGAAGGTCGGTATGGAGATCCTCTACGCGGAATTCCAGCGAGATGCCTCCACGCTGGTGGAGAGGTTGATAAAATTACAAAATCTCCTGCTGAACCAACCGTTGTCTCACACCTACATGAAGATAGAATACCTCATGTATCATTCGACCATCGACGATTCGGAAAAGACGCAGCGGGTAAACTCATCAAATTTTTGGTAAACTCCTAATGTACGATCGGAAATTATTTACAGTAAAATGGGTGTTAATCGTTACTATAGGCGACATGAATTATTTTAATGGAAATACAGTTGGGAAATTAATCAAAAACAATTTAGTTTGCTTTACCTACTCAAGTTTTGATTAAAAATAAAAATGGTAAAATAATAGGTAAATGACATTGTTTACTTTTTGATAGAGTTTAGAGTTATTTCCCTTTGAGGTTCAATTTGGTTACTTGATGGCGACTATTCCGAACTCATAACGGTAATCCGCCATCAAGTAGATTCTTGTACCAAACGGTCATAATTAAAAAAAAAAAAAAAGTCACATAAAATTATTTTCAAGTAAAATTTATATGCTTCTTGGTGCTTATCCAGTTTAGCGGATACTTTCGAAAAAAACTTAGGAATATCTGTTTGATGTACGCACCTGTCACGGGCTGAATACATCCTATACTAAAAAATCACGTAAATTAATCAAGTATTTTTTTTTTTAATAAAAGAAAATTACATTTTTGCGATGTAGAAGAGGAAGTGGAAATATGACAGCCATTTTGATTTATTCAAAGGGTGATAAGCGTAATTCATTTACGGTTATCCCCCTTTGAATAATCCCAAAATAGCTATCATATTTTCACAGAAAATGAAAAAAACAGTTAGTGATTTATTTTACAGTGCATTATAATTATTTTTCGTAAATTTGTAGATTAACATCCTTAGCTAAATACCCCTCCCCCCCCCAAAAAGAAAAAAAGAATTCTACTTTTATTAGGCGACCACGTGGGAACATCCTTAAAAACTTGTCAGAAAGAAAAACAAACAAAAAACCCAGAGTAGTATTTTAGAGTTTCGTATATAAATTTAACCTAAAATGATCCCCAATTTTTGAGTCATTCTAACTTTTTAGAGCTGTTAACTAAATTCTCTTAGCACTAACCCTAAGTCCAAGTTGAAAGGGCATAAAACCACACGCAATCGTCTAAAATAGTAAAAACCCATTTTACATTGAATTTATCCGTGAAAGTGAATAATACTAAAATATGTTTTTGTTGTTTTTCTGCTAATTTTTTCAGGGTGTTCACACGTAATCGCTTATAAAAAAGTAGAATCTGACTTTGAGGGGAGTATTTAGCTTAGGATGTTTTTATTTATTTCTTCTCCAGGAGATTAGTCACACGGTCAGATGTGATTTTGAAAAGCCAGCGCACTAGGAAGTCTGCCCTACAAACAATTCCTGAACAGCCCCATTGGCATTCCCTCAAGTGATTAGCAAAGAGAAGGTGGTGTTAATCTACAATAAGACCTTATTTTTTACTGATATATTTAAATTTAAATTATTGCTTTGTTTTTTTGTAATTATTGTTTTCTAGTTTTATTTATTTTTAATTTTCACTCACGCGGACACTTTATTTCTATTTTTGTTGTTGTTTTGTTTATTGTTTCTTATTTTCGAGGTGGTTTGTTGTAGCCTTCGTATCTGGGTCTACGAAATTAAAAAAATAGTCCACCTAAAAGTATTTAAAAAAAAAAATTAGAAAACTATAATTATAAAAGTAAAAAAAGCAACAATTTACAAATACAATGCAACAATTTAAATAAACTAAGGGTATAAGTGGAGCCTTGCAACGTTTTCTCCCCTAAAAAAATGAAATTCTACTTTTTTAAGCGATTACATGTAAACAGCCTGAGAAATTTGGTGGTAAAAAAAAAACATGTTAGACTTTGCAGTGGGGAATTAAAAACGAAATAAAGCTGCATTCACCCAGGGGAGGAGGAGGGGGGGGGGGCGCCTGCTTCCTCCAAAGGAGAAAATTTCTAGGAAATATTAAATTCACAAGCATCCCTCAGTTGCATGTATATCCCTATCAGAGGAATTGATGACGTTAGGTTTCTGCAGTTCTTGCGGTGAGGTGTCATCGTCCTCTCAAATACAACGCTTGCTATTCCCAAATGGTCACCCATCTGCTACTCGCTGTGTTGATGGGGTCATGAATTCGCCGATTGCAACCCCATGCAAAAGAGTACCCCCCCCCCCCTCCCGAAAACGGTGGCGGTTCATGATGCCTTAGGACAGGATCCTGGTGACAGCCATTTTTTTCACTTTGATTGGGATCCTGGTGGCTGAGCCATTCTTCCACTTTGGCATTTACTTTCACTAAACGGGAGATCTGAGAGGTCCGATCCGATCGACTAGTCACGTCATACACTAGTATCTATAAATTCATCACCCCCCCCTCCCAACCATATTATTTAATCTGATTCTTCAAACACTCAAAACCTTATTTCTCCTTTTTATTTTCTGCCCAAATAGATACTAGAAGGTGGTGGCTGAGGGGCAATCGTTTTGAGAACAAAGCTTACCAATTCTAAGGAGTCATTTTTTTTAAAGAGTAATGTTTTTCTGGAAGTAATTTTTTCTCGAAGTAGTGTTTTCTGAGAGTAATGCCTCTACCCTGTATGTAAAATTTTCTTTCTAAGAATGTTTTTTGGGGAGTAATGCCCCTACCCACTCTGTAAAATTTCCTTCTACAGGTAATGTATTCTGAGCACACCAGAATTTAACCTACACACCATCACCTCTAAATATGAATACACCGTAAAAACAGACAACCATATAACGTTTGCAATCAACAATTAAATTATTTTAAAATAATACTAAGTTATGATTCGGGCCCATACAGCCATATAGCCTGCCCTGTAAACTCTGCACTTCCCCAAAAGAGACACTTGAGCGAATTCACTGGATGATGAAACCAGTGATCGGCGAATTCCATTTTTCAAACTGTCTTCATTTTGTGAGTAGCCAAAGATTTGAGATGGATTGTATGGGCCTTTTCTAAACAGTAAAGGTCTATCCATGGCAATGAAACCATTCTCTGGAAGATGTAACGTATAGTTTTTGAATACATTTTTGTTTTAGCTCTCACATTCTTACGATTAAGCACTTTATTGATTTCTTTTAAACATACCCTGATGCACTATATATATAAATATATATGTATATATTTCATGTAATTGTTTTTATTAATGGTGGTAGCATTTGTTACTTTCCTTACTATTTCGATTGTTCACTTCCTAAGTCATACAGATTAATGCGGAAGATTGCATTATTAGTCGCCCTTAACTTTATAGAACGTGTTTTTCGTTAATATATATATTTTATTAATTTTATACGTACATAAAAGTAATCCATGGACACGTGTTTCTGGCTCACAGTCGTCATCAGCATGGCTAACTTAAACAAGGACTGAACTTTCGATATTGATGTCTATAATCTGGCGTTTTACCTCCAGACCGTGACTCCTTGCCTGGAAATATGTACGTTTTTTATCACCTAAATATTCAATGTATTTTATGTAATTGTTTTTATTGGTGATGGTAGCATTTGTTATTTTGCTTACTACTATTTCGATTGTTCACTTCCTAAGTGATACAGATTAATGCAAAAGATTGCATTATTAGTCGCCCATAACTTTATAGGACGTTTTTATTAATTTTATACATACACAAAAGTAGAGAAGACAGAGAGAGAAAAGAGAAAGAAAACAGAGAGAAACAAGAAAGAGAGAGAGAGAGAAAAAAAGAAAGAAAACAGAGAGAAACAAGAAAGAGAGAGAGAGAAAAAAAAAGAAAGAAAACAGAGAAACAAGAAAGAGAGAGAGAGAAAAAAAAAGAAAGAAAACAGAGAGAAACAAGAAAGAGAGAGAGAGAAAAAAAAAGAAAGAAAACAGAGAGAAACAAGAAAGAGAGAGAGGAAAAAAAGAAAAGAGAGAGAAACAAGAGAGAGAGAGAGAGGAAAAAAAAGAAAAGAGAGAGAAACAAGAAAGAGAGAGAGAGAAAAAAAAGAAAGAGTAGGAACAGAGAGAGAGAAAACAGAGAGGGAGAGAGAGAGGAAAAAGAAAGAGAGAGTGAAACAAGAAAGAGAGAGAGGGAACAAGAAAGAGAGAGTGAAACAAGAAAGAGAGAGGGGGGAAAGAAAGAAAGAGGAAAGAGAGAGTGAAACAAGAAAGAGTACAAAACCAACTTTGAAATGTAGTAGGGGATCTTCCTTTCCCTACAGCCTCTTTCTCACAGAAGAGAGGTTGCTAGTCTTTCTCTACTCTATCGTTGTTTTCATGGTAGGTGCTCAACTGAGCTTCATGCTTTCCTCTGTAAAACTTTCACAGCAAGAATTCTAACTACAACCACTTTTACCTGAAGCTAAATGGAACTTCCATGAGCAGAGTTTCTTTCAAAGGACTATCCGTCTGTGGAACACAATATTGTGGCGCTGCTTCTCAGCTGACTGCAACATGGTCGTTTTTAAGTTTCTTCCACCGTTACCAATCCTCACGGTGTTGTCTCACCGTCCACTCGACAAACTCATTAAACCTTATCCTCGAGTGGCCTTAATAAGGATAAACATGAATTTTTAATTTTCAAAGGTTGATTATAATATAGATTTTTTTAATTATGTCATAAATTTTATTATCTACTAAATTATATATATATATATATATATATATATATATATATATATATAATCAGCAGGGGTGTGTAGACATATTTTTTTAAACCATTGTTTTGTAATAGTATATTTTTTGAATATTTTTTTATTTATTTTAACGATACACATTGTTATGGTTTTTTTTCAAGAATATAATACTATTACGAAACAATGGTTTAAAAAATATGTCACAACCCCTGCTGATTCAAATTGGTGTAGCTGCGCTAATACAGACATAACATGATTTTCTGACCAAAAAGTCCGTTGCCACTGGACGATGAAAAGAAAAAAAACAAAAAAACACTGCTTTGACAAGGAAAATGCTATTTTTCGAAATCTCAGATTAAAATAAATTTTATTTATTTTAACAAGACACATTGTTATGTTTTTTTAAAAAAATATAATAGATATATATGTATATATATATATATATATGAGTATAAAATACATGATATATCATGAAATGCTGTGGAGACAGGATGTGTAAAAAAACAAAAAAGACAAAAGGAAAACAAATTAAACACAGGAATATATTTTTAAAAAACAAGAGCTTTACCGGTTTTGTTCGGCTCAACGAACGTCTTCAAAAAAAGTGAAGATTTTAAATTTATTGAAATAATGGCAAAAACATCAGAAAAATAAGAAGATGCACAACATGATGTTTTGGGCACGTGTGTACCTATTTGAAAAATAAAACAAATTATGCAGCGCAAATACGTTAAAATGAGAAAAGAAGGGAAGAAATAAAATGAAAAAAGAAAAATAGGAAAAAAAGAATAGTTACACACATGCCCAAAACATCCAGTTGTGCATCTTTTTTTTTCCTATGTTTTTGCTGTTATTTTAATAAATTTAAAATCTTCACTTTTTCTGAAGACGTTAGTTGATTTGAACAAAACCGGTAAAGCTCTCGTTTTTTATGATATATTCCTGTGTTTTAATTTGTTTTTCCTTTTGTTCTTTTTTACTCACACACACACACATATATATATTCATGGGAAAGGAAAGCCAAAAACTATATTATTTATGAATTCATCAACGTTTTGTCTGAATACATAAATTATATCGTTTTTGGCTTTTCATTTTCCATTATGTCGGATCATTTTATCCCCATCTTTATTCATATATATATATATATATATATATATATAATAAAGCTGATTTCATCAACGTTTGTTTGCCTAAGGCTTTTTCTTATATACTTTAATGAAACAAAGTGCATGCTAAAATATTTTTTAGTACTGAGATTGGGTTATGTTTGAAAAAAATCCAATTTAATTCTTCTAATGATATTTTTGCAATTTAATTTCTCTCTCTCTCTCTCTCAAACTACCAAAATCAACACATAACAATGTTTATTGTACACGTGTTTAAAAAAAAAACATTTATTAACACTATTACATCAAAGCTTCAAGAAAATCATATCAATTTTCAAGCTTGATTCTGATGTAAAAGTATTAATAAATGGTTTTCTGAAATGTGCGTACACATGGATAAACATTGTATAATTATATTTTCATGATTTAATTTCTCTCTCTCTTCTTACAGGTTATTTCATCAGATCAAGGCTTGGTTAAGCGATATCGACTTACGGAGAATATTAAAAAAAGTAAATACTACAAAGGCATCCTCTCAGCGTACCAGGGCCTCCTGTGGTATAAGTTGTGGGTAAAAGGCACATTCCAAGGTCAAATGGCTGATAGGGATCATAGCTCTGAATATATTTTGTCCTCATATCTAGATAAAATGACGGAATGCTTTTCAACTTTTTATCAGGAGGCTGGGGAATCTGATGTGCAAGACATTGTCATCGTTCCACACATACGAACCTTAGAACATGTCGGTAAATTCCAAGAAGCAGAGGAATTACTTCAGAAATACCGTTCTCTGAACCCGCAAAATCCCAATGCGCACAGATACTTTTATTACTTTCTTTGCCGGAGGAATCGGGCACTTGAAGAACGGCTAGAAGTGTTAAAGACTTTGGCTGCTCATGTGCCATCGGATCCGTTAGTTCTCACTCTCTGTGAAGAATATCTTCAGGATGACCTTCCGTCTTGTTTGGGGTACCTGTTTGATCTTTTGGACTATGACTGTTGGAGGAATGATCCAACACCTTGGAAGCAGCTTGTCGATACCGTTGAAAAACTTCCATCTGTCCACAGATTATCGGAAACTCTGCATCCTTTCTGGTCTCAACGGAAGAGCTGGTGGCCGCACTACCACTTCCGGCCATTACCTCCGCCTTACCAGTTTAAAGACTCTGCTGAGGAGCATCTTTATGCCACGAAAGTAAAAGTGGCTTTATTTTTGGAGGATCCGCAGTTGAAGTTCTATATCAAAACAAGTGAAAAACTAATCTGTGATTAATTAGCAAACAAAATGGCTACCATAAAATATTTTCTCTCTGGAAGTGATGAGATAGGAGAGAAAGGGGAAAATTGATTTCTAGCGACCTTCATGAAGGGTTCAAAAGTACTTTTGTTCAACTGTCTTCTGAAAGTAACGAGATAAATCTAAACGGCTAAAAAGCCCTTTATAAAGGATATAGACGAGTAAAATGAATTTCCTCAAACAGAACAGTTTTGCACCACTTTTATGTCCCCCTTAAGACATAATGATACTAAACCTTACATTTAGAATTCTTGTTCTAATTTTGATCAAAAACCATTATATCATTTTGATTTTAAGGAGAGTAGAAAGTGGACATTGGGTTTACTTTCGGCAGCCTTGTAACTCCTGCTTCCCTTATTTTGTCCTTTAGTCCTCATATTCTGTGAGCACTGTTTCTGACAAAGGGGGAAGAATTGTTGTTTTCTGGGTCGGAATCTATCCATCTAACACTTATCGTTGACTAGTTTTTACCTTGAAGTAGTATTTTTTTTTTTAGCTCCTTACATCAAGTGGCTTCATGCCTTGTCTTGAGTGATTTCCATAAAAAAAATGTTTAAAATTAAAGGTTTAAGCTTAAGGGACCTTGAGAAGAAAGTGAAGTTCAAGTGACCTTGTTTAATTGTTGTCTAATGACTATGGATCAAATTCAATGCAAATCTGATATATTTGAATTCTCAAATGGGAGGTTATGCTCATATTATGCCCCCCCTCCAACGTTTTACAATACTCCAAAGAAACTGAAATTTAAGGTATATTTATTAATTTTTTTTGTTTTTATGGAAATCGCTCCAGACAAGGCATCAAGCCACTTGATGTAAGGAGTTAAAAAGAAAAAAATACTACTTCAAAGTTAAAAACTAGCCAATAATAAGTGTTAGATGGATAGATTCTGACCTAGAAAGCAACAATTCTTCCCCCTTTGTCAGAAACATCGCTCATGAAATGTGAGGACTAAAGGACAAAATAAGTGAATTGATGTCTAACACCTGTTGTTAAAATTTCACAAAAATGAGAGGTTTCTGAATTATTATGAAGGGCTTGCACCCCATTTTTACCCCTTCTGCGTAAAACTAAATTTAACTAAATATAACCCATATTGCGAGTCCTTACGCGAAGCAGCTGTGTTTTAAAATTCATAATGATCGATTAGTTAGTTTAGGAATGAATCCTGCACATAAAAATATATAAACATAAAAATATACTTCATTTTATAAAGATAAATAGTGAAAAGAATGATGTGATAAGCAAGAAAACAAACTAATAAAAATATTGACACAGAAATATGTGTAAAGATATGAAGCAACCTTTCATATCTGACCCACTCTCCCCCCCCCCCCCCTTTCCTCTTTTCTTACTACCCTGGCTGATACCAACACTTATCACTGATCCTACCTTCTCCATCCTCTCATTTTATCTTCCTCCCTCGTTCTCTGTATAAAACTTTACCTTACCTGAATAAATTTTTCATTCCATGACTAAGACTTAATGATTCAAAACAAATTATTAGAGCCAATGAACTCTTTAAACATATTTTTGTGTCAATACTTTTAATTAGTTTGTTTCCTTTCTTATTATTTCATTCTATACACTAACCATTTCATTTTTATCAGAATTTTATTTTCTTTTTAACAATCTTTAAACAAGCTATATATATATATATATATATATATTAGTAAAAACTACCCAACCTCCAGGCAGCAATTACTGAGACTGTAGTCGTCTTTACAGAAAATTTTTTTTTTTCATTTGACATTTTGGTAATTTGGAGGAAAACCACAAAAAGGAGTAATCGTCTTATTTGATACATTCCAATGTTGAGGAAATTTACTGTGTATGAACATAGTGAAACTTTATTAGGAAAAAAACAACAAAAATGTTCATTGATATGGTTTTTAAGATATTCAAAGTCAAGGAATTTGATTTTGTTTCATCATAAAATTGAAAATGAATTCCCGATTAAAAACTGGTTATATAATGAAATAAATAAACAAGAGTGGAACCTTGATTGGTCAAATAAAACAATTTTATATCACTGAGTAATTCGAAATGGTACTTTGTACTTATTAAAGAAAAAAAAAGAATTAAAAAATACTAAAAAAAATAATTTTTTTTGTTATTTAGCAAGATTAGAATAGTTTTTGTTTTCTTTTTCATGAAAAATGTTAGTCATCATCATCATCATCATCATCATCATCATCACTACCAACATGTTGACTCCTTAACCCTTTAGCTAGGAGCAAAATGTTTTGATGTTGCACTTAGTTTTTCTGTCCTAGTAGACCGAGGCAATTTACATTTTTGTTCCAATCAAGAGTGCCCCTTTTTGGAGAGCTGGATTTTTTCCCTATGTAAAATATTGACCTTGTGCCTAACTCTTCTCTTGTGTGGAGGCAAGTAAACAGGAACAACAACAACAAATGTATTTTTTTAAAAATAAACATGTATTTAATTATTAAGAGAAAACATTTGTTAATTATTACATTTTATGCGGACTTTATTTTTTAAAAGTAATTCAAGTTTTCGCTAAATGTAAATATACGAAAAAAAAACATAATGAACGAAAGTTATGATTTTGAATTTTAAATTTTGGTCATTCAATCGCCTTAAATAATATTACTACTTCTAATAATAATGATATTAAGAGCTAGAAAGCTTTTGGGTATATAATAAATAGCAGTATCCAATTATAAGTGAATCGTACTGAATATGAATTTATTAGACAATGTTTAAAAAATAAATATGCAAATGAATGTATTTTATAAGGTTTTCTGTGAGTATATATATCCTAAGTAAAGATATCTTATTGTATAGTTGATTTAAGTAGAGCTAAGGTGTTTTTATATGAATATAGTTCGGATAAATGAAAAAAACTTTCACATTTATTCGTTTAGATATCTTTATCAAAAAAATGTATTCTTTGAATTTAAAAATTTATTCTCTGAGTACAAGCTATAATGTTTTCCATATTTTTATTTGTCAAATGTGAAGAAATTCATTATGTTTAGCCAAGAAACGCATTTTAAATTATAATAAAAGCATACGTGAATTTATCATATATATATATATATATATATATATATAACAATTATTTATAAATAAATATTTTCAAATTGACTCATATACACATGTGTTTCATGCCAAACCTGCAATCATCAGTATGGGAGGAGACAATCCCTGCCAGTCGCACAATTCAAACCCCAATACAAAAGTCATTTTTGACTCAGTAGTTGGAACGCTAACCGTTGCGGCCAACACACATTGCTGTGGAAATAGGAGAGTAGATTAAAATCTAAATGCCAAATTCAGCAGGCATATCAGTAAGCTGTCAAATAGAACTCAAAATGTATATATATGTATATATAGGTGTAATCTGTTGATGGAAAATCAAGTGGATGAAAAAATAAATAGAAAGTAATAATGACTAAACAAATAAATGTGTAACTTACTGTTTCATACTGAGTGTTTTGAACGATTTTTAGAAGTAAGGTAAATCACAATTTCTTTCTCGTTTCTTTTTATTGTGGGGATAATCTATAGGTAATTTTCGGAAACTTATCCCTTCTTCAAGCCTTCAATGAAGTGTGAACAGAGTATATATATATATATATATAATATATATATATATCTGTATTTTTGAAGAAATAAAAAGTACTCAATTACGTTTGTAACAGTATAATATATTT
Source organism: Sepiola atlantica (assembly GCA_963556195.1). Classification (NCBI taxonomy): domain Eukaryota; kingdom Metazoa; phylum Mollusca; class Cephalopoda; order Sepiida; family Sepiolidae; genus Sepiola; species Sepiola atlantica. The sequence goes on along the minus strand of OY744532.1, from coordinate 30,406,356 downwards.
ATTATATAGGATACTATACAATAATATTTGATACCTGCTGTTTCAGAAGGTATGGGAATGCTACATGTGGTTCTTTCTTGAGTCGGTGGTCTAAGATTGAGATTAGACCGCTGACTGAAGAAAGGAGTACATGTGGTATTCTTTAGTCCAACCAGCAAGAATTTCTTTACCTCATGAAACCGCAGGTATCAATGGCTAATCGAAATATATATATATATATATTGTATCGTACGTAATATAAATATATATAATAATTAAGCAAGTTAAAATATATTGTTAAAATGAACTTAAAACCAATATTTTTCAAAAGTGCTAAATACTAGGTAGAGCTTTATAAATATTTATTATATAAACATTTTGATTGGTCTACACAACTGCAATAATGTTTCAGCACTATTTGTGCTTCATCAGGGCCAGAAGATGATAATGAAAGCAAAATCTTACAATGGGTACAAAAGAAAAAAATTGATAAGATCAGCAGAAGCTGATAAGTTGAGTAATTTTCTACTGGATTTTTTCTAACCATAAACATGGAGAAAGAAAATTTCGGCATTTTTTTGAAGACTATTCCAATCCCAAACTAAGAGGAATTTATTATAAACATGGTCCAAAAGACTTGAGATAGAAAGCTAGCCATTTTCTTTGCAACAGGAATGCAGCAGTACTAAAGAAACATGGTTTTAAGAGCTTGAAAACTTCCCCTAGTGTAAAATGAATGAAGGGTTTTGAAAATTACCCATTGGACATAATAAATAATTTGGAATTTCATAGGAACACCACAATGTTTAAAAAAAAAAAAAAAAAATAAATTAAGAAACGGTGAAAAGCATCAAACGTTTAGACAAGCTATTTGTTAAAGCTGGCAAAGCGAGGAATTTCTATGAGATGAAAAAGACTGAATATAACAAATTAATTAACGAAAATCTAACGAAGAATTACAAAAAAGCTTGAATATTGTCAATAAAATCAACATTTTTGTTTTTTTGCTGGAAAAAAAAAGAAAGTAAAAAAAATCTTTTAAAATTTTTTATGTTTTAAAAATGTTTTATTTTCAGATAAGTTATTATTTTTTCTAATAAGTCACCACTTATCAAAGCTAAAAGCCACTCGAGAATAAGGGTTAATGAGAGGGATGGATTTTCAGTTGAATGATGAACAATATTGAGAAGAAAATGATGAATGGAATGAATAAAATTTGAGTTCTTCACAGTTGTTGTAGGAAGACGGGTTATTGCTGTGAATATCTTACAAGGAGGAACCAGATATTTGATCTCAGTCGAACACCTTTACTGGAAATAACAATAGAGTAAAGAAAGACAAAAACGGATAAGGTGCATATTAGTGATAGAGTATATCGACTCGGACCTAAAGATATGTATTGAAGGACCACAAAACGGATTTCACTACTAGGTTAATTCATGGGACTTATATTTTACTTCGCCAGGATAGAGAGATCTCATTTTGCAAGTCTACCATTCAACCAAGGAACACGAGTATCATTTAAACACAAACCTGTTACTTGTTATAAACTGGACTCATGGTTTTACTTGGAATGAGAATTCTTTGTTGCAGCACTGACCAGATCAAACAACAACCCTTGGATCGGCACAGCGTGTGGGACGGCTGTGATCAGTGCCGTGAACGCACACATAACAAATTAATTAACGAAAATCTAACAAAGAATTACAAAAAAGCTAGGAACTTAAATATTGTCAATGAAATTAACTTGGATAGTAAAGCAAAAACGGATAATAGTGATAAAGTATATCAACTTGAACCTAAGCATACGTGTATAGTATTGAAGGACCACAAACCAGATTTTATCAACACACCCACTACTAGGTTAATCAACCCTACCAGACCTGAGATTGGAAGAATTACTAAAATAATCTTGGAAAACACAAATAATATTATCAAAGAAAAGTTTTATCTTAACCAATGGATTAATATAACAAATACCAGCAACTGGTTTAATAAAATCGAAAAAAAACCAACAAATATTGTTCATTCCTTCAATTTTATACAATCGATCACAAAAGAGTTATTCCACAAGGCCTTGGACTTTGCAAAATTGTGTACAGATATTACAAATAAAGAAATAGACATTTATGAATGCTGTAAGACAGTCTTGATAAACAATAATGATCAATGGGTGAAAAAAGACTTCATTGATTCATTTGATGTTGTGATGGGATCACTAGAGTCTGCAGAGATGTCCAACTTAGTAAGCCTCTTTGTTTTATATTTTATATAAAGTAACAGACTCTAGTGAGATTAATCTTATAGATATAAGATTATATAGGTATGATGGTCCATCTATAGTGAGAAATATTACAAATTTCAAAGCTGAGAAAATCGAAAAATTTATACACAAAACCATGACAAATTTAGTACTTAAAGTAGAGATTGTAACGGGAATCAAAATCACAAACCTTTTAGATGTTACTTTTAAACTTACCCAAAACACATATAGACCATATATGAAAGAGAACTCTTACCCGCTATATGTTAATCCTAACTCAAATTCCGTCCCGTTTATTAAGTATATTCCGATATAAATCAGCCATAGAATTAGCAATAATTTCTCTAATCAAGTAATGTTTAATAACACTAGTAACACCTATAATACCGCATTGCAAAACAGTGGCTATAAGAACGCTTAAATTGAATATAAAAACAGAAATACTAGGAATGTAAGAAGGAACAACAGAAACCGGAAGATTATTTGGTTTACACTCCATTTAATTTACAGGTTAAATCCAAAATTGGCCATAGGTTCCTTAATCTTTTAAATTGACATTTCCCTGCTAATCATCTGCAACATAAGATTTTCAATAAAAAATACCATAAAACTAAGCTATAGTTGTACAAAAAAAAACAAGAAAAAATAATTAAAAACCATAATAAACATATACTAAACCAGGAAAATAGATATAGATACAACAATAAGATTAATAAAACCCAAAATAGTAACGACAACAGAAATAAGGAGTGTAATGGCAGAATAAAAAATAATTGCTACAAGAAAAATGTTTAACCAAGAGTATAGTTTACATGGGAACAGTGTACCCAGAAGATAATACTAATCTAATTTCATGTGGTAGGGACTAATACAGATTTGTAGACCAGGTACAGGAGCCAGAAAGCATCTTTAAATAACCCAGAAAAGATTGATGACACATCATTATCTCCATACATATGGTTTCTAAAGATAAACAATAGGGTATCTGCCCTCAAATAGAGCACTTTAAGGAAGGCTTCAACACCTAGAGACACACCCCTACACGTTTTCCCTGTCTTATTGAAAAATAGAGATAATTAGGTTCCCTGAGAGGGATGAATTATTAAACCAAAGAGATGAAATAGGAATTAGTTGTAGGAATTTAAAACAAATCACCTTGGATAGATATAGTAGTAACCAAGAGATAATAAAAGATCCTATAAATAAAACCTTAACACCATTAGAAACTATAAAAATGTTAGCAAATTAACAACAATTTCATTAAATAAGCAATAAATATTAATCTAAATTCCTTATAATATTCTTAAATAACACAAAAAACTCAGGTAATAGCAACCAATAGTTATAAATAAATAAGATATAATAAGAATATAAATTAAGCTGTAACTCCATTATAATATATACAAGAGAAAAAGCAAAGTATAAAAGCTAATATAATATTTTGTGTTGTCTAGATTTTTAATATCGTAATATTTTATCATGTCTATATCTTTGTTGGTGGGTATATATATATTAGGGTAGGTCGATTTTACACTTTTTTTTAAATATTAAAAAAAGGCACGTTCCGAAAGTTGTATATAGACCTGTTAAATACTCATGCAAAAAATTAGATCAAAAACTTCAGCGGTTTTTTGAGCATTTGGTATCAAAGATCGTAGACAAGAATATACTGAAAATTCCTCGTTTTTGCAAGATTTGCTTGAATATTGGTGTGAAAACCAAATAATTTTAGCATTTAAAAGCAGGGAATGTCCTTTTATTTTATAAAAATGATATGAATTAAAGAAATCTTCAAATTGAAAATTTGCCCCCCCCCTCATTTTCAGTATCTGCTTTTGTAAACTACCTTTTAACGTTATGAATTAAACAGTAATATTTGAATACCTAAAAAAATGATTTTTTCTGTTATTAGTGAAAATATAACAAGCAAAGAAATAAGGAAAAACCTAACACTATTTTAATGAAGCTTAATATAGAGAGTCAAATTGCTCCATATAAGACCCCTTAGACAAAAATGCTGGTCTCAATTTCTGACTCAAAACTTTGGCTGTAATGTGTTGATGCCTTGCTTCAAAACCATATACAGTTTGTGAAGCTTCTGTTATTAACTTAACTGCCCGTTCCACACCCTGAGAATGTGAGGGCAAATCTGGCAAGTCAAGCTTGGTTCCATTCATCAACGATTCTCGAAGTTCAGATTCAGTAAAATCTTCCGTCATTGGTGGTTCAAAAATGCCGCATAATTTTAAATCTATTAATTGTGTCCAATGTGTGGCATTAAAATTAATAGGTAGTATTCTTTTTAATCTTTTTCTGGTTGACTCCTCACTCCTGAAAGAACAAATTAATTAATTGAATTATTAAAAAATTCCAATCTGTACTGCTTTAATAATTATGGTGAAATTAGATAAAATCTTTAAAAATCATTCTATAAATTGGAATAAATAATTGAGTCAGAGATATATGAATAAATATTACTTACCTAATGGCCAAAATTCTTTTTAAAGCTTCTTCTCTTACTTCAATCTCCTCAGATTTAACCATGGAATATAGAAAGTTTTCAGGCAGTAAACAAAATGTATTACCTTGTATATTTCTAAATGTGATATCTTGGATTTCCTGAGGCTTCTCCTTAATCCTCTGGGTCATATTAAAAATGTGCACTTACTGATTGTGGAATTTACTATTTCTTTTAATTTCAAACCAAAAAGTGGCATACACATTTACAATAAAATTTACTGCATAGTGTAGTTTTGTTGTGTGCCTTTGTGGGTATGCACCACGAGTCCATAAACACATAAGCCTGATGGCCAAAGTTAACCATCTTGCTTGGTTTAAAGGACCAATTTTCCAGGAGGCATATCTAGAGTCAACCTTACCTCTAGAAATACCTACTGTGTATTCATAAAGGAGTCTTTGGTCAGAACTAAGATCATGTATTTCATCAATTTTGGAAAATGATATTTGGGGTAAATCATATCAATCATTTGAGCATAATTTCCCCAGAGGGCTACTGAATGTTGTAGGGCCCTTTGCGCAACCATCTATGTTTTTAAAAAGGGCTCTGAAAGGTAGTTCATTATGATGCAAAGAGCAACCAATTGTGTGAAGAGTTTTAAAAAGTTTTTTTTCTAAAATTGCAACCATTCCACCATCGCAACTTGTGTTGGTATTAGTGTTGTCAACAAGTATAGCCTTGATACTGTTCTCACTGTGGAATTCATGCAAAACATCCACCACTTGATCTGCATGAACAGCACCTGTTGCACCACTATTCGGAAGAACTCTATGTGTCAGATATTTACTTTCACATGGTGTTTCTTTTGTAAAAGTTAAATGGTGTTCTGGTCCCTTAGTTTTTTTCATAATTCTCTGTCTATTTTCATCCACAATTTCCTTATACATCAATGTGTCCTTATCCATTCTCCCATCAACTCCAATACATATATTTTAGGTGGGGTAAAAACTCCTGGCTGAAATAGTTTTATTTATCTACCTCCAACAAGGTAAGATGTGACACAAGGTCAGGAAAGTGGGATTAGATAACCCTGCGCTATAGAGGTGAGCACTCTGGCCATTAAAAAATTGACTGGGCAGCCCCGTCGGCATTCCCCTGTAGGGGCGCCTCAGACAGTTAGCAATAAACTTACTCCTCCCCAAAGAGGAAAGGCAAAGCCTGGGAGGATGCACCTCCTAGAATTGCACAGGACGGACAAGCCCCAATAGACGGGCGTAAATCCAGACCCAAAGGCCCGGACGATACCGGTTTATTTGGTGGGGTAAAAACCCCTGGCTGAACTAGATTTTATTTATCTACCCCCAACAAGGTAAGATTGACAAAAGGTCAGGAAAGTGGGATGAGAAAGCCAGTGCTCGAGAGGTGAGCACTCTGGCCATTTAAAAATTGCCTGGGCAGCTTCGTCGGCATTCCCCGGTAGGGCCGCCTCAGACAGTAAGCAATAAACTTACTCCTCCCCAAAGAGGGAAGGCAAAACCTGGGAGATGCACCTCCTAGAACTGCACAGGACGGACAAGCCCCAATAGACGGGCGTAAATCCAGACCCAAAGGCCCGGACGATACCGGTTTATTTGGTGGGGTAAAACCCCCTGGCTGAACTAGTTTTTATTTATCTAACTCCCACAAGGTAAGGTGTGACAAAAGGTCGGGAAAGTGGGATTAGATAAGCCAGCGCTCGACAATTCAATATATATGTGTGATAATTAAACAGACAATCAACACGGGAAGTCAAATTCGCCCGATGAATTTTCAACCGGTGAATACCATAAAAAATATCCAATAAATAAAACGCCTATGTAAACAAATAATTATTTATATATAACATTAAATATCATAGTGTTTTATTCCTTTTTAATTTGAATATGTACATTTAATTTCTTAAGAAAAATAATAATAAACTTTAAAATATTTATTATTAAGTAATGTATTACTTTTTTTTGTTAAAACCCGGGTTTAATTTAAGGCGACACATCTGCCGGTGAAATCTCGGCAGTGAGAAAAAATCTCGATTTATTTGATCTTAAAGTTGCAATGCTCAAATAAATACAAAATTTTGAAGAAAAATATTTCTTGTGGTAACTTTTGACATTATTTGGCAACTTTCTTCGAGTGCGATAATTTACAGTTTCAAAATCGACCTCCCCTAATATATATATATATATATATATATATATATATATATATATATATATATATATATATAAATTTTTATTTATACAAACATTATTGATTACATATGTGCATACATGTTTCGGTTGTACTCTTCACGGAGAGTCAACCTCTTCAGACCAAAAAAGACAAACAAGTGAGATGAATTTGGAAAACTTTCCAATTAAGTAATTCTTTTTTGGGGATGAGATATGTTTATAATTTTCACCGGTCAAGCTCAGTATCGGATTACATTCTTTACTTGTTAACTCTTTCAATTAGTTTCTATCTTTTTTTTATCATTTTTATTACCTACCGTTCCTTCTATTTCTTTCTTTTTTAATTTTTTTATTACCCACTTAGCTTGGATTCCTTTCTTCTCCATTTAACACTTCAAAGTTTTAATCTAACATACATTTTAAGAATAAACATCTGATCTACATATAAAATACACAGGGGCACACAAATTTATAGATACACAAGTACACACATAAACATGCATATATATACATATATAAAATAAAAACAAACATAAATATATACGCATATATCCATACACGGATATACACATATATACATACATAGCGACATATATATATATATATATATATATATATATATATATATACACATACATACACACATGCCCATGCACACATAGATAAATGCATGCATACATATAGATTCAAAAATCCACATCCACTCACACATATACATACATACATACATACATACATACATATATCCCATGGATGACTTTCCTTTTGTACTGTTTAGTTCAGCATAATATATTACAATATATATATACATATATGTGCTTCTTTTGTCATTATTCTAACGATTTTTGAATTAACTCGTTCTAAACACGTGTGCAGACATTACACTCATGTATATGCATCACCATAGAATGTACCTCCATCCATACCTACTCACATATATACATACATGTGTAAATGCTTGTACTACTAATATTTTACTTATACTCTCACATACTGGTATGCCACATGTAGATTACTCAACCCACTCAACTCATCCTGTTTCTTATGCTTAGGTGAGAAACTTGAAATTGTAAAATTTAAAGACAGGGAAAAATTACTCAACGTCAGACAAGTAACGAGTTTAAACTGTAAACATTTCAAGGAACACACACTAAGCAGACTTTAGATTACGAATAACCACTATTAAGTCACATTGTAATTTAATTATTATTTTGACTTTATTGACTTTTACTTCATTGTTAGTATAAAGCCTACTAAATTTTTTTATTCTTCTTTGTTTTTAATTTTTTATTATTTTTTATTTTATTTATCTATTTATTTTTTAAAAATTCTGATGTTTTTATATTTTTGAACTAAGTAATCTATATTATCCAAAATCATTACACCTCACCCTATAATATGATTTTGGTACTTCCTCATAGTTATCACTTGTTTATATATAGAAATAACTATTGCAATTACATATGCTGTATTTAATTAGTTTGCTTGCCTTAATGGTGCTTATCTTGTAAGTTCCTTGTATCAATACTAGAGCAGGTATAAATGTAAGCAAATTGAACTGAGATGGACAGGAGCAATAATGAATGATATAAACACTTAAGTTTTAATTATAGAAATATCGATATTTGTGTACATATGTATGTGTGTGTGCATGCATAGAAATGTCTATATACACATATGTACGTGTGTGTATGTGTCTCTGTGCATATATAATGATTTTATGTATATTTATTTTATGTGTGTATGTATATGTGCATGTATCTGTAATGGTGTATATGTATATATGTTATATATGTATATATAACGTTATATATATATATATATATACATATGTAGTGGTGTATATGTATGTATATATCTGTGTATGTATGTGTGTATATGTATCGGTATGTGTGTGTGTATATGTATGTATACATATATGTGTATATATATATATATATATATATATATATATATGTGTGTGTGTGTGTGATGATATAAAAAACAATTATTTTATATAGTTCAGATCGATTCTTATGGAAATAAAATTCCAAAGCCTAATAAAGCTCAATATTCAAACATTTAAATAGTTATTTCAAAATTTGTAATAGAGCTATAAATAAATTGACGGACAGATCAGAAATATATCATACTGTGATTTAATTGTCAGTTTTGAAGCAAAGACAAACATGTGGTGGGATTTTCGTAGTACTACTTGAATTTGTTCAAGTATGTTTTGAATTCTAGAAACACGTATAAATTTGTCTTTGCTCCAATACTGACGTTAAATCATAGTATGATATTACTCGGATCTGTCATTATATATACTAATAACAAAGATTTTCTATGTTAGTACATTTCTTCAAGTGAGCAAATTTTGCATTTCTATCTACGAATTTCAGAATACATTGTGATGTCTTAGACCCTTTTTCCTCTTTCCCTAACTCTTTCTTTCCTCTCTCTTCTCTCTCTCCTTTATTCCCTCTCTCTTTATTCTTCCTCTTTCCCTCTCTCCTCTTTCTTTCTGCCCTTCTCTTTCTTTCCCTCTTTTAATTATTTATCACCTCCCACTACTTATTTTCACCCTTTATTTACATGATTAATCCATCCTCCGGGCATCTAAAGCATTCATGTACAGATTCATCAACATGAATTGGAATAAATACATAGAAGATGCTGCCAAGTCTGCTGCAAAGAAGGTAACCTCCCTCTACCGGGCTAGAAAACTTCTCACACCTGCCAGTATCTATATCTCTATAAAACCATCATTCGCCCATGCATGGAATATTGTTGCTACATCTGGTCTGGTGCACGAACCACAAATCTCCACCCCTTGGACAGGATGCAAAAAAAGAGTCTCTAATCTAATAGGTCTACTAAGCTCCAGCTCCTGTCCCTTCGCTGCAATGTTATATTTCTGTGCTTGTTTTACAAGTACTTCTATGGCAATTTGTGATTGGAAAGGTTTCTTGTAACTTAAATGTAACCATCCATAATAATAATTATTATCCATAATAATTAATTATTATGCTATTCTTAGTTATTATCGCCTGCAGTAAGGATTGAACCTTCAACCTCCAGAAGACTGTCACTTAAAACTGATTGGTGATATGGACATGTTGAACGAAGCTCTGATTAGATAACCATATGTGCACACATCTCAATTGCAAGTTAATAAGGAAAAAACAGGCCAAGAGAGACCTGGAATGACTCGGTCAAAGATGACCGCAAGCAATTGCACATTGAAACCAACATAAACGATAGTTTCATGGATTTTTTTTTTTTGCGAATAAATACATTTATTTTTATTAAATAACAAAAGACATGAAGTTTAATTGGAAAAAAACAAACAATAGTTTTCTTTATGAAAAGACATTTGAAATATTAAAATTGCCGTCTAATAATGTTTCATTGTTCGATTGATTAATGGGAAAGCAAATAATAATTACTTAATAAAATGTCCGTCTTCAAAACAAATATGCAAGTATCAGAAAATTTCATCGGATGTCCTGCTGGCTTGGCAGGCCGAGAGCAGGCTCAAGGTGTTTCTGTGAATAGGAGTGATGGAGAGGCGCTTGTAAAGCCAAGTCAATTCACGATGGGCTCCGGTGTAGCGCATCATCAACAGACCAAGGCTGTTAAGGAAGTCACGCGTGGCGAGGCCTGACCTGACCTATCTCCATGACCATCGATTGAAACTCAAATCTGTCGAGAAGACTGGAATATTTTTTATTGCTTTCGGTTTTCATGGCCTGAACAGTACGTTTCTTTTGAATCCCTGCTCTCACAGGTCGACTTGAAAAGCCTTACGGACATCATGCGGAAGAACAGACTGCGTTGGTTGGGTCACATTGAGCGTAGCGATGGCTGGATTGCTAAAGTCTGAAAGTTGAATGTGCCAGCAGAGAACATCACCACTGGCAGACCCAAGTTGACTTGGGAGGACGTAGTCAAACGTGATAGGAAGGCCATGGGTATGGATTCCATCAAACCTTGCCAAAGACAGGAGTGGAGAGGAAGACTTAGATTTCGAGACTAGACAATCAGGCCCCACCCTTATCAGAGGATTAATTGTGGCCTGATTCAACAAATAAACCGGTTGATGATGATGATGATGATGATGATGATGATGATGGAGAAAATCACTTCGTGCCACCACGGCCAACGTATAACCCACAGCTGATGTTGAAGAGACACATTAAATGAAGAAGAAGAAATTTTCAAACTGAACCCTTTATTAAATCCATGAGGGTAGATTGTTCTTGTTCCATCAGCCACAACCGAATAGAAGTGTTATATAATTATTATGTTATTCTGTGTGATTTTCGCCTATAGTAAGGATTGAACCTTCGACCTCCAGAACTGATCGTTAATCAACGTCTTTTAACTGCTGCACCACAGGTGGACAATTCGAGTATGAAATTTGGAATCTGTAAACCTAATCTTGTTTTAGGTGTGTAGTATTAAAGATTCATAAGTTGGAAAAGATGCACCTGGCTGGAGGTTAAATCGTCCGAAATGTTGTAAAAATAACGACCAAGATGAGAATAGTAGTTCGAATAATCCAACTTTTAGACTCATGAGGATTTGGAAGCTTAGAAACCTAAACTTGGTTTAGATTGTAATATTAAAGAATCCAAGTTGACTGGAGGTTCACCGGCTGAAATGTTATGAAAATAACTAACAAGATCAAAATAGTCATCCAAATAATTTGTTTTGAAGTGGAATGTGCATTGTTGAAAACACGACCCACTCTCTCTCTCTCTCTCTCTCTGTATCATGTAGGTGATGATTGTTCAGGGGTACAATGTTATCCACATCACACCTAGTGGGTTTCAGGTGAATAGTACATGATGGAAAATCATTTATTCTTTGGACAATCATTAATCTATTAATTCCAGACATATATTATTTTATGAATCGGCAAAAATTTTATGAGATCGGCAAAAATGCCATTCAAATTTAAGCGTGACAAATCGGCAAAAATTACATTTCAAATTTAAGCATTACAGACCGGCAAAAATTACATTTCAAACTGAAATTTGACAGACCAACATTTCTTTATATTAAAAAATCAAAAGCAATGGTGGACGGATTTTAGAAATTGACTTCCAAACTAACATATCTCTGGCCAGGTCTTTATTTGTCCATCCTTATCACTGTCTTACACTTCTTGCACACAAACTTTTTATCATCTCCCAACCTATCTGTAATTTCACTCCACTTCTTGTGTACCCAATGCTTACAAGTACCACCAAAAATTGAGTTGCACCCAACTCCCTTTCCACAAACTGAGCCGGTGAACTTTCCTCTTTCTGGGAGCTTTCCAACACTGATTATGTGATGACTACAAACTATTTCAGTTAACACTTATTTTGCAAATAAATTTGAATTGATCCATGAAAGTTGTCACTGTTCCAGGTCGTTTGTGATCATTTTATAAACTCTAGGGATTCTGTGACAGGTTTCAGACAACTGTCATATGAGCAAAGATGAATGTAATTACTTTTGTAAAAAGAAGGCTATGGGTGACCTTATTAAAACTTTTCGAAATAGCAGTGGCAGTGAATGTTGTTCTTACGTATCAACTCATGATTGAACAAAATCACCAATAAGTGCGGATACTCACTCCGAATTTCAGCGTGAGCTATAAAAACTCAAACACACAGCATTTTTTTTTGCCTCAAAGTACAAAAAAAATTGAGTTGCTCCTAATTGAAATAAAAAAATTCTTTATGAAAGTCGCTCCAGACAAAGCATGAAGCCACTTGATTTAAGGAGCTAATCATAATAATAAAAAGGAAGAGTTAGGTAGAATCACTTCAAGACAAACCAAGCCTGGAAGAAGCACCACCACCATCGTTCAATCCCCTGGATTCCAAACAATTGGTGTTTTTATCGTGACGACATCACCAGAATGTAAAATTGAAATTAAAAAAAAATTCTTGAAGAAGCAGCAGAAGCAACATACCGTTTTCTTATGTTGTTCAATAGAAATGAAAGGTAGAATTTTTTTTTAATCCTTGAAGAAGCAGCAGGAGCAACATACTATTTTCTCATCCTTTTCAATAGTAATGGAAGGTTAATTTTTTTATCCTTGAAGAAATGAAGAAGCAGCAGGAGCAAGCAATCGTTTTCTTATGTTGTTCAATTTTTAGACCAAAATATGTTTAATTAAGGCATCCCTCCATAAAATGGTTTCAACTCCAAAATAGAAGAACAATATGTGTTTACTCCAGGTTAAATAACCCAAAGTTGAATCCTGGTAACGGCACCAATTGTAGCCTGATGATCGTTTCATTGGTCATGCTATTGTAAAAACAAGACAAGTTGTAGGTATAACCCAGTTGTGCTCGGAATTTGTTTGTGATGATCGTTGTCCAGTCATGTCGGGCCCAGTGACAATCTTCTTTGTCCAACGACGAGTGGTTGATTCTCTTGGCGATCTCCTCGAAACAAACTCACTTGACAGCCAGTCCCTCAAATATATTTATGCTTAACCGGAAAGCTGACAACTGCAACTGGCCACATCTGGGTTTTTTTCCATTGTTATCCGGCCACCCAGAAACTAACAACCAACTTTCAAGGCACCATCCTCTCTGGTGAGTTCAATGGATTCTCTGGCCTCTCTATCGCCAGTCACTTATCTTACTTACTCATCATTTCTTGGCGGCCCCGGCTGTTTGTGTGGGGGTGGGAGTGCTCTCCATAATATCACGCTTAATAATATTGACCCTGACATTTATTATTTCAAAAGGAATATTATTTTTAACAGTAAATTATACAGATTGATGTAGAAAGTACTGTGGAATTTTCACAGGGTACCGATTATAAATAAATAATGCACCACAAATTATAACTATTAATCCTGTCAATAAATATCCAGAATTATTCCAAATCCTAGTATTTATAGATCAATTAATGGATTATCCATAAAGATTAACTCATCAAGTATTTAGTGGAGTTTATAAATTCTTTGGGATCTTTAGAATTGCTTCAATTGCTTCCTTGATATATACAACATTAAAGTTAAAACTTTATGTTGGACTAGCAGAGCTACCCGGTGTTACCCGGGATCCCAAAAAAGAAAATTGAATTGTTGAAAAACAAATATGTGTAACGACTTTCTTTGAAAACTTCCCTCTCTCACTCTCTCTGTTAGCTATTATTATACTAAAGCTGAGTCCGTCAACGTTTGTTTCCCTAAAGCCTTTTTCTTATATACTTTCATGACACAAAATACATTCTAAAATATACTTTAGTTCTGGGATTGACTTATGATTTAAAAAATATTCTATTTTAATACTTATTAACTGAATAAGTCACCCATTTCTTTCTTAGCCCTCTATGTATTTCTCTTGCTTCTCTCACCCTCTAATATTGCTGAATGTCATTGTGAGGATTTAGAGAAAGAGTTAATTTTTTTTAGCATAGCCATCTAATTTATATACGTGTCTATACACACCACAAACACGTATGTAAATTAGATGGCAAAAATAAGTCTCTTTACTTCGATATAAGAATAATAAATAATAATACTTCTATATAATAATAATAATAATAATAATAATAATAATAATAATAATAATAAAAGAATAAATAAAAATAAAAATCATTGAATGCGGAAACTAACCCGCATAAGCTACGAAGGGTCACACAGAATCTAATACAGGAAGAAAACAAAACTACCGAAAGAACACATCACAAACAAAGAAACAGAAAATGCAAGAAACATCACTTAATAAGCTCTTCCCCCCCCCCCTAAATTACAGCGGCCTCAACTGACACAACACAAAAATGAACCAATGAACAGAAATAGCCAGAAACACAATCAGCTCACCCCCCCCCCCCCCAGAATAAAATAATCAGCTCCCCCCCCAAAAAATAAATAAATAAAAAATATTTAAAAAAAATTTTTTTTAATTTAAAAAAAATGGTACCAGCCTAGGCTGACACCACACAAAATATTTGAATAGGGTCAAGGAGGATGAGAAGACCGAGGAGGGACAGCAAAAACCAGACCTCCACTGGAAGTGCAGAGACTGCTGGGACCTTGCGGAGGCTTATTGCCACCCAAATCCCAGAGAAGACCAATGGTCCTTACCAGCGATAAATCAATGGTAAACGGCTGTTGGGATACTGCAAATTTATTTGCGGTGGCTATCGAAAAGAGGTGGAGAATACTGGAAATCTGGGGAGACTTGTTGTCACTCAGACTCCAGGGAATACCACCGGTTGTCGGTGAGCAATCACTGCTGACCTGTGTGAGAACTCCTAGTGAGTAAATAATAATAATAATAATAATAATAATAATAATAATAATATAGAAGTAAAGAGACTTATTATTTTTAGTTATGCAAGAATGTTTTAATATATATGTCAGAGTTTATGACTTTTCGAATGGAATCAAAGTAAAATAAATAGTGGTAATTGTTGTTACTGAAGAAAACATTTTATTAATGAACTATTATTTGTTCTTTTTTTTTTAATTCAATAATTCTTTTGATTTTAACATAACAAATAGTTCTATTTCGGAATATTGTTTAATTTCCTGGACAAATATTCAACATTTCTGTTCAAATGTTCCTTTTTTTTTAGATGGACCGACTTTATTTTCGATAACTTGAAATCTATTTTGAAATTGCAAATCAAAAGGCCAATTGATTTATTTTTCCTTGTCCTTTCTTTACGGATGCATTTAAAAGATAAATAGATTTGTTTCGAAATTATCGATATGTTAATGTTCATCTATTTATATGAATAATTTCATTATTTTTATTTATGCCATAAAAATAAGATATTAAATTAGTTAGATCATTTTAAAGTTATTTATTTGATTTTCAACTAAAATCAATTGCTTAAAATAAAAATAAGAAAGGGACGTATAGTTAAAAAAATGTATAAGATTTAAAAAAATGAAATATGGGTAAATTTTCAGATTAACACGCTCCATTAATACCCCACCACGCCGAAAAAAATGACATTCTGCTTTTTTAGGAAATTACGTGTAAACACCATGGAAAATAGAAAGAAAGAAAAACAAATATTTTAGAATTTAGAGTGGGGGATCAGTTGTATATATATTTAACATAAAATGTTCCCACATTTCCGGGCCATTGTATTTTTTTAGGGAACTTGATGGAATTTTTTTACCACTAACCCTAAGTCCGAGTGGCAGGATCATAAAACCACATGTAATCTCCTGAAAAGGTAACGACCTCCTAAAAAAAAATGCAGCGGATTTAATTCCCATAACAAAAAAGAATTTAGTTAATTGTACTAAAACTGGCCTCAAAAATTGAATTTATATACGAAAATGTTCCCCACTTTAAATTATAAAATAATTGGGTTTTTTTCTTCTTTCCATCAAGTTAAAAAAGGTAGAAATTTTTTTTTTTTTGGTGGGGGGTGATTTAGCGGAGGATGTTAATCTACAATCATACCAAACTATGAATCTCTATTTTTTTTGTAATCTGGACAGATCACAGTGCTACTAAACTTTTGTTTTCATTTGTCAATTAGAATACTGAAAAGGTCTTTGTAAACATTAAAAAATAAGTTTGTTGTTAATATTTATAAATTAGGCATCAACTTAATTAATAAAAAAAAGTTATTCATTTATTTTTCACGGAAAATCTAAAAACTGTAAAAAGAGGGCGAGAGAAAGGGGTCAGAGAGCAAGCGAAACAACCACACTCTCCCTCCCACTTCCCCTTTTCTCTTCTCGCTTCTGCCTCGCTCGTAGTAGCAACCCACAACCTTCGGTAAGGTCGTCAGTGAGCACATGGAGTTAAGGTGTTTTAGTTATTTTTCTGATTTATTTATTAAATAACTTTAATTAATTACTGTTAATATACAAGAAACTATTGCATACTTAAAAAAAAATATTTTTTAACATAGTTCACCCCAAACAAAGCAGGCCGCTACTGTAGACGTAAGGGGCTACTGAGAAAAAAGGGTGAAGGTTTGAGAGAAAACATAAGCCAATGCAATTCCAAATTAATAATACTAAGCATTAATTATGAATGGTTTTAAAAAATAGTTATGCTAATTAGGCAGTCAAAAGGTTCTCTCTTAATCTTTTATCTCCACTATATATATAGAATATCAAGATTTTATGTCGTATCATTGATACACGCCATAAACTGGTATCGTCTTGGCCTTCGGGGCTTGATTTACGCCGGTCTATGGGTCTGTCCTGTGCAGTTCTAGGAGGTCCACCCTCCCAGGCTTTGCCTTCCCTCTTTGGGGAGGAATAAGTTTATTGCTTACTGCCTGAGGCGCCCCTACCGGGGAATGCCGACGGGGCTGCCCAGGCAATTTTTAAATGGCCAGAGTGCTCACCTTCTCGGGCGCTGGCTTTTCAAACCCCACTAACCCGACCCGAGCTTGGGTCACATCTTACATGTGGGAGTAAGATAAAACTGGCCTTGTGCCTAACCTCCTGGGGAGGTAAATAAAATGTTGTATTATTGATTTAAATAACAGTAACCCGTTTTGATTAAAATATAGGAGTGATGAATGAAAAGTTTTTTCGCATTTAAATTATAAAATAATTGTTTTTCTTTCTTTTCTTATTTCCATCAAGTTAAAAAAGGTAGAAAATGCTTTTTTTGGGGGGTGAGGGTTTAGCAGAGGATGTTAATCTACAATCATAACAAAATATGAATCTCTATTTTTATTCATAATCTGAACAGATCACAGTGCTACTAAACTTTTGTTTTCATTTGTCAATTAGAATAGTGAAAAGGTCTTTGTAAACATTAAAAAATAAGTTTGTTGTTAAAATTTATAAATTAGGCATCAACTTAATTAATAAAAAAAAGTTATTTATTTTTCACAAAAATGTTAAAACTGCAAAAAGAGGGCGAGAGAAAGAGGGCAGAGAGAGAGAGCAAGCCAAGACAACCACACACCCTCCCACTCCCCCTTTCTTTTCTCGCTTCTACCTCGCTCGTAGCAAGCCACAACCTTCAGTAAGGTCGTCAGTGAGCGCATGGAGTTAAAACTGAAGGTGTTTTAGTTATTTTTCCGATTTATTTATTAAATAACTTTAATTAATTACTGTTAATATACAAGAAACTATTGCATATAGATAGAAAACATAAGCCAATGCAATTCCAAATTAATAATATTAAACATTAATTATGAATGGGTTAAAAATAGTTATGCTAATTAGGCAGTCAAAAGGTTCTCTCTTAATCTTTTATCTTCACTATATATATAGAATATCAAGATTTTATGTTGTATTATTGATTTAAATAACAGTAACCCGTTTTGATTAAAATATAGGAGTGATAAATGAAAAAAAAAACTTTCGCATTTATTCATTTAGATATAATATATATTGAAATTTGTGTAATTAGGCAGCATTCCTTCTCTTTTACATGTTTAGTTAAACAGGAGCGCCAGCTTCTGTTTATTTATTTTTTATTCGTTTTTTCGATTTGTCGCACAACCGATTTGGTATTGTCGTCCATGTTGTATAAAAAATCGCCATATTTTCGCGAACGTTTTCGACCAACGTCGGTCATCTTCGGGCAGATGAATGAGTATGCAAAATAAAAAAATTGGTGAATTTATTAAGAAGACGCTTTTAAAAAAACATTTCAATACCACTTCAACAACACTTCAACATACCTTCGACCCCCCCCCCCCTCATAACGAGCATGGTTGTTTGTTTAAATGTGAAAATTGGACCAAATATATGTATGAGATGCAAATATATTTTTATTAAAAATCATTTTTAAAATTTTATTTTAACCAAATATTTTGTATAAAACATCCTTCATCAGAGATGAGAGCCATTTCATATCAGTAAAAGTATTACCTTTTTTTGTTCCTAACGGCATTTTGCCCAAATTTTCAAATTTAAATCCTAACAGAACTTTTTTCCATTTTCATTATTTTGTTTACTTTGTACTAAATGTTCGGACTAAATCTGAAATAAAAACAAATAAAACGACATAATTACTATTTTCCATAAAATTTGAAATAGTCTTTTTTAACACAATAACAAATCTGCATAAAATGGTTGGCATAAATGGTAAAAATCCTGATTTTTAGTATAGTGATATGGGGAAGTCGTGTATTTTGAATTTTGGAATATATATTCTAAGTAGTAACATGGGCACATTATTTCTTTTGTAAATTTTAATATTTAGGGGTTTAATTTATATAAAGTAAGGTGTGTGCATATGTTATATATATTTCGTTGTGCAGGATGAACTCCTAAACTAATGAACCGATTATTATGATTTTTGGAACACAGCTGCTAGGCATAAGTCTGGGTAATATGTGCTGGGATGCCATGATAAAGAAATACTGTTTTGTTTTTAAAATCCCGAAACAGTTTTCATGGTAAACAACTGACGATCCCTTATATATAAAAACATATATAAAAATATATTTATATTAGAGTATATTCTTGGAAGTAAACTAAAATAGTGATTGCAGTAGATTGATTGACTTACTAGACTAAAATCTTTCAACAAAAATTTTTTTTTTTTTTTTTTCCAAGTTTTGAAGGTAAAAAGAACTTCCGAGACTATATATATATAGATAGATAGATAGATAGATAGATACTCATGTCTAACTTGATATATATAGAGATACACATACCTAACTTATATGTATATATATATATATATATATATATATATATATATATATATATATATATAATTTATCTGTTTATTAAATTATTAGGTGAAAGTACAGAATAGTTAATCAACTCCCCCACCCATGTTAAGAATGGCTTTCTAAATTATAACCTTATTATTTCAGCCCGGTTTGTAAATTGCATAAGTACCCGTCTTTTAATTTATTTCCTTACTAATTCTCTGGATTTTCCTTGTGTGTTATGCTTACAACAACAACAACAACAAAAAACAGTTTGAATTATCTCCCCTTTCAACTGACTCTTCTAAAATTAAAATTAAAATTTCATGTGCCCCCAATAATATAGACGCACCATTTATTGTTATATTATTGTTATGAAACTAATGCTATATTTATTGCTTTAATACTATATTTATTGCTTATATCCGTCTGGTATATTGCTTATATCCGGGTATTTTACTAGTATATATATATATATATATATATATATATATATATATATATATATATATATATATACAGGGTGGGCCAAAATAAGGGTCCTATCTTTAAATTTGAATAACTTGAATTTGAATAACTTCCACAAAATAAAAGTTAAACTCACCAAACTTTATGTGTGTGTAGACTGACCCTTCCGAGATTTTTTGAAATAAACAAAACAAATTTTAGCCGAAAAACACTTCTTAAAACTTACAAAAACTAAAGTATTGTTTTTTACACTGTTTTGAGTTTTTTAAGCAAAAATAATGTTTTCTAAATGAGGGTACGTTCCTTAGGGCTAATACGGCTCATGCTTGCTTCGGAAGGGGTCCTTTACTTATTCTAAAAAAAAAATTAAAAAAAATCAATAAATAAAAAAGTTATGAATTTTTAAAAATAGGACCCTTATTTTTGCCCACCCTGTATATATATTATTTATTTTAAAACTATTCATTACAGTTTCTGGAAATATACCATTGTTTCATTGATAGGGATAGGCTTTTAACTGTTTAGAAAAGACCCTTAGAGTATAGATAATATATATATATATATATATATATATATATATAAGAGATAGAAAGAGAGGGTGTATAAGTAATATAAATAGTCTGAGATTCATAATTTGACATATACGAGATATAAATCAACAATATATATTATATCGATTCCAGGATAGCCATGGCCTTTATTAAGATTGAAAGTTTTGGATCTTGTTGGATTGCAGCATTCAATTATTATTTTTATGTCATTATTTAGTTTTTCGCTTTTTGGTAACTCACTTACGAAAGGTTCTTTGAAGTCTTGAAAATGGCACCAGATAATTTTCAGAAATGCCAGAGAGAAATCAATGCCGACACTTTACAGGTTCCTTTTGACCGCTCACCCCCATGAAATGGAAATGGCAGTAGGAAATCTTGCATTCTTTCACCAGACCTTCTGTCTGCATGTGTGGCTGGCTCACCCCCAATCTTTCTCTTTAAATGTCTCGATTGTAAGCTATGTTGAGAAATCCGTTTGATGTTTATTGCTTTTAAAACAGGCACGGCCAACCTATTTCCAAGATGTGAGTCGCATTAGGCGAGGCGCACCCGCTGAAAGAATTTCAACGCAAGTTTTTGTTACCTCAGCCAGTTTCACTACAGAAAACAGGATGTGAGTTTTTGGCTCTTTAGCAAAATTCTGCTTTTTTTTTTGTAATTAAGAAAAAGCGGAATTCCTCTGTATTCTCATCATTTCTTGTACAAGGATATTAGTTCTCCACTTTTTAGTGGAATTACGCATTTTTGTAATTCAGAAAAAGCGGAATTCTGCTTTTTTTTTCTGTTTTTTTTTAAAATAAGAATGGACAAACACATCGCTAGAGCTTTACATCCTGCAAAAATTCAATAAGTTCCATTTTTTAGTGGTGCATGCGAATGGCAGACGGGGCAGATGATTGATGCTTGGCTGAAGGAAGAAGGTGGGGCATACAGGAATTTGAAAATGTCTTTGATTTTATATCGGGCTACCCAGAATTTTATTTCTCTTTGAAATGAAATAAGTGCCTCTTAAAAACAGAGAATCATGCTGACCCCAGAAAGTAATGTTCTTAGAGTGTCTCCATGATAAGCCCCCTCGAGTAGACTGTCTGGTAATTATCTCTATGTCGAATGGTGACCACTGAAAAAGACTGGAATCCAAGATTTACGGTCAGGAGGAAAGGATTCTAGGAGATGGGAGAGGTGAGACCTGGCCTCTGGGCATGAGACAGGCAGAGATTGGTCTTTGGGAGAGCTGGCAATCAGTGGAATCTGGGTGTCCAGGCAAGGTGTGCTCATTTGGGGCTCTTAGCTAAAGGATTGTGTTGATCATACTCATACTTTATTTTGCCGAGTGACAAGATCTCATTTTGCAAGTCTGCCATTCAACCTAAGAACACGAGTATCTTTTGTAACCTCCAACAAATGAACTTGTTCCTTGTTATAAACTGGACTCATGGTTTTACTTGGGATGAGAAATCACAAAAACTTCTTTGGATCAGCACAGCGTGTGGGGACGATTACGCCCAGTGCAGTGAACACACGGATACAGGTACACATTCCTTATTTTTCCCTATTTGGCTCGATTTTATTTCTCTTTCGTCCTCTCTTGCTTTATCTTTTCTTTCTTCCTGTTTTTGCTCTTTTCCTCTCTCCATCATGTTTTGTCTTGCCTTGCTTCGCCGTCCTTTCTTCTGTCTCTAGAAAATGTTAATTTTGCCAAGTTTCAAACGATTCATGAAATGGGGAGGTAGAAGACCTTTGTTTCATCAATGTTTTCCTGTCTCCTTTTAAACATATCAGTCGATACTTTTTTCAGCATGAAAAAAGGGTATTGTAGATTAACACGCTTCACTAAATTATCCCCCATCCCTTAAAAAATGAGATTCTACCCTTTTTTAAGTGATTATTAGTGAACAGTCTGGCCTCCTAGGTTGAGTAATTGGTGGGGGTTGTGGTTCCTCAGGTTGAGAAATTCATCTTGATTTAAGATTTTTTGCGATTAGCTACTCACATCCCTGAGAAAAACATATGTGAAAATGACCTCCAGTCTGTAGTAGCATGGGGGGGGGGGGAAACCGGATGGTTACATTCCATGCTACCAAGACCAAGCTACTTTCCTTCCAGAGAGTTCAACGTTCAAACTCCTTGATTTAACATTCACAGATAACATGAATTGGAAATGAATTGAAATAAATACATAGAAGATACTACCAAGTCTGCTGCAAAGAAGGTGCGCTACCCAACTAGCAGCAAAATCCTACCCCTTCACTGTAGAGGTTCTCAGATGCCAGAAAACTATCTACTCTAATAGCTTCTTTTCTTGGACGGCTTACTTTTGGAATTTCCTCCTTACTCCCTGTTTCCTTGACTGTATCAGCATGCATAAATTCAAATGTAATATGAACAAACATCTTGCTGCACAACTCCCCACCTAAGATGCCCCCTATAAATCTGGTCCCTAATCACAGTAGCCTCTTACGTCTTGGTTGCAATATGCTATGTTTAGTAAAAAGTAAAAAGAAAAATTCTGCTCTCGAAATGGGGTAAGTTCGATTTTCTCTTCGTATTGTATGTATAACCCTTTGTTTAGATTTAGATGTTCGATCAAGAAAATTTACTTAATATTTGTAGGGACTTTTACTTTTAGACTTATTTTTTCGTTTGCGTTGTAGCAGCGTGAACCGTAGAAGTTTTAATTCGTAATTGTATACTTAGTATCGCCTGTAATGGCGACCCCTATGCGAAGAACTGTGGCGCAACGGATAAAAGTGCTAAATATAATCAGTTCTAAGTGACAGTCTTCTGGGGGTTGATTTTTATTTAATCAACCCCCAGAAGACTGTCACTTAGGGTTCCGTTTCAAAATTCCGTACAGATTCCTGAATTCGACAAGACAAAGGTCAGCAGTTACATTGGCCGAAATGTTGTGAGAATAACATCTAAGATGAGAACAGTAGTCCAAATAATACAAATAATCAATCCTTATCTCAAAAATCCCTTATTTCTTGTATATTTACATAAAGTGTACGTTCTTGGTCTTTTGGCTAAGATCAAAGTGTAGTATCTGTTCCGATGGATACTGCACCGCATAGACTGGTATTGTCTTGGCCTTCGGGGCTTGATTTACGCCTGTCTATGGGTCTGTCCTGTGCAGTTCTAGGAGGTCCACCCTCCCAGGCTTCGCCTCCCCTCTTTGGGGAGGAGTAAGTTTATTGCTTACTGCCTGAGGCGCCCCTACCGGGGAATGCCGACGGGGCTGCCCAGGCAATTTTTAAACCCCACTTTCCCGACCCGACCTTGGGTCACATCTTACTTGTGGGAGTAAGATAAAAACTGGCCTTGTGCCTAACTCCTGAAGAGGAGTAAATCAATACTCTAGAGTTGAGAAAACCAAATTTCTAGCAGCGTGGACCGTAGCTTCGCTCAGATGTTGATTTTTGTCGGATCTTAGGAAAGTGTTCTAAGATCCTTGCAGACAATTGAAATGTTATAAAATGTTGGAAAAAAACGGATAAAAACAAATAAAAACATGAAGGAAAGAAGAAAACGTCGTTTAACGAACAAAAGATATTTATATAACTAGCTGCTCTAGTGCCTTCTCGACGCAAATACACTAGAACAACCCGACAATCAGCTAGGTTCCATCCATTCACCATGGAGGTACCCAGATGCCGGAGAGCCTTCTACCCCAGTAGCTTCTTTTCTTCGTGCTGCCGGCCTCTGGAACTCTCTCCCTGCTCAGTGTTTCCCCGACTGTACCGACATGCAGAGGTTTAAAACTAATGTAAACAGACATCACACTGCACAGCTCCCAACTTAGGATGACATGCAAAACCTATACTCTAATTCTCAGTAGCCCCTTACGTCTACAGTGGCAATCTGCCTTGTTTGGGATGAATTATCTTTAAAAAAATATAAGTGTGTTGCAAAGAAGGTGGGCTCCCTCTACCGGACTAGATAACTTATCACACTAGCTAGTATCCTATACCTCTATAAAGCCACCACTAGCCTATGTATGTGGTATTGTTATAGGAGCTGTTCTTACTAGTGAGCAATAAGAACAACTAATATTGTAGCATATAAACGAAAACAGTCATCACACGAAGGAAAACAAAATCTCTTCTAACATAACAAAAGGGGTTTATTTAATTTATACCGTTGGGTATAGGTCTGCAAAGGTTAGGACAGTGTCCAAGTGAAGAAAGTAAAATGGGAAGTTCTTTGGGCTGCCGAAGATCTATGAGCAGTGTATCTTCAAGTGAAGATAGCTGAGCTCAGGAAATCTAAGGGATTCAGGCAGGACAGAGGAAGGGTGTGTGTTCTTCTTGTTTGCTTGGTGCAGTCGCTCTGGTGATTCCTGCTATTGCCAAAAGTGTCCAAAGTAGATCCTTAGGGGACAGTTGAAATAAAAAAGCTGATTGGTCAGTGTGCGACTGAATCAGCCAGCAAGGACAGTTCTCCGCATTAGGAAATAGTTCCTTATTTATGACTGCTACATCCTTGCCACATCTGGGCTGGTGCACCAACCACTAGTCTCAACTTTTTGGAGTGCAAAAGAGAGTTTCTAACCTAATAGATCCCGCACTGTCTACCAAGCTCCAGCATCTGTCCCATCGCCGCAATGTTGGATCCCTGTGCTTGTTTTACAAGTACTTCCATGGTATGTGCTCCAATGAATTTACTTACTTATTTTGTTGCACAACTCCCCACATAGGATGCCCACTATAAGTCTGGCTCTTAATTACGGTAACCCTTTTATGTCTCACTGCCAATATGCCTTGTTTGGGGTGAAACAAAGTTTTTAAAAAATATGTACAATTTTACAAGTTATTTTATGTGAGTAAATGTTCATAGATTAAATAAATATAAAAATTTCTTTATCTTAAATCTAAATGAAATATAAATGAATGGATAGATTGGAATGAATTTAGATTCATAACTTTTTGGGAAATTAGAAAAAACAATACGATAACTTTCTTTAGTAGTAGTAGTAGTAGTAGTAGTGTTTGAAACAATTAAAGTGTGTTTTTTTTTTTCATAAATGATAAATACATTACTCTGCTACATCTGGGCTGGTGCACCAACCACTAGTCTCAATCTCTTGGATTTTACAAAACTTTTACTTAAGTTAACTGATTAACATCCTCAGAAAAAGTATGAAGCTTTATCATTAATTCTTGATAATTTCCATTATTTAGAGTTCTCATTTTATAAATATCAGAGTGAGAAAAGTTACGAGTGTTAAAAGTGAATGTGTGTATACGTTTGTTTTCTGTCAGTGTGTATATGCGTATGACAGTGTGTGAAAATTAGGCACTGTAGGTGTGCTGCTTTTTGTTAGTGTATGTATGCGTGTTAGTGTTAGTGTGAGTTGAGAATTGTGATTTACTCTCCCAATCCCCTAAAAAAAGCAAGGGAAGCTGAGCATAATATCACATTGCATTGTCCTGATTTTGACCTCAGCTGGTTGACTGATTAAAATTCTGGTCCTTAAATACTTAGTCATCGGCTCGGAGAGAGCGATTTTTACTTTGGGTACCAAAAGTGATTTTGAGCGGACAAGGTGATTTTTGATGTGCGGCAGACATAGTTGAAAGCAGGATCACGTGATCACTATTTTTGCTATTTTTACTTTTTTGTAAATATTTCTGTGGGAGCCAGATTCGTACAAAAAATGTAAATTTTTTTTCAGATGTAATTTTTGGGCGTGGTTTATGTGTTTCCACACAAGTTGTTGGTCAATTAATATGTATAGGATTGGGACACATGTCAATCCTATGATATATTATCTTTTTAGTTTTTTTTCGCATTTAATGGCATTGGAGTCTCTAACTATAAGTAGACCATCGTCTCTATAAAGGTCTGTATCTTCTACACCAATGTCTGTAGTGAGGTTATATCAAATTAAATCAAATCAAATTTATTAGCAAAAAATAGCAAAGTGCAACAAGCCATGTAAAAGGACAGTTAGTAGATTTGTACGTCTATATACTGTCTGAATGTTTTGTCCAAGGCAACTTTAAACCTGAATATGATAGGCATCATCACTACCACTGGTAGGCTGTTCAACTGAGCAGAAACGCAAACAGAGAATACTGCTTTTCTTTTAATGAGACGAAAGAATATATACAGGGTGGGCCAAAATAAGGGTCCTATCTTTAAATTTGAATAACTTCCACAAAATAAAAGTTAAACTCACCAAACTTTATGTGTGTGTAGACTGACCCTTCCGAGATTTTTTGAAATAAACAAAACAAATTTTAGCCGAAAAACACTTCTTAAAACTTACAAAAACTAAAGTATTGTTTTTTACACTGTTTTGAGTTTTTTAAGCAAAAATAATGTTTTCTAAATGGGCGCCGTTGGCGGCTTCACACTCTTCGGCTCTTTTTAAAACATTTTCCATAACAGTTTGCAACATCTGAGGACTTATGGCTCTTATTTCTGCTTCAATATTTGCTTTCAGTTCCTCAATATTGTTTGGCTTATTGGCATAAACCTTTTCTTTGAGGTAACCCCATAAAAAGAAGTCAGGAGCTGTAAGGTCGGGTGATCGTGGAGGCCATTGAATTTCGCAACTGCGAGAGATAATCTGATTTCCAAATATACCCTGTAAAAGTGTAAGGGTATCTCTCGCAGTGTGTGCTGTGGCTCCATCCTGTTGGAACCACATCCTGTCAGGTTTGGCGGCAACCCACGGTTGCAAGAAATTTTGCAGCATTTCTCGGTAGCGATCACCCGTTACTGTTACCTGATTTCCGGCATCGTCTTCAAAGAAATAGGGGCCAATTATCTCTTCAGCAGTAACGCCACACCACACCGTGCACTTGAGTGGATGTAATGTGTGCTGCTGAATTATCCTTGGGTTCTCCGTACCCCATATTCGGCAATTTAGGTCTGATGTTTTTATTCTCTGAAAAATTCTCGGTACATAAGACAACGGTATGTTGCTCCTACTACTTCTTCAAGGATTTGAACAACATAAGAAAACGGTATGTTGCTCTTCAAGGATTTAAAAAAAGTTTTCAACCTTACATTCTGGTGATGATTTCACACTAAAAATACTGGTTTCTGGTCAGCCACTTAACCAGTTTAGGGGTATACCTTTTTGTCAGTCAGCCTTGTAATCCCTTCCTTCCCAATTGGGCTCTTGAAGGGCTTACTTTTGGGCTAGCCTGTGTAGAGTCCAGTGGATTAAACGCTGGTGGTGAGGTTTCTTTCAGATAAGATATGAGGTTACATGCTGTGATTATAACCCACTTGAGATTTTCCAAAAATAATGTTCATACAAGAGTCAGTTTTTATGTCTATAGATTAACAGCTGATAGTTTCGAGTGGTCTTTCTAGTGTGGTCCAGGTCATATCTTCCAGCAGAGGGACAGATGAAGGTCAGTTAAAGTTTCTGTGGTTCTCGGAGACAGAAAGCCCTTCAAGCCCTAAGCTGATTGACTATTTGTGTTCTGTTGGACTTATGTTTTGATTCAGTAAGGGCTCAGAGTTCTGATTGCAAGTCTGTTATTTGGTGGGGAAGTGTCATTTTAACTTCGCAAAAAACAAACTTTGTCACTTGTTTTAATCTGGAGTTGTGGTTTTGTTTGGAGGGAGAATCCTTAATTTAGACGAAGACAACAAGTGGACGATCACGGCCTGTGCAGTGAATGCACATGTTCACATTGGTTATAGTTTGTTATCTGCTGAGGTTTTGTAACGAAACCCCTTGTTTCAACTTCAACTGGCAATGCAGCTTGATTTCCAGCCATTACCCATGCAACTTTACAATAACTCATCATGTTTAAATCTTTTCCGTTCATGCATATTCTTCTTCCCAATATTTACACTCCAAACACAATAGTTCCATGTATTCCCGTCATTTTGATTGGTTGTTTTATAATGAATGGTTTGT
Organism: Sepiola atlantica; assembly: GCA_963556195.1. Classification (NCBI taxonomy): domain Eukaryota; kingdom Metazoa; phylum Mollusca; class Cephalopoda; order Sepiida; family Sepiolidae; genus Sepiola; species Sepiola atlantica. The sequence continues at coordinate 30,377,945 of OY744532.1, read as the reverse complement.
AAATCAAATTGACCTGAAAAGGACAGTTCATGAAGGATGTGTGAAGTTTTTATCAAAGGATGCCATGTGGGAAAATATCAATACGTTTGTACATCATCATCATCATCATCATCATCATCATCATCATCATGGCCTATTAAAAATTGCCTGGGCAGCATCGTCGACATTTCCCGGTCAGGGCGCCTCAGGCAGTAAGCAATAAACTAACTCCATCCCAAAGAGGGGAGGCAACGCCTGGGAGAGTGGGCCTCCTAAAACTACTCAGGACGAATGCCTCAGCCCAATGGATAAATGGCCCAGGTTCTCAGACTGATTGTCGAGATCGGATCCTTGACTGGCATGTACCCGCTATCACCACTGGGCAGCAAATAAATGTCACCAAGTGCTGCCACAACGTTTAGTCGTAACTGTATTTATTGTGTCTGGGTAAGTCCATTTATTTATGAAATAGGTAGATCAGCTTGCACCATAACAGTTTCAACAAGTCAGCCATTTTAATCTTTTGTTAATGGTTGAAAAAAGTAATAATTAAGTTTAACTTTCAAAATCCTATTAAAAAAATAAAAATAAGTTGGCAAAAACGGCATAGGTAAAAAAAAATTTGAAACAAAAATTAAACTAAAAGGACTCCTGCCAATGACGGGTAGGTAAGCTAGTTTAACTATAGAATGCATTTTTGTTGTCCAAAAGACTACAAGGTTTAAACTGTGCTTTAATAGTAAACATTGGGTTGGCCCAAAAGTTCCTTTGTTTTTTTAAGTACTCTAGGAGAGTAGAAAATGACTGGTGGGTTTACTTTCGGCAGCCTCTTAACTCTCGCTTCCCTTATTTTGTCCTTTAGTGCTCACATTTGATGAGCGATGTTTTTGACAACGGGGGAAGAATTGCTGTTTTCTGAGTCAGAATCTATCCATCTAACACCTATCTTTGGGTAGTTTTTGACCTTGAAGAAATATTTTTTTTAGCTCCTTATATCAAGTGGCTTCATTCCTTGTCTGGAGCGACTCCCCCCCCCAAAAAAAAGTTGGTATCAAAACCGAGTTTATGCAATTCATTTTCCATGCTCGATTTGGAAATCTTGAGAATGTCTACGATTTGTCTGGTTGTCAAACGGTAATATTGTTAAACTACAGCTTTTACTTGGTCACTGTCGATCATCTTTGGCCGGCCAGAGCGAGGAGCATCTCTCACTGAAAAATTTCCTTTTCGGAATCGAGCAAACCATTTCTGGCATACCCGTTCTGTAACAGCATTCTCCCCATACACATGGCATATTTTTATGCAGGTTTCTGTAGCTTTTTTTCTTTCCTTTTCTGTAGTAAAAAAAACATCAGATGTTGGTAGTGCTCCACTTGATCTTCCATTTCAAAGACTGAAATACAAGCAAAAAATGTAAGAACTCCTCTGCTCGGAGGTCTTTTACACACTAACGTAAACATACTCGCTACACCAAATACAGGATTTGAAGAATACGAATACGAAATGATCTTTAGTTAGGAATCTATATGGAATTTCGAACTGAACCCTTTATTTAATCCATGTTCTCATTCCGCCAGCCATGACCGTATAGAAGTGTTAATTAATTATGTTATTCTTATTAATTATCGCCTGTAGTAAGGATTGAACCTTCAACATCCAGAAGTCTCTCACTTTGAACTGGTTGTTAAGAAACACCTTTAACCATTACACAATGGGCCGATAACCCTTCTACCCGGTTGTGGCTGATGGAACAAGAACAATCTACCCTCATAAATTCAATAAAGGGTTCAGTTTAAAATTTTGTATAGGTTTCGGAGGTGGACATACAAATTCCCAAATTTGAAAAGATGTACCTGAAGAAGGTGGAAAGTTACATCGGCCGAACCGTTGTGAAAATGACAACCGTGGTGAGAATAGTAGTCCAAATAATTAAAATAATACAAATTATCAATCCTCATCTAAAAAAAAATTCTGAAACATAAAATTCTTGTTTCATTTGAAAATGAAAAAAAAAAACCCGGCTTCAAAAGGAGTCAGATAAAAAAAAAGGGGTGAATAGGGGGGGGGGGACAAAACATGAACAGATAATTATCTCTTATTCTACATAAATATATAAAAAAATACATATGAGAAGAAAAAAACTAATAGATTATAATTTATTAGTTTTTTCTTCTCATATTTATTTTTTGTTTGTTTTTGTATTTTTGTAGAGGGGTAATCTTAAAAATATGTAATAGCCTTTGTTGAGAACTCCAAGCAGAAATAATGTTGCAAATACTTTGAAACCCGGATGTTGTGAAGCAAGAGCAGTTCTCAAACTGTTCACTGATTGGCTCGATACTAAACAGGAAGTAAATGAGGATTGGTAACGAAAACAGAAGATAAAATACATGCCTACACTAGCAGGGTTTGGTCCAACGTTTTCCAGGTTGCAGTGGAGGATAACACCGCATGCAACAGTATAGAAGATGCTGCCAAGCCTGCCACAAAGAAGGTAGGCTCTCTCTACCGGGCTAGAAAACTTTTTACACGTGCCAGTATCTTATATCTCTACAAAACTACCATTCGTTAATGCATGGAGTATTTTTGCCATATCTTGGTTGGTACACCAACCACTAGCCCCTCCCTCTTAGATAGGGTGCAAAAATAAATCTCTAACCTAATAAGTCCTGCACTGTCTGCCAAGCGCAAGGCCGCAAGCCCTGTCGCATTGTGCTTGTTTCATAAGTACTTCCACAGAATGTGTTCCGATGAATTTTCGGCACTTGTACCCTCTAAACCAATTTGCCTCCAACTCACTATGCTAGTTGCTGAATCATTCTTTTTCACTGTAGAGCTCCTGAGATGCCGGTAATCTTCTAGCATATATACATATATATTTTCTTTTATTGCTTAAATATTAATTTATTTTTTGTTGTTACAATATATATATATATATATATATGGGAAGAGAAGGATGAAAGTAATCCGACGTGATGGGAAAATGAAAAAGGAGAAAAAGGAAAACCAAAAAATGGATGTTTTTTATGTGTACATCAACGTTTCGTCTTTATTTATAAGACTTCATCAGGATGATAAAATAGAGAAAAAATGTCATGCAAGTGCAGATACATGTAGGGTAGACATCCACTTTACCCCTGCTCATCCCCCACCTCTTTCTCTTACCACCAGCCACAGTAGTCCTTGCTCACCCCATCCCTCCATTTTTCCCCACTCACTCTTTTCAACATTCATTTCTATTTCTCCAACAAATACGGACGTCCACCCAGCAGTGGCCACTTTTTCATTCTATTTTTCCTCCCAATATGTCTACCCTACATGTATCTGCACTTGCATGACATTTTTTCTCTATTTTATCATCCTGATGAAGTCTTATAAATAAAGACGAAACGTTGATGTACACATAAAAAACATCCATTTTTTGGTTTTCCTTTTTCATTTTCCCATATATATATATATATATATATATATATATATATATATATATATATATATATATGAATTTTACACCCTTTAACTCCCAGAATGCAACAGCTTAACATTGTGAGAGAGTGACCAGTGTTTTAACCCCCAAAAAAAATATCTCATTTATTTAATTCTTTCTAAATAAAATCCACTAATTTAATTACCTAAAAAAACAATTTTTTAAAAATCAGTGTACAATTCTTTCAGATTGACACGTGACTTCATCAATTTTTCAAACATGACTGAAAATAGCCGGTGACAGTTGTTAGTTATTTTACAAGTAGACCTGGCGAAAATTGGGTTCCGTTTTATTTTTTTCACCGCACTTGGCATGAAATCTATGGTATCATATTGATTTGATCTAATCTTCTGTAGCACCATAAATAAATAAATAAATATCATGCTCTTATTATTAAATAATTGAGCACTCTGTTGGATTTCTTACTACCAAACTAAACCGAAAATTATATATATATACACACATATATAACTTCTTTTGTAAGATGGTAGGAAAAATCCCAGCAGAGTGCTCGATTAATTTAGAAAATCAAAATTAAGAACTATATATATATATATATATATATATATATAAGAAGTTTATGCAGTTTCCTTGAAGAATTGTTTATTAGTATATAGAAATGTGATACTTAGAAGACAATACAATGCAGAGGTGTGACGGATAGACACAAGTTGGAGCAAATAAGACATATAATGGTGGAAAAAATTAAATAGTTTCACCTTTAATACAATGTATACATACACATATATATATATATATATGATAATTTTATTTACACAGACATGTACAAAATCTGCGACACTGGCATGTCGATGTTATCGATCAACAGTTACTATAAACTGAGATCTCATCAGGCAGAGTTAGAATCCGATCTTAACCTCAGATCATATTTGGAGAGAAAATTCTCTGGATTACCACCCTGTGGATATTTTTCACCTGGATTATTACCATTATTATATATATATATATATATATATTTATTTATTGTTTTTTTCACAAACACACATATATCTGTTTATCTACACAATGTTACAATGTTATGTAATACCTGTATCAAGATGGTCTGGTGGACACTCCGTATGATATAATATTTCGGGAACTCTTTTCTTCTTCAGAACCGTGCTCAACTCAAGTATCACATTTCTCTCTCTCTCTCTCTCTCTCTCTCTCTCTCTCTCTCTCTATATATATATATATATATATATATATATATATATATATATATATGCATATTGGTCTTTATTATCGAGTGGAGAATATATGTGTGTGTGCATAGTTATATGTGCAATAACGATACGCCCATCCCTTTACAGAGCCAGCTTGTCCCAGAATAACAAAAGAATTATTAACAACGCCAGTAATTGATCTGACATAGTTCTGTGACTATTTCTTTTTTGCCCTTTCTTACAAATTATATATGCTTTCATAAAATATTGTTGAATACATATTCAATATCATACGAATAATAGAGGCAATTATTGACGAGAATACTATATATATATATATATATATATATATATATATATATATATATATTCATTGAATGTCAATGTTGACTTTGCAATTGTATTTCAGAACGCTATGAGGTTGGAATTAAAAAAATAACCTTTTCTTCATATTATCAGGTTTTTATTTTTTGCTGCATTTAATATCATACACACTCACCAATTATATATATATATATATATATATATATATATATATATATATATATATATATATATATATATCGGAAAATATATTTATGGCAATCAAGCTACACAGAGGCTCCCGCGTTGCATCCCCGGGGGGAATCTTCAGGCTAAAATGCATGGAGTTATTTTTGCTGGGTGTTTTTATATACACGGCTTGCTAGTTAACCAATCAGATTCTTTGTTGTTCTCTCAGCCAATCGTTGGGCTTCCCGCGAACAAAGACTTTGTTGGTGTCACTCCGTATATCTTGTCCTATTGTTTTGTTATCAATGGATTTACCTATATCCTGTTTCCTTTGTTGTGTCAATATAATGGGTGAATTTATTTTAACAAGTGGTTCCTTGTATTTCTATTTTAGGTTTTAATATAAGCGAAAATACGTGTATATAAAATGTTGACCTGAGAGGAAAGAGGATAGGACTTACAGTAATCAGTTTCTTCAATGTTCGTGGCGTTTTATTTCCGCTTCTTCTCATTAGATATTAATCTTTGGTTTTTCATATAGATGTTTTCGTAGCTGGGACGATATCGGATAGTTTGATATTCTTAAGCATACACGATATTCGCATCTTCCAGATTCACTTCATATTCTCGCCTGTCTTTGTTCACTGTTGTATTCCGAGATACAAAATTCGTCGTTTATCTCTGTCGCTGGCTCGACAAACACTTTTTGCATGTCAATCTCAATCTGTCGCCTTTCAGAGAGCCCGACTTGGCATCTTTCTTTCACGCCTATCATATCCCAACTGTCGTATTTCTGCATCACTCTGGCGTGCACTGCTGTGCGCCGCGCATGCCCGAAATTCCCCTGATGATGAGGGATGGTCATTCTCTTTCAGTGGGCTTTTGAAATTTAAAAATTGTTGTTTTTTTGTTTTGTTTTTTATTTTAGACTAACGGAAAAAAAATCTTCTTTTGTAGAGACGTTTGTTGATCCGAACGAAACCGGTAAAATGTCTCTTTTTTGATGATTTATTTTCTGTATTTAAATTTGTTTTTTCTGTTTGTCTATTTTCACACATCTTCTCTTTCACAGCATTTCAATTTTATGATATATTGCGCATTTTATCCTTATATATATATGTATTACTTTCGTTCAAATTGAAACATATGTATCTAAGTCAGGGGCGGGCAACCCCAGGCCCGCGGGCCACATCCGGCCTGCGAAGGCTTAGTGTCCATCCCACCACCCTGCTAGGCTTTATTATTGCAATCCGACCTGCGGACCTCCCAGTAAATCTCATATCATTTTGTTACATAGACGTAAAAGTAGGTTTCAATTAAGATTTACAGTGGGATAAAAATGTATAAATATCAGAAAGCGATGATGCATGTATATTTCATTTTTCTTTAACTATTAATTTCAAATCCTTGGCCTGAGATAAAAATAGAAAAAGAGAAAGAGAGAGGCAAAGAGAAAACGAGAGACGAGGAAAGGGCATGACACATATAACTTATGTGAGGGGTGTCAAAACGAATGCTGGATCAACTATATATATATAGTTGTGCTCTTTCATATATGTACTTATATTATAGAATAATATATTATGCAGCTATTTTTTGTTTTAGTATTTTAATATATATTAGTAGTAGCATAAAAATATACTTATGCAAGTAAGCTACACAGGAACGTTTGTGTTTTATTCTGTTTTATAAGTGTACAATTCGTCATATTGCTGTTCATCTATCTCATGCAAATCACTTCCGGCCACACCCCAAATAATTTCAGTAGGAATTAGATTAAATCACTATTTATTTACTAATTCCTTTTATTTTAACTATCATTTTATCCTATTACATCAGTAATCATTATTATAATGTAGAAAAATACCTAAAATGATAAAAAAGGAGTAAAAAAATGACGAAAAGAAAGAAGAAAAAGAGGGAAAATAAGCTAATGGACTCTTATGGGGTACACACCAATTATTAATTTATATCTACATTTTGACTTGTTGTTTGGTTTGTTGATCGAGTATAAACTTTATGAAGGAAAAGTGAAAATGGATAAAAAATATACCTGGGACTTTTAAATACAAGTAAATAAATTTTAGTAAGGACTCTTTTGGTCGACAGTGGTAACGCTCTGTTGATTAGTCATGGCAGAAGTTCTACTAACACCTGCTCCACCCTGTGCTCCAATGATATCACCAAGGTAACAAAACTTATGAGAAATTAAGAAGAATAGAAAGTGAACCTTGGGTTTAATTTCGGCAGCCTCGTAACTATTGCTTCCCTTATTTTGTACTTTACTCCTCACATTCCATGAGCGATGTTTCTGACAAAGGGGGAGGAATTGCTGTTTTCTGGGTCCGAATCTATCAATCTAACACTTATCGTAGGCCAGTTTTTGACCTTGAAGTAGTATTTTTTAACTCCTTACATCAAGTAGCTTTATGCCTTGTCTGGAGCGATTTCCATAAAAAAAATGATAGATAGTTAGAAAAACTTACTGTTAGCCTGATTTGAGCAATCTATTTTCCAACTAACACAAGAACTCTCATCCATTCTTTCAACATAACCAAACTATCGAGGTCTACTCTTCTGAACACATCTCCTTATACTGTCCAAATTTAATCTTCCTCTGACGTCATCAGAACTAAGCCTGTCTTTAAGACTCACATTACACATCTATAGTATTATTCTTATATTATTTCTCTCCATACAACACGTCCAGATTTCACTTTCATGCATCATTACACTGCATACTCATGTCTGATAGACCCTTCTCTTGGTCGACAGTGGTAACGCTCTGCTGGTTAGTAATGTCAGAAGTTTGCTGAAAATACTCCATGCACTCCGAATTCTTGCAGCCACACTAGTACTAATAGCTTGGGCCGTCACTTACAAGTTGTAATCTTTCCTTGTAATGGTAGCAGTAACAGTGGGCGTCAATCATGTAACATCGGTAAAATAGATTCATCTCTAAAGCTATCTAATTTCTACATTATAGGAAAATAGTCTGGTCTCGGTCAATCAGAAGTGCCCTGCGGTTACACGTGATTTCTATTTAAACTGCTAATCATGTGGTCTCTGGTTCGACAATGAGAAATTGGATTTCACAATCAATCGCCGACAGCAGAGGTCCATCACTTTTATAGTTGTCATTTTTGTTTGGCTTTTCTTATTTCTTATAATATACTACATATATTTCTGAATTCATCCAGTTTATTCTTAAAATATTGTACACTATTTTAATTTTTAGCTTGATTATGTAATTCACTCTAAATATTACTGTACTAGCTGTTCTACCCCGGCTTTGCCTGGGATTCCTTAGAACAGCTAGTACAGTAATATTTAGAGTGAATTACTTAATCAAGCTAAAAATAACATTAGTGTAGAAGATTTTAAGAATAAACTGAATGAATTCAGAAATATATGGAGTATATTATAAGAAAAGTTAAACAAAAATGACACTATACATAGTCCCAACATCCGGTCTCCTTGCTTGGATGAGTTTGTCTATTTATACCTCCATGTCCCAGAGGATTTTGTGATTTTATTTTTCCAGTAACTGTCTCTTGTTTGTGTCTGTACCATTTGTCTGCATGTGCTCGTATATTCAAAAATACACACTTACGTGTACAAATCTAAAATATAGCAATGTATTCTAAGAGCAATGTATTCTAAAAGCGATATATTCTGAGAGTCTGAGAGCAATGTATTCTGAGAGCAATGTATTCTGAGAGCAATGTATTCTGAGAGCAATGTATTCTGAGAGCAATGTATTCTGAGAGCAATGTATTCTAAGAACAATATATTCTGAGAGCTATGTATTCTAAGAGCAATGTATTCTGAGAGGAATGTATTCTGAGAGCAATGTATTCTAAGAGCAATGTATTCTGAGAGCAATGTATTCTGAGAGCAATGTATTCTGAGAGCAATGTATTCTAAGAGCAATGTATTCTGAGAGCAATGTATTCTGAGAGCAATGTATTCTGAGAGCAATGTATTCTAAGAGCAATGTATTCTGAGAGCAATGTATTCTGAGAGCAATGTATTCTAAGAGCAATGTATTCTGAGAGCAATGTATTCTGAGAGCAATGTATTCTAAGAGCAATGTATTCTGAGAGCAATGTATTCTAAGAGCAATGTATTCTGAGAGCAATGTATTCTGAGAGCAATGTATTCTAAGAGCAATGTATTCTGAGAGCAATGTATTCTGAGAGCAATGTATTTTGAGAGCAATGTATTCTGAGAGCAATGTATTCTAAGAACAATATATTCTGAGAGGAATGTATTCTAAGAACAATATATTCTGAGAGGAATGTATTCTGAGAGCAATGTATTCTAAGAACAATGTATTCTGAAAGCAATGTATTCTAAGAACAATGTATTCTGAGAGCAATGTATTCTAAAATCAATGTATTCTGAGAGCAATGTATTCTAAGAACAATGTATTCTTAGAGCAATGTATTCTAAGAACAATGTATTCTGAGAGCAATGTATTCTGAGAGCAATATACTCTGAGAGCAATGTATTCTAAAAGCAATGTATTCTTAGAGCAATGTATTCTGAGAGTCTGAGAGCAATGTATTCTGAGAACAATGTATCCTAAGATCAATGTATTCTGAGAACAATAGTCAATATAAAGTTTAATGACAAGAAAAGAGTAAATTGAAATCGTGTGAAATTTGAAAAGAAAAACAACGCAATATTGTGCTCGTGCATTTAGTAATTTCTTTTGTTTTACATTCGGTTTCCTGGTGTAGCGAGATAGTAGGAATCCTGACAGTTTCAAGTTAGTTACCATTACTGTAATCATATTGAGGTCGGTGAGTCTCTGTCTCACGTGATCGATTAGCATACAAGCGTATCTGTAATTTGGTTGTCACCACCCTTTCCCCATTCTTCATACACTCTCTCTCACAGACACGATGTTGGTGGTCTCAGTCTGTTCTATAAGAGCTATTATTGCATGTGTTATTCAGAATTGTCTGATTTATTCCCTGCTTCCTTTGCCCCAGCTCGTTTGATTCGTTGGACTAGTGGTCTTCATCAGGTACCTCGTTATAATACATATTCTTATTCCAATAGATTCTTTCCAAGAACTGCTGGCTTGTGGAGTTCTCTTCCTGCTGACTGTTTTCCTCTTACCTATAGCCTCGTTTTTTTTTCAAGACTCGAATCACTAGGCATCTCCTGTCTTTGCATTAATCATCTTTCTTTCTTGTTAGCTTCTTACATCAAGTGGCTTCATGCCTTGTCTGGAGCTACTTCCATAAAAAAGTAATGAGTCGACTGCTTAGTAAGAGTTTTTGTTCTTTTTGTAAGACTGATAAATTGTTGTTCTGTGTGTTGAGGAACATTTAGAGCGAGAAGAATTAATTAGTCTATTAAGACGAGTGCGGTAGATATGTTTGTCTTCTGCCACTGTGATTTTGTGTGTAAGTTTGGTGAGTCGTCAGAGAGAGAGAGAGAGAGAGAGAGAGAGAGAGAGAGAGAGAGAGAGAGTAGTTGCATGCTTCCTTGTTGCAAGTCTGTCTGGCTGAACTAGGAGAGACTAATTTTTGGAGCTGGGGCACTTTGTTTAAATATGAATTTGACCGGCTCCCAACAATTGGCATGAAAAAAGTATCTGTTTCTTTTTAAATATTGCAGAGGCGTATGATTTCCAGGCTTCTGATTGCCTGAAATATGATTTTTACATTTATATTTTTATCCAATCAAGAGTCGATATTTTTACACAATATTTGCTTGCTTTTTTATCTGCTTATTAAACATCGGTTCTCTTTCTCTGCAAAAATTTTGAGTAAGTGGAACATATTTAGTTGGAGCAAATATAATGGCGGAAAGGCATTAGCAATTTTATGAGAACATTATTCATTAAAATGAAAACCCAAAATAAATTTCCTGTGTATGGAGTTGACATTATTACGAAAGGTTATGGATTATATGATCCGGGCAGAAAATGCGGTCATATTATTAAAGCCGTCTGGAGACATAATTAGCGGCAGTTTATTAATTGCTATGGTAGTGAAAGGGCTTCCATCTGAAATAAAACCATAATGAGCAAAGCTGATCTCCCCGAAGTAAACGACAAAGAATCGCCTGCCTTTTTTTCTGCTTTTATTTGTGTATATACCTATACCATTAGACCTCTTCAAAATTGACCTTTTTCTTTAAACATATGGAAACTGATATTATTCCCATTCTCCAAGGTCTAAATTAGCTAAATATACCAGTTATTGTGATCTTGGACCTTGGCTATGCCTGCCTCAAGAGCCATGTAATTTTATTGTTGACGTTTTTCAAAAACGCTGCAAAATTTGGGATATTATGTCCTTATTTTCATTGTAGCTTTCCAGAGGTTGATGCTATAGCATTGAAAGTGGTACCAAATGAAAGCTAATAAAATTTTCTTGCATATGGTAGTAAACACATGAACACCTGTGTTAATTTTAATTAATTTTAATGCACAAACATATATATTTTTTATGCTTGGAAAGGATGCCATCATATAATACATAACTTTATCTCAAAAATGTTACTCTTAATGCATGTATATAATTTATTATCACTAAGTATGTTTTATCTCTTCATTTCAGATTGTAAGTTAAAGCTGATTTGTTAAGATTTGTGAACTGCTGACAACATGGCATCTGGAAGACAACTATGCTGTGGGAAAGTGGTCAGCGATACAAGTGAACGGGATGAACCAACTGAAAAGAGAAGAAAGGTGGCAACTCCTGCCACAAGGTCATTCAGTGATGTGTATCTCATTGGGCAACTCAGCTCCAGCATCAGGGGCTCTCAACTTCCTACTAATCGCCAGGTGTTCCAGTATTTCCTGCATTTGAGGAATGATAATCTCAACAGTGACAATAGGTCTTTATCCCATGATACAGTGGATGTCGTTTTGCCATTCTGGAATATGGCAAGGATTAAAACACTAACTAGACCAAATGCAGTCAACCGTTTCATGATCCTCCATGAAAAGTACAGGAAAATTGTTAAAAACAAGGGAAGAAATAACAAACCAGAGGAAGAGAAACGAGCTAATTTTCTGAAGGACTTAGACAAGTTATTTGATATTGGAGCAAAGGATGTTGTGGAGGAGATAAGAAGCAACAGGCTGCTCACAAAGGAGACCAAGGAAGAGGACGTCAATTTCTACTTGGACCAACAGACAACTCGCCTGGCACACATGTCAGGTCATGATAAGGTGTTTGAGAAGAAGTCTAGAGAGAAAAGCTTCCGAGAAGAAAGAGAAAAGAGAATGTTATCATCAGTGACTGCTGCAGCAGCAGAAGTTGGGAAAATTTCAAGTGATGAAGACCCAGAGAACAGTCAAGGCTCTGGTACTAGTGAGGGTTCAGAATACACTGAGACAACACCAAGCTGTTCATCAAAACCAAGTACGATAACCTTACACTTTCCACACTCAGTTATGACCAGTGAAGAGATTTGTAGCACTGCAGATCGGTTGTCACTCTCTGACAACCAGACTACAGCCATGATGTCTGCAGTGTTGAAGGCAGGAGGCGCAGATCTTGATGACTTTGTTATATCAGCCTCTACTACAAGACGAAATAGGATAAACACTCGTCATAACTTGTGCCAAAGTTACATGAATAACTTCAAGGAAAGTCCGCCAGATTACTGCACACTACACTGGGATGGAAAACTTCTACGGGATGTTCTTGGTGAAAGATACCCAGTGGAAAGTCTTGCAGTGCTCGTCTCTGGTACTCCACAGTATGAAGAAGGGAAGCTGCTTGGTGTGCCCTTCATAGAAAGTTCCACAGGAATCCAACAGTGTAATGCTACATTGGAACTGATAGAAGCATGGGGTCTCACAGACAACATTGTAGGCTTGGTATTTGATACCACAGCAAGCAACAGTGGCATCAACAAGGGTGCAGCAAAGCTTATTGAAGAAAAACTAGGCAAAAAGGTATTCTACTTCGCTTGTCGCCATCACATATCAGAGGTAATAATTGGAAGTGTATGGGAGGCTGTGTTCAGCAAGGTCAAGAGTCCTGACAACCCAATGTTCAGCAATGTGAAAGAGAAAGAGAAGTGGGACAAGTTGGTTAAGGACTGCCCAAGAGTTCTGGGCCTAGTTGAACAAGACTTGAAACAGAAGAAGACAAGCACAATTGCAGTCTTAAGCAATTTCCTTGAGGAAGCAAGTCCGAGGGCAGATTACAAAGAGGTGGCAGAGCTGTGCTTGATCCTACTTGGTGAGGAACCTCCTCGAGGTATCCACTGGGCCAAGCCAGGTGCCATTCACCAAGCCCGCTGGATGGCCAGGAACATTTACTGTATGAAGATGCTCATGTTTTCCAAGGAACTAAAATACAACACGGACACTATCTTCAAGCTGGAGAGGATGAACAAGTTCCTGACCTTATTCTACACCAGCCACTGGGTGACCACCACATCTGCAGCTGATGCACCTATCCATGACCTCCAGCTTATGAAGAACATGCTGCAATACAAGCAGTATGACTATGAACTGGCAACCTCTGTTCTCAAGAAAATGAACAACCACCGCTGGTATCTGACCCAGGAACTAGTGCCATTCACCTTGTTCAGTTCACATGCCAGCATGACCAAGCCTGCGAAAGAGAAGCTCGCAGTCAAGCTGTCAGAAACAGAGAAACCTGAGAGTTACAGGAAAGGCAAGCCAGTGTTTCCTGTCATCAATGCAGCTACAGTTCTCACAGACCTGGTAGGGCCAGAGTCTCACTTTCTGTTTGATGCTCTTCGAGTGAAATGTGACTGGCTCACTACTCCTGCTGACACCTGGGAAGACAATGACAGCTACAGGAATGCACAGAAGTTTGTGAGGTCAGTGAAAGTGACCAATGATGTGGCTGAGAGAGGTGTGAAACTAATGAGTGACTTTGCAACTCAGATCACAAGTGACCCAGAGCAAAGAAGCTGCTTACTACAAGTTGTGGAGTACCACAGGAAAAAATTTGACAGTTTCAAAAAAGCCACATTGAACAAGTGATAATACATGTATTAGTAACATCCAATCTGACAGTTTCTCATGCAATATATGTGCCAGTGCAGTGCTATCATACTACCAAACTGATTTTTTGTAGTGTCCCAGCTGTTTGTGCATTAAAATTAGTTAAAATTTACACAGGTGTTCATGTGTTTTATTGTGCTTACTACCATATGCAAGAAAATTTTATTAGCTTTCATTTGGTACCACTTTCAATGCTATAGCATCAACCTCTGGAAAGCTACAATGAAAATAAGGACATAATATCCCATATTTTGCAGCGTTTTTGGAAAACGTCAACAATAAAATTACATGGCTCTTGAGGCAGGCATAGCCAAGGTCCAAGATCACAATAACTGGTATATTTAGCTAATTTAGACCTTGGAGAATGGGAATAATATCAGTTTCCATATGTTTGAAGAAAAAGGTCAATTTTGAAGAGGTCTACTATACCATAGATATATATATTTTAGACTTCATTCTATATATATATATATATATATATATATATATATATATATATAAATAATATAAAAAAACAATAAATTAATTGAAATTGAAACAATAATTTTATTTTTCTGTTATTTATTTTATTTATTTTTCTATTTTATTTTCCTTCTTTATTGATTTTGAACAAACCTTTTTATTATATTTCTTTCCCCATTTATTTATATTATTTCAATATATTCATATTGCTTTTTATCAATCAGTCATTATTGTTTAATTATCCTTTTCCCCAATATTACTTTCTTGTATACCGGATCTAATCTTCACTTTATTATATACTAGCAAAAATTATCCGACCTCTGGGCGACAATTACTGAGGCTGTCGTCTTCTTTACAGAAACCAAAGAAATACTATTCATTTGACATTTTGGTAATTTAGAGAAAAATAAAAAAAATTATGATTGTCGTAGTGTTATTTGAAATGTTCCAATGTGGGGGGAATATACTGTGCATGAACGTCGTCAAAGTATGTTTTTAGGAAAAAACAACAGAAAGGTTAATTGATATGGCCTTTAAGATTTTCAAAGTCGATAAATTTTATTTTGTTTCAGCATAAAAATTAAAATAAATTCCCAATTAAAACTTGTTATGCAATGAAATTAATAAACATAAGCATGTAACATGAATTGGTCAAATAAAACTATTTTATATTAATTTTCGCCTTTATTATAAAAAGCAGAAAATACTTAAGTAATTTTAAAGAAAAATACTTTTTTGTAATTTAGAAAGTTTAGAGGAGGTGTTTTTTTTCTATGGCAATTTTTTAAGTCATCATCATCATCATCATCATCATCATGTTAACTCTTTATTTCGTTTCATATGTTTCCCGGGAGAAATAAAAAAAAATGAATTAAAATTTGTCAACATCGAACAGAACTCAAATAGTTCACACCGAACAATTTTAATGTTTAGTCGCTGGAATGTAGTGTAATATATATATATATATATATATATATATATATATATATATATATATATATATATATATATATATATATATATTTATATATATGGGGTAAGGTACATGATAAATCATGAAAATGAAGTGTCGTGATGGACAAAATGTGTGAAAAGATGACAGACGGAAAACAAGTCAAAGTGCAGGAGAAAAACAAAAACAAGAGATTTTTTGACCGGTTTCGTTCGTGGAGAACGTCTTCAGAAAATGAAGAATACAGAAATAATTTTATTTTATATTGAAGGCACACACACCGTAGTTAGGTTCTCTGCCGCCTTTTTCCCCCTCCCCCACCGCCTTAGAAGAATGTGTCACCTACTTATCATGTCCCAACATCACTTAATGTCTTCTCATATGATCCAATCAGATCATTTTTTTTCCCTCATCCCATGTGTGTGCCTTAAATATAAAATAAAATTATTTCTGTATTCTTCATTTTCTGAAGACGTCCTCCACGAACGAAACCGGTCAAAAAATCTCTTGTTTTTGTTTTTCTCCTGCACTTTGACTTGTTTTCCGTCTGCCATCTTTTCACCCCCCCACACACACACACGCACGCACACACACACACACAAACACATATATATATATATATATATATATATATATATATATATATATATATATATATATATATATATAATGGACACGCTCATATAAACAAAGAGACCGGATGCAATGATGGTCAACAGGAAGGAACAAACCTGCCAAATCATAGATTTTTCCGTCCCAGCATATCAATAGAATTTTTGGCAGTCTTTTACACTTGCTTTTGAAATAATATGTTCTTCCTTCCGTCATAATTTTCGTTATTATCTCAAATTTAGAAATAGCATTTCCATCACCTTTTATCAGGCTTACGTTTAAAATATGAAAGTATATGAGAGAGTATGTCTGGATATACCTAAAAGTAACGGTATAACTGGAGAATATAATTCTATTCTTAAGAGGGGCACGTATATAAAATACAGGAGGCGAATAAGGAGTTTCACAAATTTTAAATTTAAAAGAATTAGGGACATAGAGGAGAATCGCGAGTTTATTTAAAAAGTATACATTACATATGCCAGAGACGTACCATAGTTTCATTGATACGGGTAGACCTTTACTGTTTAGAAAAAGCCCTTCAATCCCATTTCTGCATATATATATATAAACATACAATGTGTGACAGGTTATTAATGGTTCAAATTGTTTATTATCAGTGGTAGAGTAATTGGTTATTATAGCTTTAGTAAGAGGCCTTATCAAGAACTAGTCCTAATAGATTAGAAGTTATAGAAAAATAAAATTGATAAATTTATGAACGGTTAAAGTAGTTAGGAAAATGACTACTTACAGAATTTATTAAGGTTGGAACTCAAAAATTAAACAATTGTAATTAAGATTTAAAGTTAAAATTTTAAAGAACTATAAAGAAAAAAGCAGGATCAGTGATAACCTGTACAGTTACAACATTTAACAATAATGATAATGATAATATAAGCAGCAATAATATTAAAAAAATAACGAAAATCGTGGACATTTTGTTAATGATAATAATAAAGTTAACTATAATCGAAGATAATACCATAACTAAGGAATAATTATTCATTCATAATAAGCAAAAGTGTCCCAAATTCGCCCCTTCCCGCGCAGGAAAAGTCAAACTCCCAATACTCAAAGTTTAATAGAAAAATATTACTCTAGATCTGACAGTTGAAGGCATAACAATTTCAAACTGGTTAAAAAAAATTCGAGGACGAGGAAAAATCAGTTATAGTTTTATTCCATTTACTGCGGATATTAATAGTGACTGCGTTATAAGCAATATTGCTATCCCGCACGTATTTTTGAGATTTGAAACACCCACCATTTGATAAAGAGGTATTTCTCGAAATATATTATGGAACACGGTCACACACATTACATCACAGTGTTGAAGTCTTGCCTAGTCAAGTAAGATTTGCTACATATAAAAAAATTGTAATTTTTTTTCTTATATATATATTAAAAAACTCACTTGTTTTTGTCTTACTTCTCAACACCGACATATTTCGATTTCTTGCATTGTGATAGCCTTCTAATACTCCTCTATATACGTATTACACACAATGCTTCAAGCAAACTACCTCTCTTTATTATATATATATATATATATATATAGAGAGAGAGAGAGAGAAAGAGTAAAATATATATAGACAGACAGCAGGAAAAAATACACAGAAACAATTAGAAACAATCAAATAGCTTTGAGACATGTTAGGATGGTTAGATAAAATTGTTATTCATAATTTATAATTGTTATTTTTTTAGATAGCGACCGATTTAAATACTGAGGGCCTTATTATTGTATCAGATTGAAGCTTGATACGAGCGACCACCAAAAGGAGAACTAATTCTTAGGTTGGAAAATCGGGGGGCGGGGCGGGGGGAGTTAACAAGCCACTCTTATTAGATTAGGAACAGTTCCCAAGAGGAGAAAGATATCAGCTTTAAAGCGACGAGTATTTGGAAAATTCATAGAGAGGGTTGCTTCAGCTGGTCTGCCATTTGCATTCGAGTCATTATACACTGTAAGCAATAAGTTGCACTATTATGTATCCAATTGTTTTTGTTTATTTCTCAAAAGCTTATATTCAGACACATCTTTCCACATAAGAGCATACGTGGATAATTAAAAATAAAAAAAATGTATCTTAAATCCACTCGGACATATCAGAAATAAGTGTAGTATCTGTTCCGATGGATACTGCACGCCTGTTCTGTGCAGTTCTAGGAGGTCCACCCTCCCAGGCTTCGCTTCCCCTCTTTGGGGAGGAGTAAGTTTATTGCTTACTGTCTGAGGCGCCCCTACCGGGGAATGCCGACGGGGCTGCCCAGGCAATTTTTAAATGGCCAGAGTGCTCACCTCTCGAGCGCTGGCTTTTAACCCCACTTGCTCGACCCGATCTTGGGTCACATCTTACTTGTGGGAGTAAGATAAAACTGGCCTTGTGCCTAACTCCGCGAGGAGTAAATAAATATCAGAAATCCACGCTAAAACACGGTTGAAAGTTGATTTAGAAAAAAAACCTACCTGTTTGTAACAGTGAATTCTAACCCCATTTCGCATTTCGACAGGCTGAAGAAGGATGAAGGCTGATCCGAAAATTATCAATCCCTAAAAGGGGAAAATATTAGGAATACAATGCTTCTTAAATTGTCCAACGACGAGCCGTATAGACAAATAAACAAGGGAGTAAGTTGCATGACTTCATTTTGTATCTTTTGCTCTGTGGGCTGATTTTCCACTGTTTTTGTGAAACCGAATGCAACGATGCACGATCAAACTAATGTATAATGTATTTTTTAAATACAAAATATATGCTCTTTACACACGTAATTGAGCACTCTAGTCGTTTATCCTATACTAAAAACACAACATTACACTATATATATATATATATATATATATATATATATATATATATATATATATATATATATATAGGGTGGGCCAAAATAAGGGTCCTATCTTTAAATTTGAATAACTTCCACAAAATAAAAGTTAAACTCACCAAACTTTATGTGTGTGTAGACTGACCCTTCCGAGATTTTTTGAAATAAACAAAACAAATTTTAGCCGAAAAACACTTCTTAAAACTTACAAAAACTAAAGTATTGTTTTTTACACTGTTTTGAGTTTTTTAAGCAAAAATAATGTTTTCTAAATGAGGGTACGTTCCTTAGGGCTAATACGGCTCATGCTTGCTTCGGAAGGGGTCCTTTACTTATTCTAAAAAAAAATCAAAAAAAAATCAATAAATAAAAAAGTTATGAATTTTTAAAAATAGGACCCTTATTTTTGCCCACCCTGTATATATATATATATATATATATATATATATATATATATATATATATATATATATATATATAAGTGAGGGTTTTGAATCATGTAACCGGCAGAGCAATTATCCTCCACACTGATGATTCCCGGAAAAAGATGAAACACATGTATATCTGGAATAAAATTTAATGATATTTGTCATAATATTGTTTATAACCCTTTTAATGCTAAGACGGCCCCTTTAAGAGAATTATAATTAGACTGTTAAATTTAAATGTGTAATGCTAAGTTTCGGCCTAATGTATTATTGAAAACTGTTGATGACAGCCTTGTAGATGTGTCGGCTTGCATAGACATAAATAGATCTTAATTTTCTTCCATCAATGTGGTTGGTTTATTGGCCGCATGGTCCTAAGCGTTCAGACGAAAGTTTAGCTGTTGACTTGGCTCTGAGTGTTTTGAATCGTGTGGCCGGCAGAGCAATAATCCTCTACTCTGATGATTCCCAGAAAAGGATGAAACACATGTGTATGTGGATAAGAATTTAATAATAATAATAATAATAATATATATATATATATATATATATATATATATATATATATATATAGCTTGGTAGATCCGAGTTGGATGTATGATGCATTTCAGCATAACTTCTGTTAGAGAGCTCAATGTAGTTAAAGAGCAATATTAGCAAAGTAAGAGTCTGGGGATCCTGTCGTAAGACAGGTGACATACATTATTACATATCGAATTCGGCTTTCTCTAGACATACTGGCTTGTTAGTCAAGTGGTCTAAGATGCCGCCCGCGTTAGCATTCCCTCTTCTGAGGCACAGGTTTGAATCCTGTGTGGTTCTCATTTTTCACTTTGTTGTATTCTTTGTTGATTCCCAGCCCCGCAGACTAAATAAATCCTTTGTGTAGTCATAGTACCCACGAAAACATTAGCATCAACAAAAAAGAAGCAAATACAAAACATTATATATATATATATATATATATATATATATATATATATAATATATATATATATATATATATATATATATATATATATATATATATATATATATACAAAACATTATATATATACTACTGCTACTATATATATATAATGTTTTGTATATATATATATATATATATACATATATATATATATATATATATATATATATTGATACAGATAGATTAGTACAACATTCGTACCGTCGGTTTCAAGCACAGAAGGACTTAGCCATCCGGCTCTCTTCAGCTTCTGTTATTATCTGTTTCAGAACCACCCCTTATGATGGATTCTGAAGGATCAGAAAGTACTCGGGTTAAAAGCGAGTATGGCGGGTACATCGGCCAGTTCCTACTAGAAACAGTATAAAAGTATGCAGACAGAAGTTGTCTATCGTATTTAATGAAATATGTTGAGAGGAAGGAATGCTGCTCAAATATGTATATATATATATACATATAACATGATATAATCCTTGTCTATTCAAAAAACATTTTAGTCACAAACAGTTGTTTCGTTCCATTTTTTGTAAATATACACATTTATGGTGTACAAAATTTACCAAACATTCACAGAAAGGTTTCATCGGTACATAACATACAACAGTCCGGCTGAAAAAATAAGATGCATCCAATATTGATTGTCTGGACAAATGGAGAAACGGCTGTCAAAAATGAATCTCTTTACTGGTAAAATAAAGAATCTACTTTTTCTAGTATATATATATATATATATATATATATATATATATATATTGTCTGTTTACTACATTTTTTTCTCCAAGATGCCTGGCAGCCATTCTTGAGTTCGTCTGCAGACATTATTTTCCTGATTGGCAAGAGAATTGAAATTGGGAGCCAATGAGAAAATAAATAAAATTTGCAAAGCCAATTAAGCAAGATGAAAAAAATAACCAAGACGACAGTTAAATGGACCGTCTTTCTCAATAAATGCATTTTATGAATTAAGCAAAAAAAAAAAAGAAGCGGATATGTCTGCATTCATTCATTTACTCTGATAAATCAATATGGATAGATCGATGCATCTGCATATGCATCAATACATATACTTATATATTATCACGCTGCCTTTTTATTGACATTCGTGTTTGCGTAGCTAATCCCATTAAATAAAGTGGTTAATTTAGTCCACGAGCTGGAAATAAACAGATAAGAGAGAGAGTTTGAATGCCTACTAGACACCATCCTCGAGTGTCTTCGGTCACTCTCTGCAGGTGTTTGTCAAGGCATCCTGATATGAGGATACTTCACCCTACAAGTAAATTCTGACCAAATATTCAAAATGGCATAGTATTCGAAGCCCAAATAAGATCCCCCACAGCATTGTGACACACTGGCCCATACAAAGAATTGTGAACCTTCTCCTAGTGATGTTACTTCAAGTAACAGCACTTTAAAAAAAATTTTTTTTTTTAACATAGTTTACCCCAAACAAGGCAGGACGCCACTGTAGACGTAAGGGGCTACTGAGAAAAAAGAAGAGGGGAGAAGGTAGGGGGCAGTCAACCTAGATTGGGATCTGTGCAGCGAGATGTCTGTTTACATTAATTTTAAACTTCTGCATGTCTGTACTGTCGGGGAAACAGGGGGCAGGAAGGGAGTTCCAGAGGCCAGCAACACGAGGAAAGAAGCTATTTGAGTAGAAGGCTCTCCGACATCTGGGGACCTCCACAGTGAATGAATGAGATTTAGTTGATTGTCGAGTTAGTCTAGTGAATTTACGTCGAGGGGGCACCAGAGTAGCCAGTTCATCGGAGCATAATCCATTGAAGTATTTGTAAAACAAGCACAAGGATGCTACATTGCGGCGATGGGACAGAGGCTGAAGCTTGGTTGACAGTGAGGGACCTATTAGGTTGGCGATTCTTTTTTGGACCTTGTCAAGGAGGGAGAGACTAGTAGGTGATGCACCAGCCCAGATGTGACAACAATACTCCATGCATGGGCGGATGGTGGCTTTGTAGAGATACAGGATAATGTCAGGTGAGAGGAGTTTACTAGCATGGTAAAGGGAGCCAACCTTCTTTGCGGCAGCCTTGGCAATGTCTTCGATGTATTTGTTCCAATTCATGTTACCTGTGAAGGTTAGACCGAGGAGTTTGAATGATGAACTCTCAGGTAGGATGTTATTAGCCATGACAATCGGTGGTTGGAGAGGTTCTTTGTAGTTATTGAAGGAAAGGAGCTTTGTCTTAGCGGCATTAAAAGTTACGAACCATTTGTGACCCCAATCCACTACAGCCTGGAGGTCATTTTCTAAGGATTCAGCCAATGCCTCGGATATGATTGTGTCGGTTTTGCCAACATGGCGAGAGTAAAGTGTGGTGTCGTCAGCAAATAAACCAATCTCAGACACTGTGTCATCAGGGAGATCGTTTATATAGATCAGGAACAAAAGAAGTCCAAGGATAGATCCCTGGGGTACACCAGCATTTATGTCATGTTGGTTAGATGAACGGCCATCAAGGACAACCTGGATTTTTCTTTTGTCTAGGAAGGATCTGATTATATTAAGTAATTGCCCAGTAATACCGTATGAGCG
Organism: Sepiola atlantica; assembly: GCA_963556195.1. Lineage (NCBI taxonomy): Eukaryota > Metazoa > Mollusca > Cephalopoda > Sepiida > Sepiolidae > Sepiola > Sepiola atlantica. The sequence goes on along the minus strand of OY744532.1, from coordinate 30,354,989 downwards.
TATTTTCAGGAGAAGCCCTTTATGCCATACCTTGTCGAAGGCCTTGGATATATCAAGCGCCACTGCCCTAGCTTCTCCTGCCTTGTCAAGTGTATGATACATGCGTTCAGAGATGACCGTTAGGATGTCCACAGTAGATCGTGCTTTTCTAAATCCATACTGGCGGTCAGATAGAAGTTTAGCATTATCTAAGTGCCTTACTATCCCTAGATTGATTAAGGATTCAAAGATTTTAGCAAAGATCGGCAGCAGACTGATTGGGCAATAGTTGTGAGGATCGGTTCTATTCCCAGAACTCTTGTAGACTGGCAATTTTCCAGCTATCGGGGAAGCAAGATTCAGCTAGACATTTATTGTAGAGTTTGGAGAGGACAGGGGCCAGTTCAGCAGAGCATTTCTTTATTACTAATACTGGTATAAGATCAGGCCCACAAGCTTTGGAGGTGTCAAGGTTTTTTATGATGTCTCTGACCTGGGATGGGGTGATGACCAGGTTATCAAGTGTGGCTTCGGTCCGCAATGGGAATTTGGGGAGGGGGTGGTTATCTGAGTCTAAAGTAGAGTTAGAAGCGAAGCGCTGGGCAAGTAGTTCAGCCTTATCAGTGGCCGTGCATACGACATCATTGTGGTTTGATAGTGGGGGAATCGTTGATTGACCATTATTCACTACACTATTGTAGATTTTCCAGAAATCGCGAGTACCTAGTTTCTGTGACTGGATGCGTATTTTTGTTAACTCATTATACCTTCTCTTCACTTCACCTATCACGGCCTTGCAATTATTTCTTGACTCTATAAATGTATGTCTATTAGTAGCTGACTTATGGCGGCCGAATTTACGGAATGCTTGTTGCCTCTTAGAAATGGCAGCTGCACATTCCGAGGTGAAACATTGGGGAGAGTGGGGCTTGCTAAACAATTTTCGCATGGAGACATAGGCTTCAATGCCTGCTTTGACCATTCAGTTAATTCGTTTGCACACTGGTCGGCAGGGAGTGAGAAGGTTTCCCTCCATGTGATCTCTGATTGACTCAAAATCAGCCTGCTTGTAGTATCTTGTTGTTTTGAGCAACGGTTCATCAGCTTTTGGACGACTTTTTAGGGTGATATGTATTATTAGCACAATGTGATCAGCATTCCCGAGTGGGCTATGAGCTTTCGTCACACAAGCCTCGGGCATTGAGGTCAAGAAAAGGTCTAGAAGTGAGGCTTGTTGGTCTACTCGATCGGGGATGCGGGTCGGAAAATCGACAGTCTGAGAGAGGGAGTGAGCTAAGGAGAAATTATACGTAGAGTTGCCGGCTGCATCAGTAAGGTTGGAGAATCCCAACCAGTCGCGGTGGTGGGCATTAAAATCCCCAAATACATGTATCTGGGCATTCGAGTCAATTAAGAGTGCTCTATCTATGCTTTCAGAGACAGAGTTTAGCAGAGTACAGTCCTGGGTCGACGGGGAACGGTATAAGAAATATAAGTAACTGACGCTGTGATGTATAGTCAATCTAAAGCACATGTAGTCTTGGTCATCTGATTCTAACCTATGTTCTCTAGTCAGGGGGAGGGTGTTCCGAACATAAACTCCTAGCCCGTGCATATGTTTGTCAGAATTTTTACGGTAGAGTGGGAGGTAGTCAGTCATGTCAAAGTGGTGAGAGGAGATTGAGGATTGAAGGTTAGTTTCACTTAGAGCTAGTATATCCGGGGAATTTGTCAGGAGGAAGGTTTCTACGTCGTTGATGTTGGTTCTAAGTCCCCGAATATTTGTGAAGGAGAGCCTCAAGGGCGGAGGTGAGAGTGTTTTTTGTCGGGTGTCTGGTTTAGGTTTGCTTTTATTTTTTTGTAATGACATGTTTGTTTGGATTATAGAGTGGGTTGGCCAAGGTGGGTACTTGTTTGGTGCCAATAAGCTCACACAACCAGTCCATTAGTCACGACCTGGTCCATGGGGGTTGTGGCCTCGGGAAAGCCCACCAGAGATAATTGCAGGGTCCCTTTCCATGCGCGACATGGCACATACAACTACCCACGGTATTATGCAACTGATGATGGAGCAGCCGTTCCTGGCGCTACCCAAGAGTTTGGGCTCCTTCCTATCAGTCGGAAACAGCAGCCAGACAAGCTGTCTAACCTGTACCCTCAACCTGTCGGAACAGGAGAGACTCAGACTGGTCATGTAAGACTTAGTGACGAGAAAATTTTCCCCAAGTTGCCCAAATAGAGAGAAGGAGAACGGCGTTCATTGTCCTAGTAAGGAAACAAGGCTAGGCACTGGGTGTTTAGAGGGGTCCCTGTTCTGTTACCTCTGCGCCTGACTAATAAACAAAGAAGGAGTGCAAGGGCCGGCGATAGGCAGAACCTATCTACTCCTTAAGCAATTGTAGGTTTGCAAAGTGGATAATTTTGTTCGAGATTCCAACTCTAGGAAGGTTGTCGATCAAGATTAAGGAGGCCTCTCTCCCCAACGGTTTACTGCCACGGCGTAAATAGCTGGTAGCAAGGTTTTTTTGTCAGAGATTTCCTTCTCTTAGATGGATAGCCTTACAAGGTCTTAGGGTCCAACACTCCGAGAGGGGTAAAAATAGCCTGCGCCCGTTTACTAGTCGGGTATTTCCTGGCCCCCGCAGGTTAATAAATAATAAATAAAAAATAAAAATACAAAAATAGAAATAATACTTCCAATATAACGTATATATATACATATACACACACATACACAATCATACACATACATATATATAAACATATATATATATATATATATATATATATATATATATATATGTACATACGTAGATAGAATAAGTTCAATGTAATACTAAAAAGGAAACAGAAAGTTAAAGATAGATTTCCCTCCCGCAAGTAAGTATAAATAAGAGAAATGAGAAAAAACAAAAAACAAAAAAAACTACAGGTCAGCATGGGATTCCAAGATTTCATCAGTGGGAAATCAATAGACAGGGCATAAGGCACTATATATCAATAATTAAACACATTTAAGTCAAACACAAAATTTAGTACATTCATATAAGATATATTTAGAAAAAGGTGAGTACTAGAACATGGAAAAAAAATAAAATAAAGAGTAAAGAATAAAAATAGGAAATAAAAGAAAATGCTTATCTCCATCAGATTTGAGGGGACCTTTTCAGTCGCTCGTTTCGTCTCGAAATGAGAGTCATTTTGAATGGCAGAAATTTGGCGTCGGGGTGGGGGTGGGGGGTTTCTTTTCAAGCAGGTGAAGACATTTTACTTCCTTTTTTTTTACTATCTAAGTAAGGACGGGATTTCTATATTTTTTAATGTATTCTTCTCTTTATCATTGACCGGGTATTTTAGCTGGATACTTCATCAGACTAGGAGAACTCTGGTTCTGGAATCTGGCGAGATCATAATTGACCACAAGAAAGATAAACTATAACATAGCTAAGTGGTCAGTTGGGGAGTTAATATTATTCACTGCTTTACTAACTAAATCTTTAAGAAGTGGAGGAGAATCTTAAATGAACACTCGGATGTCATCTATTGCATCGATAGCAAGCACATTTCCCGCCTGGATAACTTTTTTTATTTTGGACTGTTTTTTAATCGACTTCTTTGACATTTTTCTCTAAATTGTTTTAAACTTTATGACTTTGATGAACTGTATAAGTTTAACAAAAAAGTGTGTTTTGGGCCGATATATTTGATGTTTTATATGTATCTTTATGTATTTTTTATATATTTTCAAAGCTTAATTTTTATTACCTGCAGTAATGCCATTGCGGTAATGGTCCTCTGAGGAGAAGATTTTCTTTGAAAACTCATGAGTTAGGGATGCAGTATCTTTCCTTGTTTTTGAACTTTAATAAAATCTGATTAATTTCTCATTTTATTATGTCATTCAATTAATATATATATATATAATTTTTTTTTTTTTTTTTTTTTGTGTCTTAAATAACTAATATAAGTTATCAAAACATTTATATGGAACAAAACGTAGATTTAGTATAAGGAACGTTTATGTTTTTGTCTTTTAAGGGAAGTGGGGTCTGATCAACTCTGATGGGAAGCCATGAAATTAAATACTGTCTTGTTTTTAAATTCCCGAAACAGTTTTTCATGGTAAACAACTGATGATCCCTTAAAATAGTGTTAGAAACTAACTAATATAATAACTGTAAAAAATAAATTGACTTACATGAGTGATTTTCCACTGGAAGACTTGAGACTATAAGTTTTTTTATATATTTTTTTTATATATTTTTATTTTTTAATTTTTATATAGTTTTAATGGTTGAGAAACTTCCGAGACTATATATATATATATATATATATATAT
>OY744532.1:30333171-30345671 GCA_963556195.1 Sepiola atlantica | reverse complement strand
AAAATCTGCTGGTGTAAAACCAATGTCGCCTTTAAGAATATTCCTGAATGATAATAATGAGAGATTATTGATCCAGTTTCTGTTGCCTTAGCACACTGCAAGAGATGCTTTGAGTTGTCTGTACAGATGATCGACCAAGTCATTCGCCAATACAATGTTGTTTTAATATATTTTGATAGAAAGTAAATTAGTAAAATCTATGAATAAAACAAATCGGTGGGGCATGTTACATTTAGATATCCATTCCTATTGTATAACAGGATTTACTTCCGGGAAGATAAGACACAAGAGGAAAAAAAAGGACACAGAGGAATGTGAACATATCTCTGATTTTGTATTTTGGGCCATAAATTTGGAAATTGAAATAAGTACCTCATAAAAACAGAATCATGATGAGACAAAAAGTAATGTTCATAGATTGTCTCCATGATAATCTCCTGTCTGGCAGCTATCTCTAGTGGATATCTCCAGCGGTCAGCTTTTGGGTGGTCGAATGGTGACCAGTGAGAATTACTGGAATCCAAGATTTTCGGTCAGGAGGAAAAGGTTCAAGGAGATGAGAGGGGGGACCTGGCCCTCTGGGCATGACAAGCAGTTTGGTTTTCAGAGGGCTGGTGATGAGTTGAAGTTGGGTGCCTGTCCAGGCAAGATGGGCCTATCTGGGCCTTTTAGCTAAAGGATTGTGCTGATTTGACTTATCTTTTTTGGTTGGGCAAACATCTCATTTTACAAGTCTGCCATTCAACCGTGAAACATGAGTTTAATTTGTAACCTGCAACAAATAAACCTGTTATTTGTTAATAAACTGGACTCATGGATTTTCTTGGGATGAGAATCCTTTGTTGCAGCATTGACTGAATCGCACAAAATCTTTGAACTGGCACAGCGAGTGGGGACGATCACGGCCAGTGCAGGGTATGCACGCATGCAGGTTCACAATTGAATGCAAAGTTATATTTCTATCTTTTTCTTTGTTAACCTAAATATAAAAGAATAATTTTAACTAGCTTATATCTGTATTGTGTTTAAAATTCCAAATTGAAACGGATACTGAGAAAAAGATAACTTTTTTCTAATGAATGTAAATGATTTCATTTGAAAATAAATTTCACTTTACAAAACCAAAACTAATTCTGTGAGAAATGTAAATAAAACAGTTTTTGGCATAATTGCAAATAAAACAAATAAACTTAGATTTTCTACAAAAAAAAAAAAATTCACTGCTTAGAGAGTTAACGGTCCACATGCAGCCTGAGTGTAAATGGTTCCCTGATCGAGTTTTATACACACACACACACACACACACACACACACACACACACACACACACACACACACACACACACACACACACCTCTCTCTCTCTCTCTCTCTTTCTCTCTCTCTCTCTCTCTCTCTCTATATATATATATATATATATATATATATATATATATATATATATATATGAAAATTTATGACTAAAAGGTAAACTTTTAGAAAATTGGTGCTATTGTGAATAAAGAAAAGCTCAATATACAGGATAGAGCAAAAAATAAGATAAGTCGATTAAAAATAATTAGATTCGCAAATGGATGCAAATCAAAATCATTCGTAGATCAAAGCAAAGACATATAATGAATAATAATAAATTATTATTCCCCTCTCTCTCTCTCTCTATATATATATATATATCTATATATATCTATATATATATATATATATATATATATATATATATATATATATATATATATATTTAAGTAAACATTGTTAAAATTAACGGAATTTATTGCTTAATTATACCTTTTTTATTTTGTTTATTTTTCTAATGATTTTTTTTTTGTATAAAAATCAAAACTAGTTTGCCCAAATTTCATAATTATACATTCTGAAATATGAAGCGACGGTTTATCCTCGTCTGGCGAATAAGTGAAATTGTCAACTGCATTCCAAACGGCATTCTGAGAAAAGGCATAGGCGTTATCAGTATTTTGACCACTATGTGATACTGTTTGCATTAATACTTCAATCTTTTGATCGGTTACTCTTTTTTGTTCCAGTAGTTTTTCGCCGGATTTTTGTTGTTGTTCCAGTTGAAGCTTTTGTAATCTTTCTTTATTTGTTAGTTATCTTTCTTCAGTTTTTTGTAGCCTTTCGTCGGCTTCTTTTTTGTTCCAGAAGTCTTTCTTCTGTTTTCTGTTTCTTTTGCATTTGATATTTCACGAGTTCTCTTTTCGTTGCTTTAAAATCTTCCATGTTTAAAATCTTCCATGTTTAAAATTTGTCTTTATAGAAGTTCTTTTTTATATTACGCTGCTAACGTAATCTTTGTTGTAAAAAGAGAAAGAGAGTATAAAACCTTTTTTTCTTCCACCAAAAATAAATCACTTTTTTTCTCTTAGTACGTTTTTCACGTAACCGTAGAATTTACGGTCAGAACTTTAGTCAACACAAAAAATATATGGTTTTAATTTTTTTCTTTCGGCGGCAGGACTTTTCTCTTTTGGAGAGAAAAGAAAATATCATGTATTCCCTTCTTGTTAAAAATTAACACAGTGCCGGAATAGAAATACAAAAAAATTACTGACCTTTCTTTTTTGAGAGAAAATAAGTTGGTCTTTTACGTGTTTTTCTTTTCTTTTTGGTCCGCCGGTAAAGCTAGTTTTTAGAACTAAGACGTGGTCGGGTGAATTTGCCGTTGATTTCTCTACGTTTGTCCTTTTTTAAGGTTCTCAAAAACCCTTAATATACTTCGTCGTTGTGGTTCCCAAGAATCCATTATTGTATCTAGTTGCCAGTTGTTGTGGACCTGTAAAGGCTCCGGAAGGAAAACACGAACTTGGAGTTTAGATAAAACAAGTTTATTGAAAAAAGTATAATACAACAGAGAACAAGAATGGTTGCACGTTAGTCTTGACTGCCAGTATAGACTAATGTGGTTCCAAGTATTTACTTCCTTCCCACCGCAGGAAGATGTGACACAAGGCCGGAAGGTGTGGAGAACAAGCCAGCGCCCCTAAAGAAGGAGCACTCTGGACTCTAAAAAAATTACCTGGGCAGCCCCGTCGTCATTCGCCGGTCTAGGCCCCTCAGGCAGTAAGCAATAAACTTACTCAACCCCCAAAGAGGGAAGGCAATGCCTGGGAGGGTGGACTTCCTAGGACTACCCAAGACTAATGCCTCAATCCGACAGATAAAAGGCACACGAAATGGCCCAGTTCCCATTATTTATGGCGAGTGGAAGAGTCCAATTAGTCCATATAGGTAAGGTACCATAACACTTAGCCGAGTTCCGAAGTCCTATCAGTAGACAAGTGAATATAAAAAATCCGAAATGAGTTATAACCTGTATATAATTTTAATATGACTCTGAATAGAGTTCACAATCACTGGATCTTAACCTCTCCCGTTTTTATTTGTGGGGTTATCTAAAAAATAATGTCTATCAAAACAATCCCAAAACTATTCCTGAACTTAAGAGGACCATCACAGCCACAATCAGGACAGTGCACTAAGAGGAGTGTGTCAGAGTTATTGGCAATTTTGCATGTCGTATCCAGGTGTGCGATAAAACGAAGACTGTTAAACATTCATGGTGGAAATTTGGTGGACAAGTCAGGCATAGACTGGAGTTTATTTGTACCAAATTTGGTTGGATCACAAAAGGGATTGTGCATTTTATTAACGATTCAGAATAACATTGGTACCGTCGGTTTTCAACTTGCTTATGTTGCAAATATCCGTCAAATATACTAATATAAACACCAAACTAGAAAAAATAAGATGGAAGATTCAAATATCGTTACAACCTAACACAGCGCGCGAGTCACCATTTTCCAAAGCAACAGACTACAACAGAGGCTGAAGAGAGTACACAAAAGACAGTCATGTGTTGCTCCCCTTTTTTTCGGATTTGAAACCGACGGTACCAATGTTGTTCTGATATTCTGTAATACATAAATAAATATTATGCTCTTATTTTTGAATATCTCTTAATAGTCGAGCATTCTGCTGGAGTTTTCTCCCACTGAGCTTACAACGATATATATATATATATATATATATATATATATATATATATATATATATATATATAATAGGAGAATAAAGATATGATGTATACGTTTAAAGTAAAGCCTATCATGAAAGATTGATGCTTGATATACGAGATAGGGCAATTATATAAACAAGTAAATTGTGAGAATAAAAATTGTACAAAATACAATATTTATTAAATCATCAGTTGTTCAAGACAAGGGGTTTTGAATAAAAGAGATTTTATTATTCCTTCCTTAAATCATGGCTTTTCAAATAATGATATCTTATCGTCAGAGAACAAACAGATAAGTTTGTAAAGAGAAATTACCAAAAGTCAAAATTTGAAAAGATATAAGAATAAAGATAATCTAAAAATGTAAAAATAAAAGGATGAAAATTTAGGCAAAATATAACCATTGAAAGTACCATGAGAGTTCGTAGAAGCAGGTTCGAAATAAGGTAAACTCCAGTCCTATTTTAGGAAAACAATTGGCATCTGAAGTTATAAAAATCCGTTGAAGTTGTGGAAAGGTAAAGACAATTAAATGGCCCAGACTATCCGTCCAGTTGGAAAAAGTTGTGGTGTGTGAAAGTTTAGGATGTGAGTGGCGTATTAAAAGCCATTTGGGAAACTTCCATGGGCTTTGCAAAAAACGGTTTTTATGGAGTTGTTCAATTCAAAGTCAAATGATCAATGGTAATTTCAATCTAAAAAGCTAGCCGTTAGAAAAGCTACCATTGAGATAAAAATAAAATACATGAAGGAGACGTTTAAAAAAGTAGATTTTGAAATCAAACAGGCAGCAGTAAACAAATACAGGGGAAGGCAAAGTGGGAGAGGAGGTGGGAGAGGAGTTGGAGTAGAAGGATAGAGTCAAAGGGTAGAAGAGGGGGCCGGATGAAATAAAAGTAGGAGTCAGACGTTGAGAAAGGATTTTGAAACAAGATTAGCACCATTGAGCGAATAAGTAGGACAGCAAGGTAGGAGTAGTAGGGGGAGGTAGAAAAGTAAAGGGATTGTGTTAGGGGATTGGTTGGCAACAGAAGCTGTATGTAAAGGGAGGAGGAAGAGAAATCGGACGTCGAGAAAGAATTTTGAAACAAGATAGGAGCAGTGAGCGATAAGTGGGACTGAAAGGTAGAAGTAGTGGCGGGAGGTAGAAAGGTGAAGGAGTTGTGTAAGAGGATTGGTTGGCAGCAGAAGTTGTGTCTAAAACGGAGGCGGAAGCGAATGTAGACGTGGAGACCAAGTCAAGAGGTTTGGCGTTAATATTTGATGAATTAATATAAAAATAAAAATAGGACTGAAATTTAAAATTAAAATAAAAATATTGTCAAACGTCTTTAAATATATGAAATGGAAGAAAAGATATAATATCAATATTGGGAAGGAACCACTAGAAAGAACAGGACTGATAAAAGTATTTAAAAATAGTTAGGGGGAGGTTATTAGCCTCACGTTGATAGACATATAGAAGTACAAGAGTCGGGGTTGAGACGATCAAAATAGAGTACCTAAATAGAAGGGATTAGCAGCTTCCAATTATATAAACTAAACTTAATTAGAGTGATTCTTTAAAAAGAGATTAGAGCTATTAAATGGTGATGGTTGGTTACAAATACTAAAACTTCAGAATCTGTAGAATATGCTTGAAGAAAAAAGATACGAGGAAGGGTTAATAAGAAGGTAGATTCCAAAAAGAAAATTGGGGATGGAGAAGCTGTATGAAAGTAGTAAAGTTATAGATTATTAAGGGTGGCACACTTTAAGGGTGCATATCTGTTAAATTTCTAAAATAGGGGAAGTTTAAAGTATATGGTACTAAAAGGAAAGGTACGTACGGGTCATAGGTGAAAGGTAAAAGATTAAAAACGTTGAAGTTAAAAAGTTCAAGATTGAATTGGAGGACAAGAATGGGGTTACTTATAGTAAAAGACCTGTATCAAGTTCAATGGGTTGAGAACCCCCCCCCCCCCTCATTCAATTTTAAAAAAAGGGTTCTGAAATTAGGGATGCAAGTTTTACGTGTGGTCTTCAGTCGGTCGTAAAATAGGGATTTGGAGAGGACCAGGTTGACAAATTGTTTTAGGCGATTTTAATGTAAGGCATTTGAAGTGAATTATTTTAGTACTGATCTTCTGTTAGCTGATAGGGCGTAATTATTGGACGTGGGATTAGGTGTCAGTGGGGCTATAAAGTTGATATATTTAAATGTTTATGTCTGCATGCCGAGAGAAATTAGTTTTTTAAAATTCATAATGTTTTTACTTTTGGCAGCAGTGATTATCGTAATGGCTTCTAATGTACATAGTTGGAAGAATCTAGATCCTGGGGTATAGGACCCAGATTTTTTCAAGATCGATCAACGCAGAAAGTAAATATTTTTACGTTTAAATTTTTCATTTCATTAGTTCGGGAAGTCTCTGCAATTTGGTCGTTATTACTTTTAAAAGAGTAAATGTGGTTGTATATGCATTTTTTATTGGAACAGCACTACCTCCTATATATATATATATATATATATATATATATATATATATATATGGCTTATGAACGCCGGTTGGAGGCGCTATGAGTTTAAAAAAGAAGAAGAAAGAGAAAAGATCGACAGTTAAGCTTATAAACGCTGTGAGTTGGCAAGGAGGATTAGTATTTATTTGAAATTGATAACAAGGAATTGAACAACAAAGGAGGAGGAGGCGGAGAAGGAGGAGGTGGAGAAAAAAAGGACTCAAAGTATATATATATAATTAAAAACATTTTTTTTTTTTAATTTAAAAATTAAAAAGATTTTTTTTAATAACTAATATAAGTTAGAAAAACATTTATACAGAACAAAAATTAGGTTTAGTGTACAGAACGTTTATGTTTTTGTCTTTTAAGGGAAGTGGGGTCTGATCAACTCTGCTGGGAAGCCATGAAATTAAATACTGTCTTGTTTTTAAATTCCCGAAACAGTTTTTCATGGTAAACAACTGATGATCCCTTAAATAATGTAAGAAGCAAACTAATATAATAACTGTAAAAGTTAAATTTACTTACATGAGTGATTTTCCACTGAGCGACTTGGGACTTAAGGTTTGTTTTAAAAAAAATTTTTTGATATAGTTTTAATGGTTGAGAAACTTCAAACCAAGACTATATATATATATATATATATATATATATATATATATATATATATATATATATATATATATATATGGAAAATGAAAAAAGTAAAACCGAACTATTATTTATGTATTCATCAACGTTTCGTCTTTATTTCAAGACCTCCCATTTTGGGGTTGTCAGCCTACAATTATATTTGACAACGTTAGTTTTTGACGTCGTTGTTCCATATACTTCTATTCATTTAACATCGCTTTTCCCCATGTTCAGGGGTCAGACGTTTTCTGATATTACGCGAGCTCACTCTTGAAAGAAAGGAGTTTTAATTAAATAAAAGTTTTTACATCATCTTTTCTGAAAAGTAGTAATATCCTTGTATGTTTTTACTATTTATTGTGATATCGTGGTGTCTGTGTTACGCTAGATATATATGAAAAGGAAATATGACGTTTTACTTTTTTCGTTTAACTTTTTTATGCAAAATTAATTAAAAATAAAGACTACAAATGTTACTGAGGGGTTCAGGGCTTGAAGCAAGAAACACCGGGTGTGCCCCAAGTGGGTTAAAACTATAATTTTACCGACATTTATTTCGATTAATGCAATTGTACTTACATTCCCTTCCACCTAACCGATGCTAAAAATTGAATTTAAAAAAATGTAAATGTTAATCATAAAAAAAATGTTGTCTCAGAATTATTATCAGAATTATCTCTTTTGGATCAGATCCAAGTGATCTCCCTTGAATATTTACTAGCCAACGCTAGAATGCAATCTTCTATTTCCCAAAACTAAGAATATATTTAAATTTTATCCACATGTTAATTTACAAACTGGATATCTATCTCTTTATTGTTTTTTTTTAGGTCAGCAGATGTGATCCGCATAGCTCTTCATCTTAGCATGATTTTCACAACTCTGACGACGTCCACATCAAATTCCTGTGATGATGGCAGTATCAGACTCCCAGAACATCAACAACAAAGTAAGACATGCTTACTTGTACATTTTTCATCGTGTATCTCTGTCTCTTTTTGTTTACCCTGACAATACATGTACTTCGATTGTGTACAGACAATTAACATAGCTTTTCCTCCGGCTGTGATTTTCACCCTATGTATATTTATTATTTCCCTTTTACTTTTGTCTTTAACTGTCGTCGTACGAACTTTCAAATCCATTTGATGCTTGTAAATAAAATGTACATAATTCAATTTGTACGAATTGCATTCTTAATTTATTTAATGTCCACTAATTCTGCTAGAGTATAATTAAATTTGCTTAACATGTTAGAAATTCCAACCACAAATTGTTAATCGACTCTGAATGCCTATAAGTGACCCAGAACGTTCGCAACAAAGTCTCTGCACAGTACATGTTTTTTTGAAAAACTTAACATTTTTGTTTATATTGAAAATATTCGGTGAGAATAAATGTAAACATATTCGGTGAGATCAAAAACATAAACTTTAAAGAATTTATGTAGACATATTCTGTGCGAAAACTGTAAACAGATTCTTTGAGAATAATTAATAGTGTAAACAGATTATGTTAGAATAAATGTAAATAGATTCTGTGCGAATAAATGTTAACAGATTCTGTGAGAATTAATAATAGTAGAAACAGATTCTGAGAGAATTGATATAAACATTTTCTGTGAGAATAAATGTAAACATATTCTGTCAGAATAAATGAAAACTTTGAGAATTTATGTAAACATATTCTGTGCGAATAAATGTAAACAGATTCTGTGAGCTTTTAGACAATGCTGCTATTTGCCTATTTGGAAATGGTACTAGATGGCAATGTTGCTATTTGCCAATGTTGGTATCTGTTTATATTGCTATTCTGCTATTTAAAAATGTGTTACTATTTGGTAATGTTTCTATTTGGCTCTTTGGCTATTTTGCAATATTGCTAATTGACTATTTGCCATTGTTGGATATTTTACAATATTCGGCAAATTTGCTATTTGAGAATGTTGCTATTTTTGGCTATTTGGCAATTTTGTTTATTCGGCAATTTACTATTCCGGAGAATTAATAGTAATATAAGCATACCCTGTGAGAATGAATGTAATTATATTCTGAGAGAATTAGAAGTAATAATATAAACATATTCTGTGAGAATAACCAGTTTCTGTTATACATATTAATGTAAACATATTTTGTGAGAATAAATGTAATGATTCTCTGGGTAAACATATTCTGTCGAAATGTTGCTATTTGGCAATGTGGCTTTTATCCTATTTGGCAATGTTGCTTTTTGACTATCAGGCAATGTGTATTTGGAAGTGTTTGCTATTTTGTAGTTTAGCTATTTGCCTATTAGCTATTCTATGAGAATAAATTTGAACATATTCTGTGAGAATAAATGTACACATAGTCCTGTAAGAATGAATGTATTCTTGTTGCAATATGCTATTTGACAATGTAGCAATTTGACAAGGTTGCTATTTATCAATATTGCTGTTTGGCAATTCTGCTATTTGACAATTTTGCAATTTGGCTGTGTGAATATTGTCAAATATATGCAAACATATTTTCTGAAAATATATGTGAACAAACGTTGCTACTTAACAATATTGCTATTTGTCTATTTTGCAATGTTGCTATTTGTCTATTTGGCAATGTTACTATTTGGCAATGTTGTTATTTGTCTATTTGGCAATGTTGTTATTTTACAATGTTTATATTTGGCAAGGTTGCGATTTGACTATTTTGTTATTTGGTTATTTTGCTGTGTTGCTATTTGGCTATTCGGCAATGTTTCATATTCTTCTATTTGGAAATGTTACCTTTTGCCAATGTTGCTATTTTGCAATTATGATAATTGTTTATTTGGCTAGTTAGCAATGTTGTTATTTAAACATATTCTGTGATCATAAATCTAAACAGATTCTGTGAGCTAATTGACAGTGTTGTAATTTGACTATTTGACAATTTGGCTATTCGGCAATGTTGCTACTTGGGTATTTGCGATTATGTAAAAAAGAATGTAGCTATTTTGCTATTTGGTAAGGTTGCTATTTGACAAGTTTGTTATTTGACTATGTTGTCAATTTGGCTATTCAGCAATATTGTTATTTGGTTATTTTGCAATGTTGCTATTTGACTGTGAAAATTCTGTGAGAAACGATGCAAACATATTCTGTAAACAAATGTTGCTATTTTGCAATATTGCTATTTGTCTATTTGCCAATGTTGCTATTTTTCTATTTGCCAATGCTGTTATTTGGCAGTGTTACTATTTGACTTCTTGGCAATGTTGTTATTTAGCAGTGTTACTATTGGGCAATGTTGCTATTCTGTGATAATAAATGTAAAATCTATGACAATAAATTTAAACATATTCTGTGAAAATAAATGAAAACAGATTCTGTGAGCTAGTTGACAATGTTTCTATTTAGCTATTTGACGATTTGGCTTTTCGACAATGTTGCTATTTGAGTATTTGCTATTATGTGAGAATAAATATAGCTAGTTTGCTATTTCGTAAGGTTGCTATTTGGCTATGTTGACTATGTTGACAATGTTGCTATTTGGTAATGTTACTATTTGGCTGTGAGAATTCTCTGAGAATAGATGCAAACATATTCTGTGAGAATATATGTTAACAAATGCTGCTATTTTGCAATGTTGCTATTTTCTATTTGACAATTTTGCTATTTATCTCTTTTGCAATGTTGCTATTTATCTCTTTTGCTATGTTGCTATTTGACAATGTTGCTATTTGACAATGTTTCTATTTGACTATTTAGTCATGTTTATATTTGACAATATTGCTATTTGGCTATTTGACAATGTTGTTATTTGGCTATTCTGTTATTTGGCAGTGTTGCTATTTGACTATTTGACAGTGTTGCTATTTGACTATTTGGCAGTGTTGTTATTTAACTATTTTGCAATGTTGCTATTTGGCAATTCGGCAATGTTGTTATTCGGCAGGGATTGTCTCATCCTATACTAATGATTGCAGGTTTATTTTGATAAGTTTATTTAGTTAAGTTGAGTACAGTCCATCATTCTGCGTAATGTATAACTCTATGTCCCGCCTGTTTGAGTACTCTCGACTGCTTGCTGGATAGTTGCCGTGTTTTCTATTTAGATGTTAATTTACTTCCGATTTCTAGACAATGAGTGTTGGAGCAGTGGTACACGCCTTGGCTACTGAGTCAAACATGACTTTCGTAAATGGGTTCGAAATGTGTGACTGCCAGAAATTGTCTCCTCCCATACTGACGATTGCAGGTTTGGCATGAAACGCATGTGTATATGGGTTTATTTTGAAAATAATATTTATTTATAAATAATTATATATATATATATATATATATATATATATATATATATATATATATATATATTAAGGCAGCATTTTCTCTGTAATACAAATGTTGTTAAATATGACAGAAAACTTATGCCTGGATATCCTTGTGTGGATCCCTTCCATTTGCTGAATAAGGGTCTTTGTTTCGGAAGGGAAATTAGCATTAACACCATGGTCTTAACCTGATTCCCCTGAAGACAGATGCGGATAGGCCTGAAAGTACTTGGGACACCTACAGTTATGGCAGATTCATCAGCCAATTCCCCACCAAAACAAAGACCCTGATATCTGGGATAATAAATGCAAAATCTATGAGAATAAATGTAAACAGATTATGTGAGCTAGTTTACACTGTTGCTATTCGACAATGTGTTGCTATTTCGCATTGTTGGCTATTGTGCGATTTGGCCATTTGGCAATGTTACTATTTGGCAATCGCTATTCTGTGATAATAAATGTAAAAGTTATCTGTGAAAATTAATAGTAGTATAAACATATTCTGTGAGAATAAATGTACACATGCACATTCAATCCTTTCTTAATGATTTCCTCTTTAAATCTTTTTCGCCTGCTTTCCAACACAACAACAATGGTGACCCCCTGTTCAAAAAGAAAACACGCTACAAAAAACTAAAAATAGAATATCAAATATTTAAATTCTTCAAAGTTAATATGGTGTTATGGGCTGGCCATAAAAGTGTATGGGGTGTTCTTCGACACCAGACCTCAGCAAAACATCTCTGAAAATCGCTGTGTGGATAATTTATCTTTCATCTTTTTGTTATTTCCTTTTGATAGCTGTAAAATTGGGAGAAAAAAACCCAACAAATAAACCATTATTTGATTCTGGGGCTTAGGTTTTACTTTTCTCAGCAATTTACAGCAATGAGCTATGATATTTCGATCCACCCTCATAGTGGTGGTGGACCTTGAAAAAGACGTCTGATCACGCTGACGTCGTAAACTCAAAAGGCAGAATCCATCTCGCTTCTCTGCCATGTACTTCCTCCCATGACGTCATATCCTACAACATAGTAAT
>OY744532.1:30313171-30328171 GCA_963556195.1 Sepiola atlantica | reverse complement strand
ATATGAGATACATAGATATTCGAATATTTCATTAAAGTTCTACCTCTCGGGCGCTGGCTTTTCAACCCCCACTTTCCGACCCGACCTTGGGTCACATCTTACTTGTGGGAGTAGGATAAATCTGGCCTTGTGCCTAACTCCTGGAGAGGAGTAAATAATACCTGTCAAACGTTGAGTTAGTAAAGAAGTTAAGATCATCAATTTTCCTCTTGCAATTGATCAGTTAACTATGTTATAGTATATCTTTTCTGTGGTCTCTTGGCCTTACCAGATTCCAGGACAAGAATTCATCTAGTCTGGTAGAGTTTCTAGGTAGGTGCTATTACTTGAGGTAACATCACTAGGAGAAGGTGCACTGTTCCTTGCATGAGTGTCGAGGAGATCTTATTTTGGCTTCAAATACTATGTTCGTTTAAATATTTTGTCAGCGTTTACTTGCAAGGTGAAGTATCCTCATGTCAGGTTGTCCTGACAAACCCTTGTGTAGAGAGACCGAAGACACTCGAGGATGGTGTCTGGTAAGTAATTCAAACTCTTCAGTAGGTAATTCAATCTCTATGTATGAAAATGTGTAGCTCAAAATGCTATTTGGCTTATTCGGACTACTGTTCTCATCATGGATGTTATTCTAACCACCGATCTTTAGCACACTCACGTCACTAATCCGCAAGATCCTATGGTGCAATGGATATACGTGCTAAGTAATAATCAGTGACAGTCTTCTGGAGGTTGATGGTTCAATCCTCAGTACGGGCAATACTGAGAATACAATTAAGAGTTACTTAAGACTTCTACGTGGTCACGGCTGACGGAACGAGAGCAAGCTAGCCCCATGGATAAAAAAAAGTATAAAGGGTTCTGTTCGAAATTACGTACAGATTTTGAGTTTGACAAGACGTACCTGAAAAAGGTCGAAGATTACATCGACTGAAACGTTGTGAGAATAATATCCAAGATGAGAACATTAGTCTGAATCATCATCATCATCATCATCATCATCCTCCTCCTCCTCCTCCCCCTCCTCATCATCATCATCATCATGGGTTTAACGTCCGTTTTACATGCTGGTATGTGTTGAACGGCTTTAAAAGATTGACTTCCGAAGTGACCCATCTCTGAGCAGGTCTTTATTTATCCCTTTTTTTCTTCAGGTCTATTTTACTACTTCCTCCCATGTTTTCCTTGACCTTCCCATGCTAACTGAACCTGCTTCCTCAACTGTTCTACATCTACTAACCCAAGAACTCTCATCCATTTTTTCAACATGGCCATACCATCGAAGTCTTCTCTTCTGCACACATCTCCTTATACTATTCCAATTTAATCTTCCTCTGAGGTCATCAGAACTAAGCCTGTCTTAAAACTCATATTACACATCCATCGTATCATTCTCATATCATTTCTCTCCATGCAACGCATGTCCTTAACCCTCACCGGCCAGGTCATACATCATCACTCTTCCCTTGGTAATAATCCAAATAATCCAAATTATCAATCCTCATCTCGAAAACCTTGAAACACTATACATATTGCTTGTACCGCCCTGGGACGGGTATTCTGCTAGTAAAAATATGTAATTAAAAAAACCTGTAAAAATAAAAATCACAATAAAAAGAAAAACACTATTTTGTTTATTTCTCTTATTTTATTGCTGAGAATGATAGATTTATAGATCTGCGGAATTGGTTACAACATTTCAAAATATATACAAATTGACATTTTCCGATCCGAGAGGCCTTACATTTTCTCTCGGGTTCCAATAAAGATAACAATTACTATATCGATTTTATTATATACAATATTTCATTATGTACATTTGGTAAGACATTACAACTCTGATCTGTAAAAAATACACTAAAACGTTTGTCATTATTCGCCAGTCAACTCTAGAATCTGTAACCCCGCTAATACAGTGTTGTATCCACATACGAACAGTTTGCGGAATAAGCAATCGAATAACAAACGGATGTTAAGCGCCAATGCAGACACCATCATGATGTTGTACTCCCTTCGAAGAAAATGAAATGCACTTATTCAAGTACTCTGAGCAATGTAGTTACATAATATATATGGTTATGGGTGGGGGTCTATCTCCAAAACCGTAGGAAGAGTTTGTGAACAAACAGAAACTAGAACTTTATATATAGATATAATTACTCATTTGTGGTTATTTAATGCTAAATACACATACAGATCGTCAGTTCATGTCACCACAAGCACCTCCCTTTGATCAAAATGAAATATACTTATCCAAGTACCCTGGATAATGTAGTTTCAGAATATATAAATGAAAACAGCTTATTAGAACAATTAAAATGGAATTGCTTTCAAACGCAACTCAATCCTCAAACTACAGAATATTTTAATATATATTTTATGAGATTAAGATATATAGGAAAAAAGCCTTAGGTAAACAAACGTTGATTAACTCAGCTTTAGTATAATAGAGGTTATTCCAACTCTCCCTGACAAAATATATATATATATACTTAATATTTTTTCAAATTTTGAATTTTGGCTTTTCCACTGCCAACTTATCCATCTATGTAATTCCTCTGATGATAAGATTTTAATCTTTAAAAAGCCTTGGCTCAAGGAAAGAAAAATAAACATGTTTTTACCGAGTACACCTTGCATTGAACAATCGAAGTTGAAATAGATTTGTCATTCGTACATATTTATCCCTCTTCTTTCATTTATCTTCATATATATATATATATATATATATATATATATATATATATATATATATATATATATAGTGTGTTAAAGTGAATAATTTTGGTAAAAAATCCGAGTAAGAGAGCTCAATGTAGAAAACAGAGCAAGAATAGAATATAGAAAGAAAAAATTCACATACACATTGTAACTGTCAGCATTTATCCCCCTCTATCTGCCTATGATATTTCTTTTTTGGCTGGTGAATATTTCTTTTTTCCGTCATTTCCAATATGTAGCTGTCCCGTTAGCATTCTGAAGAGACTAGGAGGTCGAAATAAATTATAAATGCTTACAGGTACAATGTGTATGTGAATTTTTTCTTTCTATACTATATATACATATATATATATATATATATATATATATATATATATATATATATATTTATTGTTATGCGAGTCTATATCTAAAACTCCTAGGAGGACTTTGTGAAGAAAGAAACAGGAAGGAACTACAACTTTATGATATCTAGATTGGCCTGGAGATGTGTGCAAACACTGAGATAAAAAGAATTGTATATTTTGTACAAAAATCGGCTCCAAATTCCAATAAAATAAAAGAGAATATAAATTTTTCAGCTAATGAGAAAAACTGAAAATATCACCACCAAAAGCATAAAAAATCTGTTAAATATTTGATGCCAAACAATTCGGAGCCTTTTTTCACACTATAAAAGAAAAAAGCTTATCTTCTATTATTATTTTTATTTTTTATGGAAATCGCTCGAGACAAGGCATGAAGCCACTTGATGTAAGGAGCCGAAAAAATACTATTTCAAGGTCAAAAACTAACCAACGATAAGTGTTATATGGATAGATTTGAACCCAGAAAACAATAATTCTTCCCCCTTTGGCAGAAACATCGCTCATGGAATGTGAGGACTAAAAGACAAAATAACGGAAGCGAGAGTTACAAGGCTGCCGAAAGTAAACCCAAGGTCCACTTTCCACTCTCCAATCTGCAGTCCAATATTCAACCACTTATCACTGCAGCAACATGCGATGACGTGTGGCAGTTTGAACAACATACACACTCCTCATGTGAAATAAGCACTACTTAAAATAACTCGTGAGAGAAAAATACACACAAGCTGAAGTGTTCATACTCACACAATCAGCGGCAGCCTAACGTTTTCTGAGTTTATTTCAACCGAAATATACTGGACTCGACTCAATCGTCGTATGGACTTTTAAAGGCTCTAACATTTTTGTAAATAAAATCTATTTAATTTAATTTGTGCCAATTGCTTTCGTAATTTATTTGATGTGCACTAATTCTGCGAGAGGATAATTAAATTTGCTGAAATTAAATTTGCTGAAATTGAATTTGCTGAAATTCCGACAACAAATTATGAATTGACTCTGAATGCCTATGAGTGACTAAGAACGTTCGTGACGATGACGCAGTCTCTACACTTTTACATGTTTTGCTTTGAAAAGCTGAACATTTTTGTTTATATTGAAAATAATATGCTTCTTCTTCTTCTTCTTCTTCTTCTTCTTCTTCTTCTTCTTATATTATTATTATTATTATTATTATTATTATTATTAGTAGTAGTAGTAGTAGTAGTAGTAGTAGTAGTAGTTTATACCCGGTGCTTGGGTGTTTAAAATTTTTTTTGTTTTATGAGAATTGCTCCAGACAAGACATAAAGCCACTTGATTTAAGGAGCTAACAAGAATGAAAGATGATTATCGCACAGACAGGAGATGCCTATAAGCCGAAGTCTTGAAAATACCAAGGCTATAGGTAGGAGGAAAACAGTCAGCAGGAAGGGAGTTCCACAAGCCTGCAGTTCTTGGAAAGAAGTTACTGGAATAGGAGGCTGTATTACAATGAGGTATCAAAACAGCGAATTGAGGAAGACCACTAGACCAAAGAGTCAAACGAGCTGGAACAAAGGAAGCAGAGAATAGATCAGACAATTCTGAAGAACATATGCCATTAATAGTACTTATAGAAAAGACTGAGACTAGCAACATCACGTTTGTGAGAGAGAGAGGGTGCAGAGAAGAAGAAAGGGTGTGGCCAATCAAATTAGATACGTTTCTGCACCTTGTCAAGAACTCTCAAATGGAACAGAGATTCACCAGCCAAAATATGACAACAGTATTCCAGATATGGTCTGATAGTAGATTTGTAGAGATAGAGAATAGCCTCAGAAGTGAGAAAGTGTTTAAAACGATAGAGAAAACCGACTTTACGAGAAGCAGAAAGAGCAATTGATCTAATGTATGAACTCCAAGAAAGATTTGATGAGAAAGAAAGATCAATAAGTTTCAGAGTCGATTTCTCCCTAAGAGCAGAGCCATCCATGAGAATCTCAGGAAGAAAAGGGACACACCTACGATTGTACTTATCTAGCTTCTATGGTTTTATAGCTCGTACGAAGAAAAATATTTATGAAATTTCTTTGACAAAATATGCTACTTAGTATTTGCATTAGAGAGTAAGTAACTATGATGAATATATTTACGTATTGGTATCAATAGCAAAAAACACTAGAAATTATGCTTTCAAATAATACCTTTTATGTCTATTTACATAATTTTTCTTTATGTAGTTGTGTTATGTTAATTTCTTTGAATTTATAAAACATCTATCCAGTTTTAAAAGTATCCATTGGACTTATGTGAGATTCGAACACGGGTATTGACATCGTAAAATCTACTGTCTTAGTAATGTGTACTCCGCCTACTCCTTTTTTGTTAACCAATCACATGTTTCTATTTACATACAAACAGAGAAACTAAAAAAAAAAACCATAATTTTAATAATATATAGATTTCTTCTTCTTCTTCTTCTTCTTCTTCTTCTTCTTCTTCTTCTTCTTATTATTATTATTATTATTATTATTATTATTATTATTATTATTATTATTATTATTATTATTATTATTATTATATTTGTTTAATATTTCATGAGTTATGTTCACTCCACTTAACAAACTGAAGAAGTCTCTTTAACCGAAACATAAACTACATATAAGCGATCAAAGAAAACGTAATGATTAAAAATATTTTGATTTTCGTTTTAATGATATTCCTAATCCGTCAGATATTACATCCAATCTTATTTAATACTAACTGTCCCGACCCAGGGTTTCCCTAGAGTATTTATTCTTCATATTTGATTTGCATTTTGTTTTAAATTCTGTCGTTTATTATTACATTCAAAGTTGTTATTTTTTCTGTCGATCTAAAATAATAAATAAACCTAATATAGAATTCAATGCAATATGGGAGCCAATAATTATAAATAGTAGATCAAAACACATTTAATATATATATATATATATATAAATATATATATATATATATATATATATATATATATATATATATATATATATATAATTTTTTATTAAGGAGTCACCACTTATCAAGGCCCAAACGCCACTCTAGGATAAGGGGTAATGAGTGTCAGTTGGACGGTGAGACAGATGGTGGAAAGTGGGTAGAATTTAATTATTCAAGAGGACGGCTCAACAAGAATTTGTTTACATTGGACTTGAAAACGACTATGTTGCAGTCAGCTGGGAAGCAGCCCACGGTATTGTGTTCCACGAACAGGTAGCTCTAGGAAAGAAACTTTGCCCATGGAGGTTTCGTTTAGTTTTAGGCAGACAGAGAGAGAAAGGGAAATTATTGACAGTGGTTGTAGCTAGACGAGTTTTTGTTGTGAATGTTTTACAGGGAGAGATCATAGATTGAAGCTCAGGCGAGCACCTGCCCCAAAAAATACCGATAGAGTAGAGAAAGGCTAGCAACGTCACTTCTGTGAGCAAGAGGCTGTAAGAAAGAGAAGAGGACATCGCCCACTAGATTTCGAAGTCAAAAAAGGTAATCTTGGCGACACCTCCCCAGATGTGGCAACAGTGCTCCATCTTAGGACGTGTTTGACTCTTATACAGGTAGAGGATTAAGTCAGGAGTGAAATACTACGCTAGGTTCCATTTAAAAACAGTATTCTATATATATATATATATATATATATATATATATATATATATATAAATCCACCCATTATATTGACACAACAAAGGAAACAGGATATAGGCCAATCTATAAAAAACAGAACAATAGAACAGGATATAGGAAGTAACACTAACAAGACCTTTGTTCGTGGGAAGCCCAACGATTGGCTGAGAGAACAACAAAGAATCTGATTTGTTAACTAGTTAGCCGTGTATATAAAAACACCCGGCAAAAATAACTCCATGCATTTAAGCCTGAAGATCCCCCCCCCCGGGGATGAAACGCGGGAACCTCTGTGTAGCTTAATTGCCATAAATATATTTTCATAGCTTACTACCTAGCTCTACTTACGTATCGAGCACTGTTGAAGTAAATACTGAAAATTGATACATAAAAAATTATATCTCCTTATAAAATTTAATGCAGATACATGAAATACTAATATATATATATATATATATATATATATATATATATATATATATATATATATATATATATATATATATATATATAGAGAGAGAGAATTATAAACATTTGTTTTTATCTACATACGTGACAAATCATCTGTACACTGATGATTCCTGTAATGGTCACCTTACACATTAAATATTTTCACCCAAACTTATACATCAGTGTTTGTATTGCATCCAACACCCTGGTTAATTTTTTCGTAAAAGTTAATATTTAGAAGGTGCATATATATTTTTTAAGTTGATGGCGAATGCTGGCGCCCATATTGAATTTTAAATAAACCCTCTGCTATACACTTTATCATATCTATTTCTTGTAAAAATTATATTTCAATAATAAATTACTAGCACTTAATAATAGGGAATTATTTTTTAATCACCATATATATATATATATATATATATATATATATATATATATATATATATATATATATATAATTGTACTCATTTAATAAATATATAAAAAAATAACGTTTCTTGTTTTTTCTAAATTCTATAAATAACCTTACAAAACGTTTTCTTAAGATGTGAAACTTCTCTTATGTTCAAATTAGCAACAACCACGCTTAAACACACATCCGATTTTACTTTCTCGAAGGACGTCAATAAAACCGGATGAACAACTTACTTTCTAAACTACAAGGAAACAAGCTCTTGCGATTTTTAACACCAACAAGATGAGAAAATAAGCAAATACTCTTTGAAAAGGCTGTTTTACAGCGAAAGTCTCAGACATATATTTATTTAAAAAAAATGATTTTACTAATTTAATAAATATATCTAAAAAAATATAACGTTTTCTGTTTTTCTAAATTCTATAAAGAACATTCCAAAACGTTTTCTTAAGATGTGCAACTTCTCTCTTATATATATATATATATATATATATATATATATATATATATATATATATATAAATATATATATATATATATATATATATATATATATATATATATATATGTGATTTTATGAAGGCTTACCAAATCATTCCTTTCAAGACACCAATGATCACCATTAAAGATATTTTTTCTTACAAATACTATTTATTCAAATTAAATGTAATTTATTCAAATTAAATGTAATTTGAACATTTAATTTGAATAAATAGTATTTGTAAGAAAAAATATCTTTAATGGTGATCATTGGTGTCTTGAAAGGAATGATTTGGTAAGCCTTCATAAAATCACATATAAATGCTCTGTACTCTGTAATCGAGTATCATCGAGCTTGTTTTTTATTGGAACAACCCCGGTCTTCACTGAATGATCTATTTTATAAGTGAAAAATCTAAATCTATATATATATATATATATATATATATATATATATATATATATATATATATATATATGCAGGCGTTGTTAAATGCCACGGAATTTTCTCGTTTGGTGATTTTTAGTGTGATATTCGTCGAGCAATTTTTTTGGTCTCCGGTGGTAGCCGGTATAATATGTTTCCGAGTGTTATTGATTTTGCCATAACTCGAGCGCTTTTATTAACATTAACAGTATCGTCTTTACCTGATTTCCCTTAAGATGGACCCGGATCGACCTGAAAGTACTTGGGACACCTACAGTTATGGCAGATTCATCGGCCAATTCTCCACCAGAACAAAGACCCTGATTCGGCAAATGGAAAGGGTCCACACAAAGATATCAGACATAAGTTGTCTGTCACATTCAACAGTATTTGTATTCTAGCGAAAATGCTGCCCAAAGATATATATACATATATATATATATATATATATATATATATATATATATATATATATTTGTCGCTCCCGAATGTAAGCTGGGCACTGTAGTGAGTAGTATTAAATGCAGTTTAGATGCACGTTCCTTCAGCAGTTGAACACCTTCTTACTGACTTATCGGGTTGTTGATAGTGGCCGCGAGGGCTAATGCACTGAAATTTAAGTTATTAACACGACTCGTATCCGGGGTTCGAGTCCTGCAACCGGTATGAATGATCATCTCTTCACTGACGATTCACGTAAGGATGAAACGTCAGTTCATTAGTTTTATATATATAAAACTAATATATATATATAACTAATGAACTGATATATATATATACATATATATATATCATGGATGGCGGCACCGGGGGGGGGGGCTGCCCCCCCCCCCCACTTTACGGTCATCAATAATGAAGTTATATATGCATGTGTCGCCGGTCCTGTATATATATATATATATATATATATATATATATATATAATGAACAGATCATTATAAATTTTGGAATAAATAATCTAAAAAATATGGTAAGTAAAATGGACACTATTTTTTGCAAGTGTTAATATTTAGGAGGTAAATATATATAATTTTTTAAAATTTACTTTTATTAGTTTTAAGAACTGATAATTATGAATTTTGGAATATATATTCTCGGTAACACAGTGAGTACAATGGACACATTATTATTTTTGTAAACTTTACACCGGTCTAGTTTTTTTTTTTTTACTTCTCTTCGTATCTACAATTAATATGTATTTTTTGCTACACCGTTTTTTTTTTAAAATCTGCTTTACCCTCTCTCTTCTCTATTCCTATCCCCCCCCTTACATCTATTTGGCATACATCTTGATATTTATCAATGAAAACAAGATCCCACTCTAAAAACGTCTTTCAATAAATAAAAACGACCCGTGTTGAAACCGACGTTTCGTTGACATCTTCTAACAGTTTACGTAAACAGCCGGGAAATGCCGAATGAAAACTTTGTGGTCTCAAAATCAAAACGAGGCGACGCTATCAAACAGGAAAAATGAATGGAAAAATATGTATTTTTTTGACAAAGATGCTATCAAACTGGAAAAATTAAGGAAACATTTAAATCAAGAAAAAAACAATCATCGTATGGTAATTTTTATGAAAAAAATAATTATTATTTTATGAAGAAAATATAATGAAATGACTGTGAGCAAATTTTTTTTTTTTGTTTTGATTAATTTTTTTTTACTAGTACAGCTTTTGAACCTGACCGACTAGGTTAAGGTTATGGTCAGGTTAGGGTTAGGGTGTTGTTTTTGTAAGGTTAGGGTGAAAAAGAGCATGTTCTGCAACTTAACTTTTGGCCTATAAGTTTTCTTTTCTGGTAAAATTCAATAATTCCTTCAGGAGTCTGAAGTGCCTGTCCTAGATCGTTTTGATCAATTTTCTTAACTTATTGAATTTTACACTATATTCAATTCGATACTGACATTTGTCGTCTGCTGCAATCTGATTGGATAAGCATTTCGGCATCTTCCGACGGTTTACGTACACTGCCGGAAGATGCCAACGAAACGCCGGTTTCAGCACGGGTCATAAGCTGCAGAAGTACAAAACGAAATATTAATCATGCACATGATTAGAAAATAAATTGCTTTTCTATCTGTGTGGTTACTCATTTCTCTTTCCAAAAGTCTATAAACCTCCTGTTGTGATGGACGTATGGGTGGTGAGACATAACTATCAAGAAATAATTGGCAAGGGAGATTATTTTAGGGTACAAAGAGTTATCTCCCTTTAAACAGATTTTCCAGATGGATTTTGTTTAATACATCTAACACCTCCAGAAAGTAGAAAAATTTTACAGAAAGCTTTCTGTAGAAGTTATACTCTGCAACCGCTGATGAATGTTCTTGCTGCCAAAGGATGATTTACCAGATTCTGGAAAGGAATCATGTTACATAAGTGAGTCTGCCGATGGGTAGGCATTGGAATGGAATTGAATTATTCACATAGCAAAGAATTTGGTTAATGAATAGATCATGTTCGTATATAGAAACCCCACTGTACTATTTTGCGATGAGTAGTAGTTTTTGTAGAAGCAAGTGTAGAGCTGAAAAGAAAACCAGCCATTTGAATAGATAGGACATATTGGGTTGGACAGCCAGCATGTTATATATGTATATAGATGTTATTGTAAGAAATAAATGACAAAAACAAGTCAATTACATATCGCTGCAACTCTTCATTTAGTTTATTAAATTCCTCCAGTTTGTATTTGACGTTTTTTAGAAGTATGGTATATATATATATATACATATTAGTGTTTTAAATGATATGAAAATATTTTCTACCATAGCTCTAGCCTAACACTATTGAGCCATTATAACAGCTTTTTGCTATGAAATTTATATTTGAAATATAATTTTATATATATATATATATATATAAATAAACAAGATTTTGTTACATTCCAAAGGTCAAGAATTTATTTATCTTACGAAACATTTTTTCAAAACAATCCCTTTTGGTACAATTTTACAGTTTTGTTTAATTCAGTAGTGGCCCAACCAACATTTGTCTTTCAATATCCCTCTGAACTCATCAGAAAGATACAAAATTCTCAATTCGAAAAATTATACATTGCGATGTGACAAAAATAAAAGTCCGAAAATCAAAACAAACTCATATCGAATGCCCTTCCATCTACGGTGTCTTTGAAATCACCACCCATATTGTAATTAGAAGCAGAGCTAAGAGAAATATGCACAACGTTTGACCGAAAATCTTTTATGAGAGGCTATTGTTTAAACCTGGCTAACTCATATATATATATATATATATATATATATATATATATATATATATATATATATATATATATGTAAGTGTAAATTAGTCGTCCAAGGCTATAGCAATGCGATGTGGTTGCCGTGAGATGGAAAAGTGAAAAGAAATAAACGCAGGGAGAGAGTGAAACTCAAAACGATTTATTAATAATTTCACGAAAACTGATTAAATACCAAATAGTATTATTTTTTTGGTAAGTAACAGATCGGCAAAGGGTAATCTTAAATTTTCGAAAGAACAACTTTCATTATCAGAAGACAACAATAGAAGACCGAGAGGGTCGGAAAAACGGGAAGAAAAACCGGTGTCAGATCATCGTAGTACAGGGGAAAACAATTGGCAGTAGGAACGCAGAAAACGTCAAAATTCCATTAAGCAATCATATAACTAAGGTTAAAACATTATAAACATTAGTTTAGTAATATACCAATTTTTTAAGTTTTATTATGTTTCATTTTACATGACTCATCAATCTTTATTTATTTATTTATTTATTTATTTATTTATTTTTTTTTTCATTTATTCTCTTCAAATCTAAATTTAAATTTACTGTCAAAGGGAGATAACTTATTCTAAATAATATATTCAGACTTTAGAAATGAGGTTGGAAACTTGAGAAGGAATTTGAGTTGTGAAGTGGATTAGGAACGCAGAAAACGTCAAAATTCCATTAAGCAATCATATAACTAAGGTTAAAACATTATAAACATTAGTTTAGTAATATACCAATTTTTAAATTATGTTTCATTTTACATGACTCATCAATCTTTATTTATTTATTTATTTATTTATTTTTTTTTTTTTCATTTATTCTCTTCAAATCTAAATTTAAATTTACTGTCAAAGGGAGATAACTTATTCTAAATAATATATTCAGACTTTAGAAATGAGATTGGAAACTTGAGAAGGAATTTGAGTTGTGAAGTGGATAAAAGCCAAGGATGGGACCTTTTTTTTTTTTTTTTTTTTTTTTTCCCCTTTCCTTTTTCTTTCTTTTTTTTTTTTTCCTTTTTTTTCTATTAGCAGGGGAAGGGGGGGGAATAAGAAGAGATTATGGGAAGGGGGAGGATTATAAAAAAAAACAAAAAAAAAAACAAAAAAAAAAAAAGTAAGTAAGTTGTGGGTGGGAGTGTGAGGAGGTGGGAGTGTGAGGATCTAAGAATCAGAGGATGAAGGGAGATGACAACTCGAATCTGTTATTCAAGGCAGGGCGAAATTTAGAGATTAGGATAGCTTCCGAAATTCGAAGCTGACCTATATTGCGGACAGAGTTGAGGATGCGGACACTAATGGAGCGATGTGTGTTGCCACATGATATTAATATCATGTGGCAACACACATCATTCGAGTTGTCATCTCCCTTCATCCTCTGATTCTTACATCCTCACACTCCCACCTCCTCACACTCCCACCCACAACTTACTTACTTTTTTTTTTTTTTTTTTTATAATCCTCCCCCTTCCCATAATCTCTTCTTATTCCCCCCCTTCCCCTGCTAATAAAAAAAAAAGGAAAAAAAAGAAGAAAGAAAAAGGAAAGGGGAAAAAAAAAAAAAAAAAAAAGGTCCCATCCTTGGCTTTTATCCACTTCACAACTCAAATTCATTCTCAAGTTTCCAATCTCATTTCTAAAGTCTGAATATATTATTTAGAATAAGTTATCTCCCTTTGACAGTAAATTTAAATTTAGATTTGAAGAGAATAAATGAAAAAAAAAAATAAAATAAAATAAATAAATAAATAAAGATTGATGAGTCATGTAAAATGAAACATAATTTAAAAATTGGTATATTACTAAACTAATGTTTATAATGTTTTAACCTTAGTTATATGATTGCTTAATGGAATTTTGACGTTTTCTGCGTTCCTAATCCACTTCACAACTCAAATTCCTTCTCAAGTTTCCAACCTCATTTCTAAAGTCTGAATATATTATTTAGAATAAGTTATCTCCCTTTGACAGTAAATTTAAATTTAGATTTGAAGAGAATAAATGAAAAAAATAAAAAAATAAATAAATAAATAAATAAATAAATAAAGATTGATGAGTCATGTAAAATGAAACATAATAAAACTTAAAAAATTGG
Organism: Sepiola atlantica; assembly: GCA_963556195.1. Classification (NCBI taxonomy): domain Eukaryota; kingdom Metazoa; phylum Mollusca; class Cephalopoda; order Sepiida; family Sepiolidae; genus Sepiola; species Sepiola atlantica. The sequence goes on along the minus strand of OY744532.1, from coordinate 30,314,340 downwards.
TATATTACTAAACTAATGTTTATAATGTTTTAACCTTAGTTATATGATTGCTTAATGGAATTTTGACGTTTTCTGCGTTCCTACTGCCAATTGTTTTCCCCTGTACTACGATGATCTGACACCGGTTTTTCTTCCCGTTTTTCCGACCCTCTCGGTCTTCTATTGTTGTCTTCTGATAATGAAAGTTGTTCTTTCGAAAATTTAAGATTACCCTTTGCCGATCTGTTACTTACCAAAAAAAATAATACTATTTGGTATTTAATCAGTTTTCGTGAAATTATTAATAAATCGTTTTGAGTTTCACTGCGTTTATTTCTTTTCACTTTTCCATCTCACGGCAACCACATCGCATTGCTATAGCCTTGGACGGCTAATTTACACTTACATTTACCAGCAATGCTTCAAGCAAACTACAATCTCCTTATATATATATATATATATATATATATATATATATATATATAGTAAGTTATGAAAATATATTTATGACAATTAAGCTACACAGAGGCTCCTGTGTTTCATCCCCGAGGGGAACTAAAAATGATGCTAAAATGATTATGGGGATGAAACGCGGGAGCCTCTGTGTAGCTTAATTGCCATAAATATATTTTCATAACTTACTATAAAGCTCTACTTATGTATCGAGCACCGTTGAAGTAAATACTGAAAATTGGTACATAAAAAATTATATCCTCTTATAAAATTTTATGTCGATACATGAAATAATAATAATAATATATATATATATATATATATATATATATATATATATATATATATATATATATATATATATACAGAAATCGCTCCAGACTAGGCATGAAGCCACTTTATGTAAGATGTCTATTGGCCTTTATCTTGAAAAGACCAAAGTTATAGGTAGGAGGGAAACAGTCAGCAGGAAGAGAGTTTCATAAGTCTGCGGTTCTTGGAAAGAAGCTACTGGAATAGGAAGCTGTTATTACAATGAGGTATCAAAACAGCGAATTTATGCAGATCAACGAGTCAAACGAGCTGGAACAAAAGAAACTGGAAATAGATCACATAATTCTGAAGAACACATGCCATAATAGTACTTATAGAAAAGACTGAGGCTAGCAATATTACGTCTGTTAGAGAGAGGGTGTAGAGAAGAGGAAAGGGTAGGATCAATCAAATTACAGATACGT
>OY744532.1:30303171-30308171 GCA_963556195.1 Sepiola atlantica | reverse complement strand
TATACACGTTGATATCATCAGGCCACAAAACAAAAACTCAACTTGGTTTTATTTTTACATGTGAACCAGCAACAAGATTACGTTTAATTTATATATACCACAAGTCATGCCTACCCGGCGTTGCCCGGGATGCAGTGAAGTTATTTTAGTTTTTAGTTTTTGTTTGAACATTTTTTAAACTTGTACAGAAAAAGAAATCAAATTTTTGTTGCAAGGTAGACAACTCTTATATATTCAATTAAAACAAAGTTATTCCCCTGGCTGATTTTTTCGGTGATTATTTTTTAGTTTTTAATTTTATTTGTTTGCACATTTTTAAATCTTATGCAGAAAAAGAAATCAAATTTTTGTTGCAAGGTAGACAACTCTTATACATTCAATTAAAAAAAGGTTATTCCCCTCGCTGATTTTTTTTGGTGATTATGTAAAAATGTTTAATATTATCAGTCGTCTGGGTCAGACTAAGTAATTTTTAAAAGATATATGGCCAAGAGATGATTTTCATAATAAATTCAAACAATAGAGAGGAACTTATTTCTCATTTTTTTGTATAAAAAACAACTTGATGATAACCAATACAACATTTAAGAAAAGAAGTTTATAGCATTCATGCAGTATAGTTAACAGCCTAGAAATCGAAAACAAAAAAAATATACAATAACTTTTATCAAACGCATTAAAAAAAATTTTTTTTTACTGACCTGCATAGTTTTTAAATTCTGAAAGTCTTTTTAGATTTTAATATAAGATTTCGTCGATATCTCTTTTTTAAGAAGTAACAATACAAGATGCCTGCCTTCAGTCCTTCTTTTTAGCTTCTGTCTTATAGTTAACAAGCCATAAATTGAAAATTTAAAAAAATTACAACTCATAAGTGTTACTAAACGCATTAAAATGTGATTTTTGACCGATCTGTATCTTTTTTTTTAACTTACTACAACTGTTTTAAAGTTTTTCTTTATTTCAAAATAAGTTGCAGTATCTCGAAGTTTATGTGTTTAGCCGTTGTTTGTTAAACATGTACTTACGAAACGGAAAAGATCGTTGAGTAGTTTTCATTTCTGTATTGATTCACGTCCGTACTCATTCGGTATTAAATATTTTGAATTTTTGCTTTTGAGATGAGGATTGACAATATTGATTTGGATTGTTCGGACTATTGCTCTCATCGTGAGTGCTGTTCTCACAACATTTCGACCGATATAATCTCCGAGTGTGAAAAAAAGAACAAAAATATTTTTTCCACTATTCATCAATAACAGCCATCGTCAAAATACACCCGAAGAAGGTCGGAGGTTATATCGACCGAAACGTTGTGAGAACAACATCCAAGATGAGAGCAATAGTTTGAACAATCCAAATAATACATATTATCAATCCTCATGTCAAAAAACAAAAAATCAAATTGATTTTATTTTGACACGTCTTTACCAAAAAAAAAAAAACACCAACAAAAAACAATAATCGAAATGCGAGATCGGGGAAAACCTCAGAAGATTAAATTATATAGTAAAAAAGCTTTAGGGAAACAAACGGTGATTAACTCACCTTTAGTATAATAATACATAGAATTATAATGGCCGTACATGTAGCTGAACATATTTCCCATTATCTTTGGACTGTTCTTATATAATTTTGACCCTGCCATTAAAAATAGAACAATTTGCATGAAATTGTATTGCTGTGAGTCTGAGGATTATGGGCCCTGAAGTCAAATGTGTTTTTTTTTTTACTTTCTACTTGGTTGGCACCCCCGTCAGGCAGACCTTGACTTCTCCAATAAGGTGGATGAGTGGACACCTTGCAACACTAAAGGCAAGAGCTCTTAAAGAATAGATGACCTCTAGGGGAGCCAACGGCCATTTGTATCGATGGAGAGTAGAAAGTCGATCTTGGATTTACTTTCGGCAATGTCGTAACTCTCACATCCCGCTATTTTGTCCTTTAGTCCTTACATTCCATGAGCGATGTTTCTGACAAAGGGAGAACAATTGCTGTTTTCTGGGATAGTATTCATCATCATTCAACTGTTAATTGTCAAGGTATCCATCTCATTAACGGTTATCCTTAAGTGTTTTTTAGTGTCGTGACTCATTAAAAAAATGCACTGCTTTGCCCAGGTCGTTTATTACTGTTAAGACAACTCTGATATTTATTTCTGTGATAGGAGACTATTAAATGTCGGAATTCAACTTGGTTGCACTAATTCAACTTGAACCCGATACTAAAGTTATAATAATTCTCAGAACCAGTTCCTTCATGATTGTAAAATTAAAGTTTTCTTCCCAAAACATTCATTTTATAGAGTCAATTTATAAGGATGATATTTTTCCAAGGTGATTCAAGGGATTACAAAATGAAAAAGGGGTCCATAAAAAGGGGATAATAAGAAAGTGACCGGAATCATCTCAATCTGTTACAAAAGTTTATTTTAAAAAAAAAAAAAAAAAAAAAGGGTAAGTTCAGGGAACTCCTGCTATTACTAACCAGTAGAGCGTTACCACTGTCAACCAGGCATGTGTACACAGTGTGATGATGTATGGGAGTGGCTCAGCAACACGGACTGACAACCTGGGTGTGCCAAGTTCGAATCCAGTTGGTTCCACAGAAACACTTTCACTTAAGATGTTAGCAACCTTCATGTGGTCCCTCCTTTCTAGAAAGAATTCTAGAAAGATATCGGGGTAACTAATGCCAACAATAGAATCATCTGATTCATACGAAATGAATGAATATATGGAAGTGAAGCCTGGCCAATGAGGGTTGAGGACATGCGTTGCATGGAGAAAAACAATGAATGTGTAATGTGAGTCTTAAAGACAGGCTTAGTGCTGATGATTGCAGAGGAAGATTACATCTTGAGAGTATAGAGAGATGTGTGCAGAAGAGTAGACTTCAATAGTATGTATGGCCACATTGAAAGAATGGATGAGAGTTCTTGGGTTAGTAGATGTAGATGTAGAACAGTTGAGGTAGCAGGTTCAGTTCACAGGGAAAGACCAAGAAAAGCATGGGAGGAAGTGATAAAAATGAACCTGAGGGAAAGAAGAATAGACCTGGCAAGAGATAGGTTACTTTGGAAGTCGATTTCTTACAGCTGCCCATCACATGCCAGCATGTAAAACGGATGTTAAACCGAATATGTTGTTGATGATGATAAAAAGGAAGATAACCTGTTTTGCCTGTTTCAAAAGGGAGTCAGGATTTGTATAGCTCTCTCAGATTGTTAATGAAGAATACCTAAAGCTGGATTCATAAAAATAAATAAAGTGTCAATATATTTTATATATAAAGTATAGAGGAGAATGCCCCTCTACAGTTGACCGGAATAGCTTTAATAACAAAAGGCAAGCAACCTGGAGGAAATCTAATTCGAGTACATTTTCTGCATTAAGTCAATATATATTTTTTTTAAATGCGATATGTTGTGTTTTATTAAAAATTTATTCAAATAAGAAATATGATATATTGTTTTAACAAAACAAACAAACAATATATCGTATTAAAAAAATCTAGCAATTTAATGCGGAAAAGGTACTTTAATAAGATTTCTTCTAGATTTCGTGTCAGTGTAATGAGTTGCAGGAAGAGTACTTGGAACTGAGAGAGAATAATATCCTCCGACTCCCTGTGTGTCATTCGTAACAGAGACTGTTGATCAGATTAAGTATAAAATTCGAAAAATTCGAATGAAAATTTTTTTTTTTTTGCTGTTCAAATAATAATAATTGGACCAAATCATTGACGAAAGATTATTTTATCTTTTATTTGTTTATTAAAAAGCTATTCCGGTGAAAATTCTCGTTTTAACTTCATATATATATATATATATATATATATATATATATATATATATATATATATATATATATATAATATGAAAGACATGAAGGAAAAACATCATTTTTTTAGAGTGTCTTTTAATATTAGTTTTGCTTATTCACATACATAAGGATGTAACTAAAAAATTTGGTCTGCTTTGTGAAATAAAGAATCAATAAGTAAGATGAATAGAACAATTTTGATGTTAACAGTTGTTTTTTTTTGGGGGGGGGGGGCTTAATTTGATGGGGAAAATTTACTAAAAAAATCGTTTGGAAACATCTCGCATTTATTATCAAGAAAAATATCTATGTTTTGAAAATGAGTAGAAAAAATTGGATGAATATTATTTTCTAAACAAAGTCCGAACATTTATTAAATTTCATATATATATAAATATATTTAAGCTTTGATTCTGACTAGCCAATTTTCATTTATTATTGTTGTACCATGTTATTAGCACTATGATCACACATCTTTGACAGTTTATTATAAAAAATTATGTAGTTCCACCCAGACTACTAGTAATATGGAAACATTTTTTAATTATGACCATCAAAAATCAAAATCAGCAAGGGGGATAACTCAACTATTAATTGAAGAATATACAAATGTTGTCTCCCTTGCAACTAAAATTTAATTTCTTTTTCTGTTTAATTAAAAAAAGGTGCAAACATATAAAAATTAAAAACTAAAACTAAAACCAAAGTATTCAACGCCGGGAATATATATATATATATATATATATATATATATATATATATATATATATATAGTAAGTTATAAAAATATATTTATGGTAATTAAGCTACACAGAGGCTCTTGCATTTCATCTCCGGTGGATATCTTCAGGTTAAAATGCATGGAGCTAGTTTTGCCGGATGTTTTTATATACACGACCCATTATATTGACACAACAAAGAAACAGGAATAGGCCACTCTATAGAAAACAGAACAATAGAATATGAAATAGGAAGTAAAACTAATCGGACCTTTTTTGTGAGAAGCCCAACGATTGGCTAAGAGAACAAGGAATCTTATTGGTTAACTAGTTAGTCATATATATAAAAACACCCGGCAAAACTAACTCCATACATTTTAGCCTGAAGATTCCCCCTGGGGATGAAACGCAAGAGCCTCTGTGTAGCTTAATTGCCATAAATGTATTTTCATAACTT
>OY744532.1:30278171-30295671 GCA_963556195.1 Sepiola atlantica | reverse complement strand
AATCAATTTCAAGTGCGAGGAGAGGAAAATGTCTATATTTTAGCAATCTTTCTAGTCGGTAAAATATTTTTTGAGAGGAATTAAATCAAATTAAATTTTGATATTCTGAAGAACATGGCCGCACGATCTGCAAGAAGAACTGGTTATTCAAAATGAAATATTGAGTTTGTAGGATGGAAGCTAAAGTAGAGAAATAGACGGACTTTGATTTATTATGCAGATTCTCTCTTTGGAGATCTCTTGATTTAATCAATAACCTCATTTCAACTTTTAATGAAAAAATATGCATATATGTTTCTATACGCATTTACCTTACAAGCTCACAGAATATATACTAAAAATATACAGATAGTATTAACTGCGGGAAAATATGCCACAAGCCGGAAGAGTTCTGATTGCAAGTCTGTCGTTTGGTGGAGAAGTATCATTGTAATTTCACAAAATAAAACTTTGTTACTTTTTTTAAGCTGGAGTTGTGATTTTGTTTGGAGGGAGCATCCTTCTGTTGCAGCATTGACCGAGATCACACGGTTGACACTGCGACTGGTGTTGGAATCGTGCACCAAATTCCAACGAAGACAAAAAGTGGACGATCACGGCCTGTGCAGTGAACACAAACAGATGCACATTCGCAATAAGGATCTTTCATCCCCCATCCTTCACTTTTTCTGCAGTGTGTAAACCTCTGAATAAAATACCAGCTATAGGAAGTTGCATAAGCGACATGCCAGAAAAAGCATGGCCACATTAGGTTGCATAGGCGACATGCTGGAAGGAACGTGTTTGGATGTATGATTAATAGTATGTGAAACAGAACATATATGTTAGTAAGAGTAAAAATGAGTGAGAAATGGAACTGCCATATAATTTTTAAACAAGCAAAAAAAAAAAAAATAAATGAATCATTATAAATAATATGAATATGTTATTTGTATTTATATATTCTCACGCCATAATTAACTCTAATTTTTTATTTTTGTTTACCCAAAACAAGACATTGCCACTGTGATAGGGGGCAGTCTTGGTGGGGAGCTGGGAAACAAGATGTTAGTTCACATTACATTTAAATTTTTGCATATTGTACAGTCGTTGAAACAGGGAGAAGGGAAGGAAGTCCGAAGGCAAGCTGTTTGAGGAGAGAAGCTATCAGAGTAGAAAAACTTCCTGCACCTAGGGAACTACGACAGTTAAGGGATGGGATGTTGATGCTGGTCGGGTGGGTTAAGAGTATTTACATTGCGGGAGTATAAGTGCAGTGAGTTAATCAGAGTATATTAATCAGAAGTACTTGTGAAATAGGCATAGGAATGAAACTCTGTGGTGATGCGACAATGGGTGAAGCTTGGCAGACAGTGCGGGACCTATTTGGTTAGAAATTCTTTTTTTGTACCCTCTGCAAAAGGGAGGGCTAGTGCTACACCAGCCTAGATGTGGAAACATTACTCCATACACAAGCTTTATAGATATATCGGATACAGGCAGATGTAAAAAGTTTTCTAGCCCGGTAGAGGGAGCCTACCTTCTTTGCAACAGATTTGGCAGCATCTTCTATGTAATTTTTCCAGCTCATGTTGCCTAAGAATGTCAGTCCAAGGAATTTGAACGTTGGACTCTCAGGAAGGATCCTCGACACAAGTGAGTATAACTCTTTTGTCTATAATATTTCGAGTTATTAATAATTCACTGCAATATAAATATAATTAGTAAATTTTAAATTTAATCACAATTTATTCTTGAGTCACAAGTGAAGATAATTTCCTTATGCAACCTTTTTAGCAGCATCCACCATTAATGATGCTGGTGATACCAGATCAGGCTGCCCTGTGGCTCCCTGAGACGAAATTCACCTACATTGACGTTTTTTTTTTTTTTTTTTTTTTTTTTTTTTTTGTAAAACTTAATTATGTTCTACAAAAACAAAAACAAAAACAAAAACAACAGCCCTTCTCCCTTTCTCCCTCCCCTTTTTTATTTTATTTTTCCTACCCTACTCCCGGTCCTGGATATGACCTTAAACTACATCCGATGGTGAGATCCGGCTTACGGACTTTGGGGAATGTGGAGCCTCCTCTTAATTACCATTGCTCCCAGGTCCACCCTGACCCGGAGTGGTAGTACCTGTTAGGGTCCCAACTATGGGTTAAATAGAAACAGATATTAAAAGGGGAAAGAAACAAAAAAGAGAAGAAAACAAATATACTTTAACAACCAAACCAAACACCATCAATAAATATTTGAACGTGTGAGGAACTTGAAGCATAAAAACTTTCACCAGGATGACTGCATTCGGCATTGAGTGGCCTGAAAGGGGTTGATGTGCCGTAAAGCGGGACAACCAAACTAGGCACCATGAATAAATATTTGAAGATATAAACAACTTGAAGCATAAAAACTTTCACCAAAATGACTGCATTCGGCATTAAATAACCTGAAAAGGGTTGATATGCCGTAAAACAAAACAACCAAACAACCAAACCATTAATGATGTTTAAAATATCTGCTTGACTTGTAAGCTTGGTGCTGATTGGAGCAACCACGTAATTATGATTGAGATTTAACCAATCAGAAATAATCTCTTACACAAGCAGAGCACTAGTTCCCGGAGATTATTTTAAAGGCTGCACCAGCATGGTTCGCTCACTTTAGCCATGAGAAAGCACATATCTTACTCACCCATGTTGCTCAGTTTGAACACAAAACTCCTCTCTTAGGGTGCAAACCAAACCACGAGCTATTGACGTTGACAAGAAGACTTTATTACTCAAGATGGCAAACTTTCAGCACGTGGACCTACTCCCAATACCATTACTTCTTAACTGTAACAACCTCTCTATTAATATCTGCGTACGTATAGACTTTTAAGATTCTCCTACTATGGGCTTACCCTCTATTACAACTAATATGGTCAATAAAGTTGATATGCATGTTAGAATGGAACTTTGTCTTCAATTCTTCCACCTCATATATATATCATAAACGCACAAGTTAGAAAAAAAAAAGTAAATACAAAACTGAGAATGAAGAAAAAATAAATAAACGTGCAACTTACAATTTTGTGCCGAATTTATTAGACGATTTTAGAAGCAAAGTAAAGTAAATTCTAATTTCAGTTTTTATTATTTTTTGGGTATAGTCTGTCGGAAATATTCGTGAACCATTACCTTCATCAAGCCTTCTATGAGGTGTGAACAGAGTTTTTGAAAATGTCGAAATTCGTAATATATATATATATATATATATATATATATATATATATATATATATATATATTTATGTAGTTTGAGCTCACATTCAAATGTATACAGACATGTTGGATAGAAATGCACTTCCGCTGATCGGATTTATCGTGAAACTGGAGTTTATATATATATATATATATATATATATATATATATATAGTTTGAAAAGTCACACATGGAAGCGTTGCTGAAATGGCAATAATAATGAGAATATTTAAAAAAAATATTTTGAAAACCTGGACAACGCAATTTATTTATGATTTTTAAAATGAATTATTTATTTACTTTATATTATTATTATCATTATCATTATCATTATCATTATTATTATTATTATTATTATTATTATTATTATTATTATTATTATTATTATAAGCCCTTTTAAGAAAATAAAGTTGAGCCCTATTCAGAGAAGTTAAAAAAGTAGCTGTACACAAGGTTCCAATAACGTTCGTCAAACCCTCTCGATTGTCTACTGTCTGCTGCCTCGTGTTCTTAGGCACAAATAGAACTTAATTTCTCTTATTTACATGGTAATTCCCTGTGACCGTGGGGTTAGAGCGCTAGCTGGTGGAGTCTAGGCTGATTCTGTAACTGGAATCATGCCTCCGAGACATTCTGAAATTATCATTTCCAACACTGATGATAGCAAAAGCTTGAAACGCCGGCGTCTGTAGGTTAAAATAATTAAATATTTACTAATATATATATATATATATATATATATATATATATATAGAATGCTTTTATTCAAACATGTACAAGGTCTGCTACACTGGCATGTCGATGTTATCGATCTACAGCTATCAAGAGCTGAGGTCTCATCAGGCAGAAAGTTTTTTGTGATCCAACCCGGTCGCTGAATTCAGCGACCGGGTTGGATCACAAAAAACTTTCTGCCTGATGAGACCTCAGCTCTTGATAGCTGTAGATCGATAACATCGACATGCCAGTGTAGCAGACCTTGTACATGTTTGAATAAAAGCATTCTATATATATATATATATATATATATATATATATATATATATATATATATATATATATATATATATAATATATATATATATTCAAAGGTGAATAATATGTACTATATTTACTTTAATTTAGTTTCATGCAAAAGAGGGTACGGGGAGGTTGAAGCCCTTCGTGAAAAATCAGACACCTCTAATTTTTGTGTAAATTTTACAATAGGTATTAGACATCAATTAATGTCTCAAATTTCAGTTTCTTTCGAATATTTTATAGGGATTTAAGGGGGCATAATATGGGAACATTTGAAAATTCAAATATATCAGATTTGCATTAAATTTAATCAATAGTCATTAGACACACTAATTAGGAAAGATTTCCTGAATTTCCATTTCTTCTTAAGATACCTTAAGCATAAGCCTTAAATTTTAGATATTTTCTAAAAATAAAACGGATTTTGATCAAAATTTGAATCATGATTCTAGACATAAGGTTTAGTAGCATTATATCTTGAGTTTTACCCTCGTAAAGTGATATAGAAGTAATGCAAAACTTTTCTCTTCGAGGAATTAATTTTACCCGTCCTGAGATGGGTATTTTCTTTATATATATATATATATATATATATATATATATATATATATATATATATAAGAAAAAAACTCTCTGACGAGGAATATTTTATATTCGAAAGCTCAGTTTAAGATAAATAAATGTTATTTATTTATTTTCTACAAATTACATTGTTATGGTTTTTCAAAAAAATGTTTATACCTTTACGAAACAATGGTTTATAATAATGTGTCTACTCCTATCTACGTATTCAAAAATGGCTTAACCGCGCCCAAGACACGGATTTTCTTCCTCAAAGTCAATAACACCAGACTATGAAACGAAAGAAAAAAAAAAGAAAAAAACTCTCTGACAAGGAATATTTTATATTCGAAAGCTCAGTTTAAGATAAATAAATGTTATTTATTTATTTTCTACAAATTACATTGTTATGGTTTTTCAAAAAAATGTTTATATATATATATATATATATATATATATATATATATATATATATATATATAAAGGGTAAAGCATTACACGCATTGCGACAGGAATCTCCTTTCTTTTTATTTCTTTACTTCTCTCTACGGACAAAATGCATGAGCAAGGCGAGCGAGGAAGAGGATGGAGATGTCATACAGCGCTTCGCTGCAGCCGTCTTTCTTCTTTCTTTCTTCTTGCGTGCCAAATGATGGTGTTGCCAAGGGGTAAAAAAAAAAAGATAGCAGAAAAAGAGGAAAAGCCCGGATGTAATTGGCAGACGACAAATGGAATGAAGCACAAAATTTAAAAGTAGTCAGTTGGAAGAAGATGATTAAGAAAGTCGAGGATTTGGTTTACTAATGAAGATAAAGTTTACAAGTCTTGGATTATATAAACATTGAATAATGAACTAGCAAGGTTACCTGGCGTTGCCCGGAATTATAAAAGACAAAATAGAAGAGGTTTAAAAGTGTGTGAAACATCTTTTATATTAAAACTTCTGTCTACATGGCCCAAGATATACATACAACATAATATAAATAAAATCATATATAAAAATAAACCTTACAATTAAAAAACAGTAAAAAACTAAAACAAATAAAAAGATAAAAATGACAAAATAAAAAAGACCCAACATGATTAGTTCTGAATGACTTAACACCCCACCACCACCTATATTTAAACCAGACTGGAGATTGTTGTCTACCTACCCATTGAAACATCAAGCTGATATTGACACGTCGATGCCAGCTACCAAGACACATCCAGACATTAGCTATGAGTTTTTTTTTACTTCCTCTTCCCTTTTTCTTTCCCTCGTTTCCATCCCCTCTCTCCTTTGTTTTCTCTATCCTCAACGAGTTTATTTTTATATTTCATCTTATTTTATTTTATATTTGATTTTCAACGGTCTCAAATCTAACCCCGTGACTTCCTGAATTTTAAATTTTCTTTTTTTCTTCTTTGATCACCCTTTTCATTCTTCTCAACTATGATCTGAGGTAAGGATCGGATTTTAATTCTTCCTGATGAGATTTCAGTTTCTAACAGCTGTTGATCGATAACATCAACATGCCAGTGTCGCAGATTTTGTACATGTCTGTATAAATAAAAATAATCATATATATAAAAGCTCTATTTAATATTTAGCACTTTTTATAAGCCTGGTTGAAATTCTTTGGATTCCTATCCTGTGGATGTTTACTTTACCTGGATTACTATATATATATATATATAGAGATAGATATCATATAATCCTAGTTCATTCAAAACATTGTTTATTTACAAACAATTGTTTCTGCCCATTTTTGTAAATATACATATATAGGTAATATATTATAGAAATGAATTAATGAAATCCTATGATTAACCGGATGTTTTCAGGCGCTGTATGTTACAGTGTGAATGAGCCCTATACCTAGCTATGGCCAAATAGTGTCACCAACCCGCAGTGCCTAGCTTGGTGACTATGGTACATCCCCTGAATGACAAACAGGAATAAGGTGGAAGGAAATCTGGGAGAGGTTCCTCCCCGAGGAGTGATCGAACACCCTGATGATGATGATGATGATTGTTGTGAAGTTGTTCCAAAGTAAATAATAAATAAAGGAAGTCAAGTCGAGGGTTGGTTTAACAAGTGTATTAACAAAGTAAGAAAGTGACTAGCTCTTGGCTAGACAGTTACAAGACTGTTCTTTGTCTTCTATGTCTCTGGTGACTGGCACTATTTATAGTGACAACCGGTGTAGTTTCTCCTGTGTAAGAACGGCCGGTGTAACAATGATGATGATGATGATGATGATGATGATGATGATGATGATGATGATGATGATGATGATGATGATGATAGAAAGAATTATTATGAGATCGAAATATAATTTGGGAATCATAGATAAAAATAGTTGATTTAATTGATAACCTGGTCATCACCCCATATCAGGTCAGGGTCATCATAAAAAACCTTGCCACCTCCAAATCATGTGGGCCTGATCTTATACCAGTAATAATAATAAAAAAAATGCTCTGATGAACTGTCCCTTGTCCTCTCCAAACTCTACAGCAAATGCCTTGCTGAATCTTGTTTCCCTGATAGCTGGAAAGTTGCCTCTGTGGTACCAGTCTTCAAGAACTCTGGAGATAGAACTGACCCTCAGAATTATCGCCCCATCAGTCTACTCATAATCTTTGCTAAAATCTTAGAATCCTTAATCAATCTAGCGATAGTTTGGCACCTTGTTAATGCTAAACGTTTTTCTGACCGTCAATATGGATTTAGGCAAGCACGATCTACTGCGGATATTCTAAAGGTCATCTCTGAACACATATAACATACACTGGACAAGGCAGGTGAAGCTAGGGCGGTAGTGCTTGATATATCCAAAACCTTTGACAAGGTCTGGCATAAAGGGCTTCTCATAAACATTAATTCATATGGTATTACTGGACGAATATTTTATATAATTAGATCTTCTCTAACCAAAAGAAAGATCCAGGTTGTCCTCGATAACCGTTCATTCAAACAACATGACATAAATGCTGGTGTATCTCAGGGATCTATCCTTGGACCTTTATTGGTCCTGATTTTCATAAACGACCTCACTGATGACATTGTGTCTGAGATGGGTATATTTGCTAACAACATCAGGCTCTACTCTCGTCATTGGGGGCAAAATGGACTAATTTAATAGGTTCCTCAGTATCCATCAAGCTCACATCCTGTCCCATGTCCGCAATGTTGCATCCTTGTGTTTGTTTTATAAGTATTTCAATGGATTGTGCTCCAATGAACTTGCTGCACTAGTGAACCTCTCAAAGTAAATACACTAGAACAACCCGAAAATCAGCTAAGTTCCATCCATTCACTGTGGAGGTCCCCAGATGCTGGAGAGCCTTCTACTCCAATAGCTTCTTTCCTTGTGCTGTCGGCCTCTGGAACTCCTCCCTGCACCCTGTTTCCCCGACTGTACAGACATGCAGAAATTTAAAACTAATGTGAACAGACATCTCGCTGCACAGCTCCCAATTTAGGATGACCCCCAAAACTTTCACCCTAATTCTCAATAGCCCGTTATATCTACTGAGGCAATTTGCCTTGTTTGGGGTGAACTATGTTAAAAAAAAAATCATAAACGGTGATTGTATTAATATTAACTTACGTAGTTTATTTATGTTTTTAAATAAATAATGATTATTTTTTAATAATAATTACTTGATGATGTAAAAAGATAGATTGCCAGTTTTAAATAAAATTAGTAAAGATTACCAATTTAATCAAATTACTGCAGAAGTTATGTAGAATTACACCGGAAGTTATGTAGAATTACACCGGAAGTGACTTACAATAAAATGACTGGGGATATATAATAGATCGTTACTCCTTAAGAGAAAAATAAAAATGAAAATAAGGCAGAGGAAAACATTAAAAAAATGGTACAATAAGGACAATAACGGTTGGTGTGAATTAAATAATTGTTTTTTTTTATTTGTGAATATTGCCATACGTTTTTTGTAAGTTAAATATGAGCATTCTAATGAAAGTAAACGAATGTTGTGGACATTTAAAAATACAAAAAACAGAGTTTAAGTAACGTTTCCCTTTCGATTGGAGTGATAAAAGAAAATTAAAAAGGAATATAAAATGAAATATATTGTTATTAATTAAATGAATATTGGACGCATCTTGTTTTTTTCAGTCGGACTCTGGTGTGTTATAAACTGATGAAGCCTTTTTGTGAATCTTCGAGAAATTTTGTATATCATAAATAGGCAAATGTAAACATCGACGGTCTAAACAGTTTCTACAAAAACTGGAATAAAATAAGTGTATAGACGATAATATATATATATATATATATATATATATATATATATATATATGGCTTAGCAGCATCCCAACCGTGCTGTCGAACTTCCGTTCTAACATGAGTTAGGCCGGTGTAATAGGGAGAGGGTGGGAGCGGAGTGTATCACATCCATCGTATTTTTAGAAGAAAAATGAGATTCTGTGCCGACACACATTTTTTTTTATTATTTTATTTTACGGCTTAACAAATTTCGGTGAAATTAGAGAATAGTTAACAAGAGCCCCCCCCCCTCTCTATGTTAAGAATGGATTTCTAAAAATCTGAAGTAACAAACGAGATCTATCGAACAGTCAGACTATAAGCATTTTAACCTCTCCCTTCACTTAAAAATTCACCAAAATTCAGGAAATCAACCAATTTTAATGAAATTTTCAGTATTTATTAATTAACGATCACTAAATATAATTAATCCATTGCTTGATGAAAAATCTTAGTGCAAATGTATTATTTCATGCAATTTGTGTAGGCTAGACAGCAAACATTAAATTAATACTTGATAATAAAATGGTGTTGTCCTAAATTTTAAAAACATGAGAATTTTGGGTATATGTTACGACGCTCAGCAGAGGCGCAAACGGGGTCCAAAAAACTAACGAGAACGGGGTTATAAAAATAAATATGCAACAAGTGAGTTTAACCTACGTCGAGAAGAGATATTTGTCTACTTACCTATGATATTTGTTTGTATTTTTACGTACTATAAATGGGTTTTTATTAGATGTAAAAAAAAAATTCTTGTTCATTTTTAACTCGTACTTTTTTCTAGACAAAATGGCGTCTTCTGCTTACTCTCTTACGAGCAAGCGCCATTTTGTATTTGCAAGTTCGTGTGACAAAACTATTGATTTATAATAAATAGCAGTTGGAACGGTTTAAAAATACAAACAAATATCACAGGACAGTTTTAAATTAACTTTCATCGACGACAGTTACTTTTATTTGTTGTATATTTGTTTTTTTAGCGTTTTTACTCTGCTGAGCCTCGTAAAAGATACCCAGAATTTTTCTTTGAAAAATAATTTGTCTGATTTAATACTCAATCTTTAAATAAGTTCATTCTTTCCGGATTATTTTTAATGTTTGAGTTGATTGTTATGACAATCTGGTCTACATCGAAGTAAAAGACTAGTATGGAAACATATGACAAATCCTTTTTCTTAGGGAGTTTTATTCTTTATATGAACATTTGATTATAATTAGTTTTAATTGAATAATTTGATAAGAATCGCTCTCACCCCCCCCCCAAAAAAAATTGTTTTTTTTTAACAAAAAAAACACCTTTACGAAACTTATATCACAGGGTACTAAAAAAAAGTGCATAATTGTATTTTTTATGAAAATAAAGCATCGTAGCTGTTAACAATAAAAAAATCTTTTAAAATATAGTTCTCATGTATTACGAAAAAAAAAAACCCTGGATTCCGTATTAATAACGACCAAATAGATTAAAACATTTAAATAAATTTATTTATTTAATAAAATATACTTTCTGAAAGAAAAAAAAAACAATGAAGTTTATTTTCAATAAAGTAACATTTTGGCCAAAACATTGCAATGAAATATAGTTTCTGAAATTGACTGATTTTTTTATAATTTAAAATTATTTCGGAAATTTATTTCTATTTTGGGCATGGAGGAGGGGGGTCAACATATTGCCACTGTGTGAATGAGGGTCAAGGTTGTTTGTCTGCATGGCGTGATGTTGCGCGCCTTTTTCTATCTTGGCAGTAGCAGCAGCATCATCATCGATGTAATGAAGTTTGGAGATGACGTCATACCGGTGTCTTTGGCGGGTTTTTTTGAGTCAGTACCAGCAAGGATTTTGGAGACAACGGTCCTCTTTTGAAAGTACTCCGTCTGTTTTTTTTTGAGAATGGACGTAAAATGTTTGGATGATTTTCTCCTCGTTCTTTGAGTAAGGACGTTAAATGTTTGGATGATTTTCTCTTTGTTCTTTAAGTAAGAACATTTTATTGTGGTTTTTCTGTGTATCTGAGTGACCCAGAATTTTGAGAATATAATTTCGAGGCTTGGACTCCCTTGGAAGTAACAAAAAAAAGGAATGTTTGATACTTTGGAGAATTTCATTTATGAAGTAATTTCTAGGATTGAGGCCCCTAGGAATGAACATGTTGAAAAAAGGACAGAGAGGGACTTTTAAAACGGACATTTCAATCAAAAGAAGAAAAAAACTGTACCCGAGAATATCCTGCAATCAACAGTTACGGTTCTGTATATTTGAGTATTATTTTTATTATTGATTTGTACCCTTTGAGACCCTTTAGTTAAATTTATCGGAAGACTTCTTCAGTCTTTATTATATGAACAAAAAAGAAAAGAATTATTTTGTTTCCAGTTTCGTTGTGCCAACGAACTTATCCCTTTGTGAATTTGCATGTCTTAAGTTTTTTTTTTATCTTGGTTACTGAGGGTTAATATTATTAACCCAGCTTTGGGAATTAAAAGCAGCCAGACCCATTTTTATGTTAATAAATCTCTATTTTTAACTCTATCGAACCTCTTATTTTTTTCTTTTCCCCTTGTCATGTTTTTTTTTTTATACTGTGTTATCACCATTTTGTTACCAAGTAATTCGGATTTTGCTAACAAACGCGAAATTACGACAATTATAACATAACGGACATTATGGACCTCCCATTGGTTGTGAACTATTTATCCCCCCCCCCTATATGTAACACGATGTAACTTTAATTTAGATTAAGATTATCAACAAAACTTTTTTACCATTCAAAAGAGGATACATAAAATAAACTGATGATTTTTTAGAATTTTTTCCAGCATACGAAACTCATGAAAATGTGAAGTTAAAATGTTGTTTACTTTTTTTACGTGATAAAATAACGTTCGGCACTTCTGCAGTCTTTATGAAGCAGCTGCCGATTAAGAAATCGAAATTGAAGAGTTCCGTTTTTTTTTCTCCAAGTACCATTCATTCATAATTCACCGGAAGTTGAATTTACCGGGAGTTGAAGTAGAATTTAGTTTTTAGAAAATGGAGTTAAATGAGCTGAATCTTCGCGACATTGGTAATTTAATGAACCAGACGCAAAAAACAATAGATTTTTTACAGGCACATCGCCTGATTTCTTGCAGTCGGACATGTCCGTCATGTCAAAGACAGATGCAGATGGCAAGCCACAATGGAAGTGATGAATTTATTTGGAAATGCTCACGGAGGAACCAGCCGCAAAAAACAATAGATTTTTTACAGGCACTCCGCCTGATTTCTTAATGTTAGGGTTAGGGTTTTTTATTTAAATTTTTTTTACTTCATATAATAAAAAAAGAAATTGTTAATTGTTACCCAAAAACAAATCAGTCTTGCATTTTTTTTAAGGTTGTAAATAAGTCACTTCTGGTTGAATTACTTCCCTTTATTTTTAGTAGAAGGACAGAAAATCCGCTGCTTCATAAAGACTGCAGAAGTGCCTAACGTTCTTATGTATAAGCATTTCTGCGCGCTCTGATAGGCATATTTTTAATAAATCTCGCATAAATCAAGTTATGGCCAGATCTTCACGAAATTTTCAATACTTATTCACTATAGGACTAATTTATCTTTAAAATGCTGTTTTCCTAAAATATATTAGGGAAAATATTTTTTCTACGTGACCCCCCTCCCCCCCCCCATTTCATTTTATGAAATATTGAACGAAATATATTCAGGTCCGGCGGGTTTTTTTTTCTTATATAAAACTAAAGTCTTTTAAAAAAACACGTTGGATTAATTTTATTAAATTTTACGTCCACATATTTAGTAAACTGGTCCGTGAATGCACAAATAAAAAGTGGAAATAAAAGCAATATTATTATGTTTTGAATTTTTTTTTTTACCTTTTCTCAATAAAATATACTGTGATTTATTGAAATGCCAAAAAAAAAAAAGTTTTACGAAATAATTTTTATTTTCAGAGACATTTATTCATTTGATCGAGTTTATCGGTTAGTCAAAATGTTTAAAAACATTTGTGAAAATATGTGTTCTAAATTTTTCAAAATATTTTAATATAATATAGCCCGAAGTATTAGGAATCGTAAAAGACCAAAGTTGTATAGGACCTGAGGTCGTATACAACTTTGTATACGTCGACCTCATATGTACTTGGAAAACAGTCCTTCATTTGCTAGAAGTAAGAAAGCCTTTTTTGCCGTAGCTAGTTTCACAGCAACTATGGAACGCAATACTAGCCGTAATTAATGCGGTTCATTAATTTGTAGAGCTAAGCTCATTCTAAAAAAAAACGTTGACAAAAGTAAGTATTAATTATATTTATTATTATTATTTTATTATATATTTATAATACTTTTTATCATTTTTCTTTTTTCAAATTAAAATGTTTATCCATTCAGAATTTTCTTTCGAAATTTCGAAATAAAAACTTATTTTTACTTTGAATTTTTATTATTCAATGGACGAATATTTTTAATCATTAACAAACCACAATACTTTCTCCATTTTCATTTTCAGTTTAATTTTTATTATATAAAATTTAACCCAAATTTAAGTCAAATGCTAACAAAACAAAATAGATCAAATCGTTACTTGCAGTAGTATTTTAAAATTAAACGTGACTTTACGCAATTGCAATAAAATAAGAAGTAATAAATCTGTCTAAAAAATGTGCAACTCAAGGAAAATGTAAAAAAAAAACCGTTAATTTTGTCTACAACATAATGAAAGTAATTAATTCTATCACTTTTGGACATCCATAGGTACATAACATCTCGCAATGTCGCACATGATAATGCTAATTTTTTGTGTAAACAAGACATCCAGCCGTAGAAAAAGAAAATTTCGTACTTGTATCAAAAGATAAAGAAGGGTTTCTTTCCCAAATAGATAATTTAATCTTTAAATAAACTATTTTACTTTAAAACAACTTCCTATAAGTATAACTTTATTTTAGGGAGATTTTTAAAAACACTACATGGAACGCGAATGTATGAATTTCTTAAAGAAAGCAGAAACCGGTGACGTCTGCGATTGGAGGTACCTAACGGACATAATAAAACTATATTTTATTACAATGTTATAATAAATGATGTTTTTTTAAATTTAGTTTTTAACTTAAAAATAAATCAAACATGAAAGATTACGAATTCATTACAGTAACACAAAATCAATAATTCAAAATAATTAATAGAACATTTATTGAAGTGAATTAAAATGTGTTTTTTTTTTTGTTTTTTTGCAAAACGAAATTTTTCTACGATATAGTAAAAATTTGTAATAAATTAAAAGTCATGTTTTTTAGAGGCCAGATTTGGATGAAACTTAAGTAGTCGAAAATTGTATTTTTTATCTCAAAATAAAATTCTAATTTTTTTTAAAACTTGAAATTCGAACTTTAATCACGGCCGTCGTAATATAATGCAATGTCTTAATCTCTGAACGCCATGATGAATTAAAAAAAAATATATATATATTTCGCTTAAAAAAGGAAACACGTTTGAAAAAAGGAACAAGTTAACAATGATTTCCAAGTGAATAAATAATCCTTAGGCGGGTAGCCGTGTTCTTGGTAGGGGAATAAAGTCACAATAGCAGGAACAAGTTAAATATGAATTCCAAGTGAATGAATAATCCCATGCAGTTAGGTATCTGATTAAAGATGGCATGCGCATTAAGTTACAGCTCACTTCCGGTGCTTATTGAAGTGCGTGTAAGAAGTAAACTGTAGCTGGCGTACAAACCCCAGTCAATGACGTCACCAGGGGGTCGCGAATTAGTTAATCGGCCTTGGTTTACTATTACGACGGCTGAAATTTTTTTCCAAAAATATTAAATTTTGAAAGTGTTATGAGTTTTTAACCCTAAAGTAAAGGTATATACAGGGTGTCTCAAAAAAATGTACTCACTCTTAGAATGACGAGAAACCCTTTATTTACCTTGGTGCGCGTTATCAGCTTTGTTTGAACAATAATGGTCATCAGTTTGAACATTTGCGAACATGATTCTTCAATTACATCTGTCTCATGTATTCGATGCTATTTCATTTCACTCTATGTTAATAAATAAAAGTTTTCTCGTCATTCTACGAGTGAGTACATTTTTTTGAGACACCCTGTATATATATATATTAAAATGATGACATTAAGAACGTTTTGGAGTTAAAATAAAGTAATGTTCAAGATTCGTTTCTGAAATTCAGTTCCAGTTGCTGCTTCGCAGACGCGAAGACGGTGACAAGGCAGAAAATGTCCCTTCTGATTATCTTCCCCTCAGATAACTTGAAGTCATGGTGAAATTCGTGAACTAGTTTTTATAGAATTCATTATAAACTGATTTTGTTAAAAAAAAAAAATATTTAAAAATGGGTATTTTTAAAAAGAAAAAAAAACTACATTTCCGATTCATTTGAGTGTTTATAAAAAAAGAAAAACGGTGCTTATGCTGATTAGCGGTCATATGTAAAGTTTTTATTTTTATATAAAAACAATAATATATACTTATTAAGCATTATATTCTTACTCACTGTACGAAAAAGTAGAAAAAATTATCCACTAGAACTTTAATTACAAGTATTTTTCCATTCTGCGTATCATAACAGCGACTCGTTCAGTAAGCCTCCATCTTGTTTTTTAAGAAGATTTGAAGGGCAGATACCAGCATAAGCACCAGAAAAACAATACTTATGCGGTTTACGGACCGTGCTGAAATAATAACGTTATCATTTAGAAAGCCATTCTTAACATGGGGAAGGAGCTTTGTTAACTATTCTGTACTTTAACCTAACAATTTAATAAACAAAAATACAATACAAATTCAATTAAAAACGGGTACTGTTTCGGAAATGACAACTAAAAGTGTACAGGCTTGACACAGAGTTACGTATGTACAACGAATGCTACGAAAACGAACGAAAAAATACGAACCAAGTTACGCCGTTCCGAATGTTACCGAATCCCCCCAGCCCCATCTCCATGTTAAGAATGGCTACTGACCAGACGACTTTAATGAAATAAAATTTAAAAATAACACCAGAAACAACCACCTTTTTAAGCAATTAGAACGAAAGAGCAATTTTTTTTCCGATTTTTTTTTTTTTTTTTTTTTCAATACAAGAATTTTTTTTTTTTGCTATCTATCCGTTTTTTTTTTTTTGTTTTTTTTTTTTAAATACAAGAACATTTTTTATTGGAGGGGGGGAGTCTAGTTTTTTTAATGCAATTTTTTTTCTCGTATTTAAAAAAAAAAATCGGAAAAAAGTTAATAAAAATACATTTTTTGTATTCACCTACGGGGGGATAGGTGAATACAAAAATGTATTTTTAACTTTTTTCCCCATAAAAACATTTTCTTGTATTAAAAAAATAAACACGGAAAAAAAAAGACACACAAAAAAAAACATAATAAAAATATTTTTTTTGTATTCCCCCTCGTCACCCTTGAATTTTGGATACCTTTTGCATGTATTACTATTTTTTATATATACTTTTGCAACTGTTCATTTGGAATCTTTTAAATACCTCTTTATTTACCTTTACTTAAATCAGAATTAGGCACATGTTCGTCTTTTCCCACAGTCCGTTTTTCACAACTTTTTACTGACCAGTTCTTTTTTCTTTCTTCGGTGTACACTTACCTATCAGGCTGCTAGAGATTTCCGGGGTTTTGGGAAAAAAATTTCAAATAATTTACATTTTAGGAGGGGGGATCAGTTTCCAATGTTAATTCAATGTAGACTGATCTCCCTCTTTTTGACCATCTCAATTTAAAAAAAAATCTTTTTCGGTGTACAATTACCTATCATGTCAGTAGAGAATTCCGGAAAGAAATTTTTTAAAATTGAGATTTTAAGACGTAAAAAGTTGTGAAAAACGGACTATGGTAAAAGACGAACAAGACTGATCCCCCGTCTTAAAATCTCAATTTTTGGAAATTCCTTTCCAAAAACCCCGGAATTCTCTCGCGACATGATAGGTAATTGTAAGCAGAAGAATAATTTTAAAAATTTGAGATAGTAAAAAAGAGGGGGACCAGTCTACGTTGAATTTACATTGAAAACTGATCCCCCGTCTTAAAATCTCAATTTTTGAAATTTTTTTCCCAAAAACCCCGAAATTCTCTACTGACATGATAGGTAATTGTACACCGAAAAAGATTTTCTAAAAAATTGAGATGGTCAAAAAGAGGGGGATCAGTCTACGTTGAATTTACATAGGAAACTGACCCCCCCCTCCTAAAATGTAAAATATTTTAAAAAAAATTTCCAAAACCCCGGAATTCTCTAGCAGCCTGATAGGTAAGTGTACACCGAAAAAAGAAAAAAAAAAGTTGTGAAAAACGGACTGTGGGAAAAGACGAACATGTGCCCAGAACTAACCTTATATTTACTTTGGTTGTTTTTTTTTTTTGTTATTTTG
>OY744532.1:30263171-30273171 GCA_963556195.1 Sepiola atlantica | reverse complement strand
ATATATATATAATAATGGTAATAATCCAGGTGAAAAATATCCACAGAGTGGTAATCCAGAGAATTTTAACCGGGTTTATAAAAAGTGCTCAATATCAAAATAGAGCTTTATGTATGATAATTTTATTTACACAGACATGTACAAAATCTGCGACACTGGCATGTCGATGTTATCGATCAACAGTTACTATAAACTGAGATCTCATCAGGCAGAGTTAGAATCTGATCTTAACCTCAGATCATATTTGGAGAGAACCTCCAAATATGATCTGAGGTTAAGATCGGATTCTAATGATGAGATCTCAGTTTATAGTAACTGTTGATCGATAACATCGACATGCCAGTGTCGCAGATTTTGTACATGTCTGTGTAAATAAAATTATCATATATATATATATATATATATATATATATATATTTAGACAAATGAGTCATTTGATCTGCTCTGATGATCGGTCAGTGTGAAACTGACAGGAAGATTAACATTTGATTTTTTGTATACAATATTTATATATATGTGTGATTTAGTTAAACAATAACAAAAATTATTAACAAAATTATAATATGAAAAAAAATTAAAGTTAATTTATTTCGCTGACATGTTTTTGAATTATTCGCTTCCAATGAAGCTGTTTTCTCTTGTGAAACATGTGAGCAGATCATTTTTTATAGAAAAGATTTGGGGTATTATTTACTGAAGTCAACAACAAAAAAGGGGTAAAAAAACAAATGTGTAGCAAATAAATGTTACCAAAGGCAAGTTAAGTTACTCTTCTATCTACCCAGATAAGTTTATTTGTGTTTTTTTTTACCTTATTTTAAAGCGTTTTCTCTTAAAAACAAACGTAGTGTCAACTGTTCAGTTAGAACTAAAAAAAGATGGCACCTAGAAGCCATCCACAAAGACCCCTAATAATAGCTAAAAAAATCCAACATTAAACAAAATACTGGTAGAAAATTACATTTTAGCATGATTGGTGACATTTATTGATGTGTTTGTACCAGTATTTTGTTTAATTTTCGATTTCTGAGCGATTATCAGGAGTCCTCGTGGAGGGCTTATCGGCGCTATCTTTTTTGGTTCTAACCGAACAGTCGCAATATGTTTGTTTTTTAACAAAAAGAAAAACGTTTTAAAATAAGTTACAACACAAATAAACTTATCCAGGTAAGTAGAAAAGTAACATATCTTGCCTTTGGTAACATTTATTTGTTTCACATTTGTTTTTTTTATCCCTTTTTTGTTCTGTTGATAATACCCAAGTCTTTTCCATAATAACATTTTATTTGAAATAGTTTCTTCAGTCTCTTTGACTCAAAGTTGGTGGCTTTTCAATATGTTTAGCTTTTCTTGAAGACAGTTACCAATTACACAACTTAGCCACCACAATCAGTTTCACAGCCACCACCACAGAAACCTTCACAACCCCCACATCCACCAGCATCTGTATCCCCCAATTATACACTTAGCCACCACACCCACCTCCACAGCCCCCACCACAACCACCTCCACAGCCCCCACCACAGCCCCCTCCACAGCCTCCACAACCACCACAGCCTCCACAACCACCACAGCCACTGCAACCACCACATCCACCAGCATCTGCATCCCCAAGACATGCAATTTCGCCTGTGTACAAATATCCTCCGCAGGCGGCACCACAGCCGCCCACATTGCTGCCGCATTCTTTTTTTGATTGATAGTAATGAAAGTTGGACGGTGTCTCTACATAGTAGCCACCCGCAATGACCAGAGCCATTGAATCTGAAGGTATGTAGTTAACTTCCTGCGCTGTTGTCGACCTTGGGGGATTAATCCGTGTACCAGGTTTCCAGTCTGAAAGGTGAGGTTGGCAGAGGACATGCAGTAGTCCAACGGAAAAAGCCACGGCTAAATATTCGGCGACTTCTTCTTTATTGTCCAGAGAAATAGAAATCTCCCCGTTAAACATGTCAGCAACCAGCGGATGCAGCCGAAGAACATAGTCTTTCTTCTCGTAGGGTATTATTACTTTCTCCCAGGTTTTTCTTGCAAATTTAAAAAAACGAATCTCTAAATGGCCGGGACTTCCAGGTATTCCTTTGACTCCCTTATGAGAACGGGTTCCTGAAAAATAAAAATAAAATATATGTAAAACTAGCAAATATATACTCCCGTCGCATAATTTTGCTAGCCTGGGAGGATAATATAATGGTGAACAAACATATTCTACACTGGCCCCAAAAGAGCGGGTAATGACTGAGAGCATAGTATCATTGACTAATACCCCCCCCCCCCCCCCCGCAATAAAAGGAGGAATTACTGCCTGGGAAGGTGATATCATGACAACAGAATAGATAGTACACTACCTAAAAGAAGAAATGAATAGTTAACAGTATGAATATTGTAAGCTACTATTGTCGTGTTGTCTCTGAAGACCACTCTGTGTGTTTTGACAGCGAATCTGATATTCGTTTAATCCGTCAATCTGGAATGTGGGAGAAAGTATTTGGAATAGAAAATAAAAACGCCCTGAAGAAATGAAGATTAGTTGAAGAAAGCGCCTAGTATTTACATTAAAAACCTAGTGTAGACAATAGCAAGAACGAAAAAACAATTCAGGTAAAGTGAGTGGAAGTGGGAGAGTGAAAATACCTGCGACCTCCTGCGTGGATGATTGCCACTTCTACCCTGTCATGGATGGCCAAACGAGAACAACTTACCCAGTGGATTAAATAAAAGGTTCAGTTCAAAATTCTATATCGGTTCCCAAGTTCGACATAAAAATTCCAAAGTTCGGAAATATGCACCTGAAGTAGGTTACATCGGCTGAAACGTTGTAAAAACAACAACCAAGATGAGAATAGTAATTCAAATGATCCAAATTATCAATCCTCAATGTAATTGTCGGGCATTATTGATTTATAATTCCATTGGTTTATTTTCATGTCTATAAGTGTGTGTGTTTTATGAGAAGACATAAAAATAAAATGTGTGAACATATGACGGAGCCATATAAATTTTTTCCCTCGACTGATCAAGCAGTAGATCAATTCCCACAACATAGAAATGCATATTTACATTGCTTATGTATCACTCTCAGTTCCACCCTGGCAACACATGCACTCCTGGTTTGATAAGCTTCTGGGACTGATCTTCACTTCAGACTTGAGGTGGAAGACTTACATCAGATCCATTGCTAAGGTCGCTAGAAAATGGTTAGATCATTCTACCGTTCCAGAAGGTATTTCACGCCTGACACAATCCTCTACCTGTATAAGAGTCAAATACGTTCCAAGATGGAGTAATATTGCCACATCTGGGGAGGTGCCGCTCAGAGAACCCTTTCCTGCCTTGACAGAGTACAAAACCGACTTTGAAATCTAGTGGGGGATGTCCTCTTCTTTTCGCTACAGCCACTTTCTCACAAAAGAGATGTTGCTGTTCTTTTTCTACTCTATCGTTATTTTCATCGTAGGTGCTCGACTGAGCTCCAATCTATAGTTCTCCCCTGTAAAAATTCACAACGAAAACTTGTTTTTCTACAACCACTGTCAATAATTTCCCATCTCTCTCTGTGTACCTAAAACTAAACAGAACTTCCATGAACAAAGTTTCTTTCCTAGAACTACCTGTATGTAGAACACATTATCGTAGAGTTGCTTCTTAGCTGACTACAACATAGTCGTTTTCAAGTCCAATGTAAACAAATTCTTGTTGAGCTGTCCTCTTAAATAATCAAATTTTGCCCTAGTTCAATCATCGTTACCAATCATTACGGTGTTGTCTCACCGTCCAAACTCATTAAGCTTGAGTGGCCTCTAGTAAAAAAAAAATCTCTCTCAATTCCACCCTGACAACACACATGTCTTTCTGATTATATTTGGACATTAATATATTCTTTTCTTTAGTAATTATGTCTGCGGTTTTCCCCTCTTTATGTATCACGTTTCATATATACCTCTTAAGTTTGTGTTTGTAAGAATAAGTGTATACATATGTATAAAAACAAAAAGGGAAGGTCAGGCGCTCTTTAGACTTGGTAAGCAATCACCTTGAGATAGTGTCTTGATAAAAGCACTGGTCCCCATCACTCACTGTGTAGGCGTCACTAAGGACACTCGCCTATAAAAGCCTCGCCACAAATAAAGAAAATAACTTCCAAAAGAAATTCCGTTACATTTTAGAGTATGTAGTTTAAATGTTGGAAGCTTGCGTGGAAGGTCTGGTGAGTTTCTTGAGAGAAGATGTATTGACCTGTGTTGTGTCCAAGAAACTGGTCGGAGAGGTAAATCTGCTAGAATGATTGTGGGAAAGAATGCAATATATAAGACACGGTTAAAGTAACGAGGACCATGTTTTGGGACAATTTTCCGAAATGTTCATGTACCTCTAAAATGGTCAGAATTTTATGCAGAATTCAAATATGGAATTTAAAATGCTACCAGATTCCTGGTTTTGTCACAAATTGGATATAACTATTGGTATTTATTAACGACAATTTAGCAGATTTAAACTGATTGTCAAATTAAAGTGTCAGAAAATAAGTGTTCTATGATGTAAATGTTTCAAGAATAGGTAAAAAAAACTAGTTAAATTGTCATCCTGATGATCCTAAAAATTAACTTTTGGAAACTACATTCAATTTGTGATCTAATGATATATAACATGTCTATATAGAGGAAAAATTGAAACCTCAATATTTTTTTCACAAAAAATGATGCTGTTGTCCCGAAATATGGTCCCCCGTTACTAAAACCTTGTCATAAGAAACTGGTTGGAAAGGTAAATCTGCTAGAATGATTGTGGGGAAGCATGCAAGATATAAGCTGTATTGGATAGGAAATGAAAATGGATAAATAAAGTGATTGAGGTTAATCGTGTAAGTGAGCGAATCAAACTTGATAAAGTTAGTGAGAGAATTTTCACAGCTATATCTGTTTATGCACCACTTTTATGTGGATTGAGTGAAGATGCAAAAGATGAGTTTTATGACAGGCTTATTGCAGTAACTAGTAAGGTTGATGAGAAGGAAGGGCTTGCTGTGGCAGATTTGAATGGTCATGTTGGAAAGACCTTTGGTGATTTTGAAGGTGCGCATGGAGGAAATAGATATAGTGATAGGAATACAGGAGAAAGAATTTTAGAATTTGGTCTTGCAATTTTATTAATCTTGTCAATTTTATTTGAATTTTATTTATTTCAAACGTAAATTTTATTTTAATTTTTTATTTTGAATTTTATTGAATTTTTTTATTGAATTAAAAATTTTATTTTTAATTTTATTATTATATTATTATTTTATTTTATTTTATTATTTTATTTTATTTTATTACTTTATTATTTTATTATATTATTTTATTATATTATTATTTAGAATTTTATTTAGAAATAAAGATTTTATTTTATTGAATTTTTTTATTGAATTTTGTTAGAATTTTTTATTTGAATTTTATTTCTTTCAATTTTATCAATTTTATCAATTTGGTCTTGCAATGTCAGTTGCAAACACTCTTTTTAGGAAAAAGGAAAGCCATTTGGTTACATATGAATATGATATAGCAAAGACTCCAGTAGATTATCTGCTAGTTAGGACAAAAAACTCTTAAGTGATGTGAAAGTAATACCTAGTAATTAGGGAGATTATGACACAGCACAAACCGGTTATTTGCTATTTCATACCGAAGAAAGCTCGTGAGGTAAAGAGAAAGTTTATCCTCCAAATGTGTGTAGGTGGAATGAAGAACATGTGAAACGCGAGTTGAGGGACCAAGTGATGAAGCATTCGGCTACCAGATCCACTACAGGAAGTATGGAAGAGCAATGGAAGATGCTGAAGGATACACTGTTAGATGTAACAGACCAGACTTGTAGGTAGATAAAAGCGGCCATAAGGCATAGGGTGATATGGTGGTGGAATGAGGAAGTTGAGAAGTGTATCAAAGAAAAGCGGAAACAAAGGAGTCAGGGGATAAAAGGTTTAGTGAATAAGGATGTGTATCAGATGGTAAAGAGGGAAACAAGAAAAGCAATGTACAAAGCCAAGAAGGAGGCTGAGAAAGCCAGGTTTTCAGATATACTAAGAAGGGATGACCAAAAGAATGAAGTATTCAGGATAGCTCAACAGATGGCAAAGACAAATATGGATATTGTTGGAGAGAAGTGCATTCGAAATGGCAATGGAATGTTAGCAACAAATGAACAGGAGAAGAAGGAATGCTTAGAAATGACACTATGAGAAATTCTTGAATACTGAGTTTTCATGGAACCGTGAAAATCTAGAAGTTGCAGAAGCAGTATCCGGTCCAAAATGGTACAGAAAGCTGTTATTAAGATGAAGAAGTGAAAGCCTCAGGCATTGTTGTAGAAATGTTAAAGGCTCCAGGTAAAACGGCATTGAGATGATCACGAACTTGACAAATCAGATCATAAAATAAGAGGTTATCTTGAAAGACTAGGAACTTATTGTGAATTGTTGCAAAGGTAAATGGGAAGCACTTGATAGAGGTAATTACAGAGGCTTAAAGTTGGTGGATCAGGTCCAGAGAGAATAATTAAATAGCAAATAAGAAGTCAGATAAGCATAGATGAAATGAAGTTTGGTTTTATACTTGGGCAAAGTACCAATGGTGCTATATTTATCCTGAAACAATACAAGAGAAGTACCTTAATAAGAAGAACTTGGATTTTGCCTTTGTGGATCTAAAGAAAGCTTTTCACAGAGTTAAAGGAATGCTATGGAAAGTAAAGGTCTGAGAGTGAATGTTACCAAGACCAAAATGATGATCAGTGGTTGTAGTGTTGGAAAGCTCCCCAAAAAAGGAAATTTCCCCTGCTCAGTTTGTGGAAATGGAGTTGGGTGCAATTCAATCTTGTGGTATTTGCAAGCATTGGGTACACAAGAAATACAGTTGAATTACTAGTAGGATAACCCGTTTATATGTAAAAAGTGTAAGACAATGGAGAAGGATGAGAACTCAGATGTGGACAAAGTATATTCGGATGGCGAAGCTATTAAGGTTGTCGAAGTTTTGTTATCTTGGTGATACCATTGGAGCACAGGGTGGAGCAGGTGTTAGTGTGACTGCAAAGTTTAAGAGTGGATGAAGTAAGTTATGGGAATTTCTGCCTTTACTAATCAACAGATCATTACCACTGTCGATAAAGGAAAGAGTCTATTAGGCATGTGTACACAGTGTGATGATGTATGGAAATGTAACCTGGTCAGTGAGGTTTGAGGACATGCATTGCATGGAGAGAAATGATATGAGTATGATACGATGGATGTATAATGTGAGTCTTAAAGACAGGATTAGTTCTGATGACGTCAGAGGAAAATTAAATCTGGACAGTATAGGAAGATGTGCAGAACAAGAGACTTTGATAGTATGGCTATGTTGAAAGAAAGGATGAGAGTTCTTGAGTTAGTAGATGTAGAATAGTTGAGGTAGCAGGTTCAGTTCACAAGGCAAGGCCAAGGAAAACATGGAAGGAAAGGATGAGGATGGACCTGAGAGAAAGAGGGATAAAGACCTGACCAGAAATAGGTTAGTTGGAAAGTCAATTTCTAAAAGCTGTCCAATGCATGTCAGCATGTAAAATAGACGTTAAACCGATGATTGCTACTCTACCTCATGTAACCTAACATGATGTCTTAACCCATCATGTCCCCGGGATAACTAGTCTATGATAATAAGTGCAAAACTTTGTACATTTTTATTTTGGGCCAAGATGTCTACAATGCCACACAGAGCTACCACACCCTTGACTGGTACTTTCTTTCCCTCAATAAAATGTTGCTATCGTTAAAAATAACGTGACAAATTCTAGTAGTTTACAATGTGGCGTATGTTTAGAAGTAGAATATTTTATTGTAACAATCTAGAATTTTCTACGAATGTGTCTACAAAACACCGGTCTGAAGAGAGAAATAAACAAATGGTATGATAAGTAGAACATTTGATTGTAACAATGATATTAATATATCAATTTTACTTACCTGGAACTCCAGGAACTCCTTTTTTAACACCTGCCCATTTACCAACAACAACTCCCCAGTCACCATAATGATTTTTAATCAGTATAGCTCTCTCCCCAGTTTGAGGATTCAGAGTGGAACAACAGTCTGGATAGCCAACCTTAGGAGACAAACAAGGAAAGGGGATTATCAATTAACCCTTATACAAACCCAATATAATTGTTAATTAAATAAATGTTGATGGGTGCACAATTCTAAATAGTTAATTAATTTAATTTTTATTAAACTGCCTCCTGATTTCTTCTTTTAATTAAAATTTATCAAGGGAATAAAGTAGCGTTAGATTTTAAGTGAAATATGAAAGTCTAAAAACACGTTTGTCGAAGCAAAGCAAAATATAATATAGTAATTTGTATGAATCTGCAAGATACGACTATTTGACCGGCTTTATTCTATTTTGTTAGCATTGGTTTCTCTCATTCTTTTAGAATCAGGTACTCACAAGAGGGACAACTTGAAGGTTGCAAACGTCCATGTGAAAGTGCTATGCATACAGGGTGTTGTGCAACGGGATGCTTGTTCACATTACATTTAAATGTTTGCATGTAAGTACGATCAGGGAAATAGGAGGCAGGAAGGGAATTCCAAAGGCTAGCAGTACGAGGAAAGAAGCTATTAGAGTAGAAAGCTCTCCGGAATCTGGGGACCTCAACAGTGAAGGTGTGGGATTTTTCTGACTGACGGGTTAATCGGGGGTATTTACGTAGAGGGGCCACCAGTACAGCACATTCGTTGGAGCACATTCTATTAAAGTACTTGTAAAACAAGCACAAGGATGCAACATTGCGGCGATGGGACAGAGGCTAGACCATGCTTAATAGTTAGGGGACTATTAGATTAAAGACTCTTTATTGGAATCTGCCCAAGAGGGATAGGCTAGTGTCTGGTGCACCAGCACAGATGGTACAACAATACTCCATGCATATCATCGAATGGCAATAACACAAAGACTGTTGGGCATTCATGACTGAAACATGGTGGACAAGTCAGGTATAGACTGAAGTTTATTTGTACCAAATATGGTTGGGCTGCAGAAAAGATTGTGGATTTTATTAATGATCCCGAGGGCAACATTTTTTTTTTTGAGGGGCAGATTTACCCTGTAAATAAAGAGTGTACTCCCCCTCTCTCTCTCTCTTTTCTTTCTCTCACTCTCTTCCCCCTCTCTTACTCTCTCCCTCTCAGTCCCTCTCACTTTCTCTCTCCCTCTCAGTCCCTCTCACTTTCTCTCTAAACAGTCAATTAGTGAAGAACAACTGTGTTGACTGTTAAAGAACATTAATAAGTTAATGAGGGAGGGGCTGTGATAAAGTGGATACAAATGTGGGATGACAATATGGGTGGGACAAGTTCGAATCCTGTCGTTACATAGCATCACTTTCGCAAGAGTACTTGATTTTAGAAAGCACTGGGGAAACCAATACCAACAACAGAATAAAGCTGGTCAAAAATGGTGTCCTATGCTGATTAAGCTTGAATGAGAAACTAGAAAGCTTAAAGTTCAAAGATAGAAAACATTTACTAAATCATAGAAGTGAACTAGCCACTAAATTAGGGACATAGAATACATTTTACTACCAAATAAAAATATAAATATAATTTGTATAGAAACATTTGATAAATAAAAAGCTGATAATAAAACAACAATAATAATAACGTTTAATAAGTTACTAACAACAGAATCGGGCCAATCAAAAAACGTTGTACTATGTTGATTAGGCTTCAGTGAGAAACTAGAAATTTTAAAGTTTAAAGATATAAAACTACTAAACTGTAGAAGTGAACTATCCACAAACTGTAGACAAACAATAAACTTTATTTTGAGATAACTACTAAGATACAACAATAAAATAAAGATACAAAATGTATCGAAATATTTTATAAATTAAATAAAATAATAATAATTATAATTATAATAAACCTTTACTGAGTTAATAGAACATATTTGCTCTAGGTGCTTCTAGTCCGACAGGTGGGAAACAC
>OY744532.1:30255671-30258171 GCA_963556195.1 Sepiola atlantica | reverse complement strand
TGTGTATGTATATATGTACATATATAATGTATGTGTATGTATATATGTATATATACGTGTATGTATATGTGTATGTATATATGTATATATATAATGTATGTGTATGTATATATGTACATATATAATGTATGTGTATGTATATATGTACATATATAATGTATGTGTATGTATATATGTACATATATAATGTATGTGTATGTATATATGTACATATATAATGTATGTGTATGTATATATGTACATATATAATGTATGTGTATGTATATATGTACATATATAATGTATGTGTATGTATATATGTACATATATAATGTATGTGTATGTATATATGTACATATATAATGTATGTGTATGTATATATGTACATATATAATGTATGTGTATGTATATATGTACATATATAATGTATGTGTATGTATATATGTACATATATAATGTATGTGAATGTATATATGTACATATATAATGTATGTGTATGTATATATGTACATATATAATGTATGTGTATGTATATATGTACATATATAATGTATGTGTATGTATATATGTACATATATAATGTATGTGAATGTATATATGTACATATATAATGTATGTGAATGTATATATGTACATATATAATGTATGTGTATGTATATATGTACATATATAATGTATGTGTATGTATATATGTACATATATAATGTATGTGAATGTATATATGTACATATATAATGTATGTGAATGTATATATGTACATATATAATGTATGTGTATGTATATATGTACATATATAATGTATGTGTATGTATATATGTACATATATAATGTATGTGTATGTATATATGTACATATATAATGTATGTGTATGTATATATGTACATATATAATGTATGTGTATGTATATATGTACATATATAATGTATGTGTATGTATATATGTACATATATAATGTATGTGTATGTACATATATAATGTATGTGTAGGTATATATATAATGTATGTGTATCTAATATATAAAGTAGAGACGTTTTTTCTCCTGTACCTTCTCGGACTATAGGAAAATAACCATACACAAAACAGGCTACTAAACTCACCGCTATACTACACTTATTCACTTGAGCGTGTTTTAGTAAAGTTGTTATTATTTTTCCCAACCTAACACTCAATATTACATTTGGCTCACCATCAACGTCTCTCCTAAAAACGAACTCCATATAGGTGGTAGCAAAGACATTTCCCCCTAACATTTGTGTACTGTGACTACACTCATCGACACGGGGAAGTAATAACACAGTTTACTTTTCACAAAACAGTCCGTCCTTATTTATTATTTGCCTGGTATTAATTTACTACATAATATAAAACAATACGCAAACAAATAATGACCACTCCCGCTGAATCCTATGATATTCCGCGAACATCAGATTACGTTATATTTCCACATTTACATTCATTCCGGAATCAAGCGAATGACATTAATGAACACAGTTCCTGCAACATTTATTCTTCAAATATGGCGGCTACAATTTCTACATTGAATCGACTTCCCACTTAATTCAATAGCCGCCAAGATGCTGTTCGACCCTGACACATTTATATTTTAACAATCATATACCTTTAACCCTTCACAAATAAATAACATAAACCGTGTCATTGTTGAAGTTTACTTTTCGCTGCCAGAAGCTGCCAGTAAACAAGCTTACATTAAGTGACATATTTACACATGTACTTTTCAATTAGTATCTGTGGCGCAACGGTTAACAAGGGAGGTTTCATTATCGATAGTATCGGCGTTCGATCCATTCTGCTGTAAACCATTTTCTTTCTATTTTATTACTTTAAAACATTCACCAACACGGGGAATAACAATAGGCGGTTTATTTATTTATTTATTTTTTTTTTAGGTAGTACATTTACTTTTTAGGTAGTACTTTCTCCCGCGCAACGCCGGGCGACGGGTTCCGCTAGTGTATATATATAATGTATGTGTATGTATATATATAATGTATGTGTATGTATATATGTATATATATAATGTATGTGTATGTATATATGTATATATATAATGTATGTGCATGTATATATGTATATATATAATGTATGTGCATGTATATAGTTATATATATAATGTATGTGCATGTATATATGTATATATATAATGTATGTGCATGTATATATGTATATATATAATGTGTGTGCATGTATATATGTATATATATAATGTGTGTGCATGTATATATGTATATATATAATGTATGTGCATGTATATGTGTATATATATAATGTGTGTGCATGTATATGTGTATATATATAATGTGTGTGCATGTATATGTGTATATATATAATGTGTGTGCATGTATATGTGTATATATATAATGTGTGTGCATGTATATGTGTATATATATAATGTGTGTGCATGTATATGTGTATATATATAATGTGTGTGCATGTATATGTGTATATATATAATGTGTGTGCATGTATATGTGTATATATATAATGTGTGTGCATGTATATG
>OY744532.1:30230671-30250671 GCA_963556195.1 Sepiola atlantica | reverse complement strand
TTTCTGAAAAAAGGCAGTGATTAATCAGCTTGCCAACGACAGCCTTGCAGTCTTCACCGTAGGCTATCGGTGACAGCATATGGCAGTGCCAAATCCATTCTATATCTAAAGGTGCTGCCAAAATTTGCGGGTGATGCTCTGCTGCTAGCGGTAGCCAGAATGCTTCGTACCGATATAAAACCTTCTTTAGGAAATCTGGGTTGTAAAGCTCCGGCTGCTGGTTTACGGATTTTAAAAACGATAGCTGATAGTTGCAAACCGTTTCCAAGCAGACACTGATGTGAACGCTCATCCTACAAAGAGAAAAGAAAATAATCTTTTACAACATACATCTAATAAATAAAATTAAGTCGGTTGGACTTTCAAAGTCATAACTAAATGTTAAATATTGGCCAAGTAAACACACTAGTATATAATTTGGTTGGTTAAAATAACAGGAAATGACAGTTCAGTTGGGGTCAACTTGCTGAACTGAAGGTTAGGATTATTAGACTGTAGGAATTGATAGAAACGGATGTGACGTCACATGGCTCAAAGAAAGAGTGAGAGAAAGAAGTCTTCAGTTCCTTGGAACACTACACGTGTGAACATGTTAATTTAAAATGTGCTGATATGGTATGATTAAACAGTGATTATCGATCTCTCTCTCTTTTGGAAAAAGTGTGTAAACATTTAATTGTTTATATGTTAATAAATATTATAGAACTAGCTGTCCCAACCCGGCGTTACCCGGTCGTGTAATTACTTGCAATTTACTTTTTTAAACTAACAAATATATGCTCCTTCCAGTCGTATATTTTTGCTAAGCTGGGAGGATAATACAATTACAAGAGAACTACATACAATACGTAGTTAAAGCAAAATAAATTGTTTTGGACTATTAAAATAATTTCCAATGCTGATAACGTTTACCCATTTATTTATTTTTATTTTTACTACGGATTATGTTTTAATTCATGTTTTGAAACATGACATAAATCATAAATCTATGATGTCACACCAAACCTATAATTATTTTGTTATGGTAATGTTTTAAGCTCTATTTATAAGAAAGTCCATTGTATCATTTCTCCTTCCGACGGAAATTAATGTGATGCGGGATCTAAAATATGGATAGTCTGAAAAACTTATTTTCTCTTTTCTCGACTGCTAAGTGATTTGGAACGAAGTTCAAAGCCAATAAACGTCTTCTGTCTTTCAACATTTTTGTCTTGACTTGATCCTTTTTTGCAAATATGAATAAGTGTTACATAATGGATGGACGTATGGGAAGAACGATTACATCAGCTAGATTTAGTATGTAGGTGGACCAGTGCAAGTTAACTTGACACGGAAATCTGAAAAACAAGTCTGCTCTCTGGACTAAGATGTAAACAAACCTGAACTGTGGGTTAAATTCAAGTTGGAAGTTTAAGGAAAGGTCAGACCTAAATGTGTTCTGATAAATTCAGTGTCACCTTGAAGAGTAACGTCACAATACCGTGTGAAAGAAAGAAAGACATTTTTTAGTGAGTCAGTTTTTGGAAGTGGCGATGAGCAGATGTAATTCAGGATGTAATTCAAAAAGCAAAATGAAAATGAGAATTTAATTCCTAAAAAAGTTGATAGCGCCACTTGTATGCCCACCCTCCATCCTCCCTTTAAGTAAGTAGTTTAGTTAAGAAGAACAATTTTAGCCTCTCTCCATTTAATATTAATGTGTGACTTTTATTTGTATGACGAGAAAATCTCTCCAAACTTAAGATTCATTTTAAACTCTCCGTCGTCTCGCTCTTTTTCCTTTCTGTGTATGGAAAGTACTTGATTACAGACACGGCTATGATGATGATGATGACGGCGAAATGCAGCCCACTATGATGACGACGATGACGATAGTGCCGGCGCATCAGTATACAAAAAGAGATAAGACCACAAGAGTATTTGTAGTAAGTGACTTGATTTAGAGAACGTGTTCTAATAAACTGATCAGTGTTTTGAAAAAAGATCAAGGTGAATTAACCTCCTCTGTCTTCCAACAGGTGTGTATTGACTTGGTCCTTTTTTGCAAGTATGAATAAGTAGCTTCTTTTTTTTTTTTTACTTTTATTGATCCCAAACGAAGCATATTGCCACTGAGATGTAAGGGACTAATGTCAACTAAGGACCGTATTTATAGGGCCATCCTAAGTTGTGAGTTGTTCACATTACATTTAAATTTATGTACGTTGGTACAGTCAGAGAAACAGGGGGGTGGGGAGGGAATTCTTTGGTTTCAGGCAGCAAGCCTTCTGTGAAGGAGGATCACTGCAGAAGCGTGTACAGGAAAAACGACCAGCAAACAAGGTATGAACACAATTTCAAAACTTTAATGTTTCTGTAACGATTACGGCAACTTGGTTTTCTGCAGGTATGGCACAAAGTTGAAATACTGTGATACTATAGACTGGACCCCCCTCTTCCTCCAGAGTCGACGAAACGATTCACCAAGTCGCGCAAAGGTGATCAGAAAATAGGATGGGTAGTCAGCTGGAGAGTGGCCGAGAAGACAAAAGACCGGACAGAGGACTTCCAGTATGACTAAATATATTTATGAATCATAGTTGTTTGCGGCAGTTGAGTTTCACAACGGTTTAGTTTTGCGTCAGTTAACAGTTTACGGCAGTTGATGAGTTTCAAGTTAGTTTTGTGGGGTTTGGGGCTCAGAGAGGAAGCGAGCAGATCAGGCCAAGAAAACGACGAGACAGCTATCAAAGGACAACATTTGGGGGACCTCTTTTCACGCTGACAATATCACACATGCATCTAGAGCTGAACTGAATTATACCAAAAATTTGTCTATGTTTTTATTTATCGTAGTGTGACCACCAAGGCGATCATCGGCTTATAATCCAACATAAATAGAAATGCCAAAGTTGCTGACGACATCTCACTGTTAGCCTGTGTCAGACAGAACAGGTCTACAATTACATCTACCTCAGCCAGGAACGGATCACAGAGCACAGGAACAGCTGCAAGTGGGCATGCAGAAGGATTGCCGCCTGGGTCGGATATGTCTTTTTCGTAGAGGTGGCCAGCAACAAGGGCGAACCTGTTCAACAACAACGTGTTGCTAGCCTTGCCATCCAACGTAAGATCGAGTGCCGCATGGCCAGTGTCCACTAAGCCAACTGCGTCATCAACAAAAAGCAGTGCATGCGGGTCAGGGTGGTGAATGTAGTCGATTCGACTGACAAGCTAAAGAAGCGATGAGCTGGCCATCTTGCTCGAAAGACTGGCAACCCATGAACATCAACGGTGACCTAGTGGTTACCAACTGATATCAAGTGCCTATTAGGCTGACAAACAATGCCCAGTAATGGCAGATCAAATAAATAAATAAATGTTTGTCTATTTCGTAATTTTTTAGATGAGGATTGATAAGTTGTATTATTTGGACTACTATTCTTGGCTGTTATTTTCAGTGTTTCGAACGATGCAACCTCTGACCTTCTTCAGGTGCATCATGTCGACCTCGGGAATCTGTAAGAATTTTTGAACTGAACCCTTTATTTAATCCGAGGGTAGATTGCACAGTCATGACCGGGTTTCAAGTAATTCTTAATTATATTCTTAGTATCGCCCGCACTGAGGATTGAACCATGAACCTCTAGAAGACTGTCACGTAGAACTGATTATTACTTTTCACTTTATCCTTAGAATATAATTAAGAATTACTTAAGACTTCTACCCGGTTATGGATGGCGGAACGAGTGCAATCTATTCCTGTGGATTAAATAAAAGGTTCGGTTCGAAATTCCGTAGAGTCCTGAGTTCGAAAAGATGTGCGTGAAGAAGGTCAGAGGTTACATCAGCTGAAATGTTCTGAGAATAACATCCAAGATTAGAATAGTAGTCTGAATGATACAAATGTTTATCGCTCTCTATGATTTTTTTAATATTTGATTTTTATTCACTCCAAACAAGCACATTGCCACTGAGACGTAAGGGGCTACTGTGAATTAGGGTCAGATTTATAGGGGGCATCCTAAGTGGGGAGTTATGCAGCGAGATATTTATTCACATTACTTTTAAATTTATGCATGTTAGTAGAGTCGGGGAAATAGGGAGCAGGGTGGGAATTCCAAAGGTAAGCGGTCCAAGGAAAGAAGCTATTAAAGTAGAATTTTTCCAGCATCTAGGGGCCGCCACAGTGTAAGGGTGGGATTTTGCTGCTTGTCGAGTTGGTGTGGGGGGGGGGGGGTACAAATGCAATAAGTTCGTGGAAGTACTTGTAAAACAAGCACAGGGATGCAATATTGCAGCGTTGGGGCTGGAGCTTGCTAGACAGTGTGGGACCTATTAGATTAGTGGCTCTTCTTTGCCCCCTGTCTAAGTGTGAGAGACTAGTGGTTGGTGCACCAGCACAGATGTGGCAACAATACTCCATGCGTGGACGAATCATGGCTGTATAGGATACTGGCAGGTGTAAGAAGTTTTCTAGCCCGGTTGAGGGAGCCCACCTTCTTTGCAGCAGACTTGGCAGTATCTTCTATGTATTAACATGAAGAAACTAACAAACTTCATGCACAATTTATATTGTTTGGATTATTCAGACTACAATTTTCTACTTGGTTGTTATTTTCACAATGTTTCGGCTGATGTAACCTCTGACCTTTTTCTACGCAACTTTCTTCAGGTGCATCTTTCTGAACTCAGGAAAGATTAGGTTTAAAGCTTTAAAAATTCAAAATAGAATTGTCCACATGGACAATACATACGGTGCAACGGATAACAGCGTTGATTAATAATCAGATCGTGTGATATTTTCAGTTTAGACTGTAGGATATAATAAACTAAGAATAACTAAATTAATTAACACTTCTGGCCGGTCACCGCTGGCATAGCGGGAACACTCTACACCCGTGGATTGGGTGAAGGGTTCAGTTTGAGATTCCGTGTGGGTTCCTGAGTTCGGCATAAAGATTCCCAAGTTCGAAAAGATGCACAAACCAGTTTCCGTTAAATAACCAAAGTTAAGCGATGTTGATCCTAGTAAGTACCAGATGAGTGACTATTTAGGAATATCAAGTGCTGTATGTGGGAGGATGGCGACACATCCCCTCCCAAAAAAACAACAACAGAAAAAAAAAAACATTATTATCTTCCAATACCGGGATATACATGCGCCTGGGAACTACTTGTGGATTTAATTCCTGACAAATTTACTCCTTCGGAGGAAACCGTTTCCACCCAACCAAGGTAAATGCTGTACCAGGTATATAGAAAGATAGTTAATCCAACTTGCTTGACATTGCCCTTAGGCCCCATTTTGATTAGTTTCCTATCATTTTCATGGAAGAGATGTCACAATTTTAGATTGTAACTTGCCACTGGATCGCAAGCTTGTATTTGATGAATATCAGCTGAGTTACTTGGTTGAATGAGAATGATGTGGCAAGACCAGAAACAAAATGATTTCAGCCACACATCACTAATCATGTGGCCTAGAGCATTTGAAAGATGTATTTTACAGCCAATTTACATGTTTTGAACTATTATTTTAGCGGAGGCCAGGCTAATTGAACATTGATCCTGGTCAGTACACGATGGGTGACCATTTGGGAATACTGGGCACTGTATGTGGGAGGACAGCGACACCTTTCTGCAAACACCTGCAAAAAACTAACATTGTCATCACCGGGATGGGGGACCGCTTGTGAATTTAATATTCCCTATACACTCCCCCCTACAGAGGAAGCCGGCTCAACCTGCCCAGGGTGAATGACG
Organism: Sepiola atlantica; assembly: GCA_963556195.1. Taxonomy (NCBI): domain Eukaryota; kingdom Metazoa; phylum Mollusca; class Cephalopoda; order Sepiida; family Sepiolidae; genus Sepiola; species Sepiola atlantica. Next base: position 30,244,926 of record OY744532.1, on the reverse strand, counting down.
TACAAGGTAGGGGGGTACCCGGGAAGGCCAGTGGTTACATCAGCTGTAACGGTGTGAAAATAACGACCCAGATGAGAACAGTAGTCAAAATAATCCAAATTATCAATCCTCATCTCAAAAATTCCAATGCTGGGGATTTTCATTTTACACGAAACATATAATGCAGCTGTGAAAAGTTTAATGAAACAAAAATAAAGAGCATAGAAGAGTCGACATAAGCGTGCAGGTATTTCAGTTTCCAAACATGGAGCGTATGCCCCCTCAGAGGGGGGGGGGGGCAATTTTATATTTTAAGGGAACAATTTTGTGTCACTGGGTCCAAATTTTCAATTTGTATCTTTTGTGAATTTCCGTCAGATAAACATATGCAGTTTATTTTTCAGATGTTATTCTTACTAAAGAAATAAGATATTTCTTCTTCTTCTTTTTATTATTATTATTATTATATAATATAATCTATATAATACCTTCAACACTGTGATAACGGCAACATCCTCAGCGAAGTTGCTGCGTGCATCAATGCAACGTGGTGCACGACGATGAGTTTTCTCTGTGACCGCAAGATCAGCGACCGGCTAAAGTTGAAGATGTACTGGAGTGTTATGAAACCCGTCACTTTGTACAGCTCCAAGTGCTTAACAACAACGAAGAAGGCAGAGTGAAGATTCGCCATTATGGAAAGCAAAATGCTCTGCTGGATGTCCGGAATTACACTGCTCAACCACGTCTACAACGAGGATATCCAAAAGCGCTACGGCATCGCAAAGATTGAGGGAATGGCGACTCAGATCGTTTATACATGTGCTGAGGGCCAACAACAACACTGTTGCGAAACTTGCCTTTGTATTAGTAGTCACCGGAAAATGACAAAGGGGTAGGTCGATGATGAGATGGGCAAACACCCTGCAGAAAGATCTCCATTAAACCGGCCTTCACTCGGGCGAAGCCTGTTATGTGTCAAGTGAAGACAAAATTCTATTATTGCAAACCCCGTCGTAACTCGGGATTAACGCAGAAGAAGAAGAATATAATGTATATAGTAATATGCTAAGGCATTTCATTTTCGTAGGTATTTCACACACATTTAAAAAATGAGATCGTCCAATTAGCCAAAATGGTATTTGGTTATTAATCTGATGTCGCTAAGGGAAAAAAATCCAACTTTACCCATTTTAAAAATGAATTGTTCCCAAATCAAATTATGCCGTTCCATCGACTAAAACAGTACACTTTTAAATCAATCCATTTCAAAACGTGACATTCGTTTTATTGATTTGAAGAATATTTAGCTGAAACTTATTATTACGCTAAGAAGGCAGAGAATATTTACTGTTTTCAAAAGCATTGAATTGCTGCAATTTTAAATAAAGAAAGAAAGAAGAGACATATTAGTTTTGTTTATTTAATGCCGCTGAGAAAAATGCAATGAAACAAAAATAAACAGTATCAGCGCAGAGGAGTCTGCATAAGTGTGCAGCAATTGCACCGAAAAGAACTAACACAATTCGACGAACATGCAAAATCATCTATAAATGAAAAGATCTAAGTGTATACTAGCGACACCAGATTGCGCGGAACAAAGGAAATTTCAACAAAGCTTTCCAATCGAACACGTCGGATTGTGTAACTAACAACAGTATCCATCAGTCTATTTAGATACCTTAATAATCTTTATTTATATAAAGTTAGGTTTATATATTTGTATATACGGGATTTATGATACTCCTAAACTAATTAATTGATCATTATGAATTTTGGAACACAGCTGCTAGGTATAAGGTGTCATAATGTGGGCTATATTTAGTTTTATGCAAAAGGGGGTAAAAACAGGGAGGAAGCTCTTCGTAATAATTCAGATATCTCCAATTTTTTGTGAAATTTTAACAATAGGTATTAGACATCAATTAATAAATATTCCCCAAATTTCATTTTTTGGGGAGTATTTTAAATATTTTTAAGGGAGCATAATATGAGCACAACCTCTCATTTGAAAATTAAAATATTTCAGATTTGCATTAAATTTGATCCATAGTCATAAGACACCAATTAAACAAGATTTCCTGAATTTCAATTTTTTCTTAAGACCCCATTAAGCTTAAGCCTTAAATTTTAGATATCTTCTAGAATCAAAATCATGTAATGAATTTTGATCAAATTGGAATAATCATTAGTATGTTTCTGAATTTTTGAGATGAGGATTGATAATTTATATAATTTGGGTTATTCGGACTACTGTTCTCATCTTGAGTGTTATTCTCACAACGTTTCGGGCGTTTCCGGTGTATCTTTTTGAACTCGGGAATCTGGACGAAATTTCGAACGGACTCCTTTATTTCATCCACGGGGATAGTATGCTCTTGTTCGTCAGCCATGACTGGGAGAAGTTTTCAATAATTAGCAATTCTTAGTATCGCCCTCACTGAGGATTGAACCTTCAGCCTTCAGATAACTATCACTTAGAACTGAATTTTACTTAGTACTATATCCACTGTGCCATGGGTCCTTGTTCAATCCTCGGTGCGGGCGATATGAAGAATTGCAAATTACTGAAGACTTCTCCCAGTCATGGCTGACAGAACAAGAACAAGCTACCCCTGTGGATTAAATACAGGGTTCCAGTTCGAAATTCCGTACAGATTCCCGAGTTCGACAGAAATATTCCTGGGTTCGAAAAGATACTTTGATGCGATAGACATGTTTCTGACCCGGGAGATCCAGCTGGAGCTTCGCTCGACATGGCCAAGCCATCTCATCCTGCCCAGCTTAAGGACATCAGATATTTCATTTATACCAAGTTTAGAGAGAATAGTCTCGAGGTAAGTGTCGTCTTCTGACTTGACATGGCAGCTCCATCTAATCATGACTCTTTCGTTGTACTGCAGTCTCATATATGTAACACCCGAAACAAAAATATTATTAAAAAAACGGAACATAGTTATTTTGTTGGAATTTGTTAAAGCCCCCCTCACTGATTGGCTGTTGCCATGTCCCTTAAGGGCCTCACGGATTGGCTGTCAGGCATTGCAACCCCTTTTTAGTAAAGGTGTCACGTGAGCCAGCCCTTAAAAACTTGTGTATACAGCTTCCCGCCCTCTTTTCCACGACTCTGCTCGAGTCAAGAACACATCGGCTGGTCTTCTTTGTTATACAGCCCACGACGGCATCACCGAGAATGATCTCCCGCCGTTACCAGAACTCTAAAACAGATAAGTTCTAGCGAACCACGTTTTCGCAACCAACCTCAAACCCACCTCTCTACCATCCTCTTTTCCATCCTCTCTATGATTTACCAATGCCTAAATGAACTTTATGAAACTGTAAATACTCGATCCAACTTTCTCTTTCTTACTAAAATAATATGAAATTACACCCTTGTGTTTTGTGTTCCTTCTTCAGACTCCCGTCCTATACATATCTTTGATGAATTTATCTGCACATGGTTATCCCATTCTCACGTGGGAGAATTGAACTTTATTTCAGGATTATTTTAATCCCAACAATTTGTTTATTTTCTCAGTATGATCGACTTAGAGTCGATTTTCCCTTAAACACAGGTTTTTTTCAAAAAAAAATTATTTTCTCGTCCGTGGGGGTGGGGGGGGGGGAGGGTTAACCATCCTGTTATTTAACAAAAGGATGCTTCAAATATTTTGTGAAATTTTTTTTAAAAGATTGAAAGATTTTGAAAAGGATTTTTAAGTGTTTCTCAAGGTAAAATTGACTCTTAGTTCAGTTTTGAATAATATTTTTGTTTGGCCTTTTATATATCATTAATTAATGCTTTATTTACAATATTGAGCATCCACTATCGTCTTAGGAATTTCTATGATATCCCTGCATACCATCTTTTAGGATATCCTTGGAAATATAATTATAATTTTTTATACTATTTTTGGATATATGTATGTATGTATGTATTCATATTTAAAGTTTTTTATATTTTAAATATAAATTTCAGAACATAAAGCAATTGTAATAGCTCAATAGTGTGAGGCCAGAGTTATGTTGTATACAATATTTTTATTTTATTTAAACCACGTCAAATGTTAGGAAGAACAGATTCACACCATTTAACAAAAAAACTGTTTTTATTTTCAGCGTACAATTGTTTCGGCTTACTACCAAGATATTTATTAAAATGCTCCTGTATCCTATGCATTTATTTCCTGAGGGTGGCTATCTTCAGTGCTCGTATATAAACAAAGAAAAACAAAGAGAAAAAGAAAAAAATTAATTTTCAGGCAAGTAAAGCCTGGGTTACAGTCTGTACTCATCATCATTTTTGTTTCATACTTATGGAGCTGTTCACTCCTAAGGGTCCAAGTTGCAGCACCCACAGTTTACGTTTAGCTACTAGTTTCTTTTAATCGTTCGTCATCGACTTAGATATCCATTCCAAAATGACATGAATATATATATATATATATATATATATATATATATGTTTCATCCATTGTCACATATTGACGCAAACAATTTCTTTTTGTTGCATTGAAACAGCTGCAAACAATGCTCTGAATCGTCGATGTCTTGTTGTTTTTGATCAACTGTGAGCAAATGCAGCACCCACTTTGAACAAAGCTTTCTTATTGACAAATCTTCCTGCAAAATGGTGAATATATTGCCTTGTGATATCTTCAAATCCTCCGTTATCTCATGCAACTGCAATTTACCATTGGCCAAAACGAGTTTGTGGACTTTTTAAATGTTTATTCGAACAACTGCCGAAGTTGGAGGAACTGGGCATTCAGCATCGTTTATGTCTGTACGACCGCATTTAAAATCAGCATACCAACTCTTAACCATTGTTTTCGATAGAGCACATTCCGGATAACACTTATCAAGCCATCGCTTTGCTTTAATAGTATTTTTTCTTATCAGAAAGCAATTCTTTATCAACACACGAAATTCCATTTTCCATTGTTTTGAAAATCTGGCAACAGTAGCTTCACTTAAATAACTGTAATTTGTAAACTAATAATCCGATTAGGCTCAAATTTTGACACGTGCCATTTGAAGGTTAATACTTTATAAAAATCATATGGATTTTTTTTAATTAGCGTCCACATCTATATGTCAGGTCCAGGACTTATTATTAAGTAATGTGTTAGATTAAACCTTTCCCAGGGGTATAGTGAACTTATTGCAGTAACCCCGACAAAATTTGAACCTGGTACACTGAGTTCATAGTCCACACATGTAACCACTACTCTACACCAGTTTTATAAAGAAACAACAGTCACATCTCAAAAGAAGCATAGTTTCGATAAATATGGTTTTTTTTGTTTTAAACAAATTTCCAATTTATATTCAAGGTCAAAAGATTTCCGCTATTCTTTCCCCGTTTTCCAATTTCTGCATCAAACGGTGTGAGACGGTTCTTTTGTCCCCTTGTGAATTTGCAGAGAATGAAAAACAAAAGAAAAGAACAGAAATTTTTTCAGATCTCATTATTTGAAAGCAGATCAAGCGGTCGAGCTCTTTGATGTACAACAGATCTCTCTCTCTCTCTTATATATATATATATATATATATATATATATATATATATATATCTTTTTCTCTCTCTTTCTATCTCCATCTTTCTCTCTCTCTCTCTTACTCTTTCTTTCTCTTTCTCTCTCTTTCTCTCTCTCTCTTTTTTCTCCCCCTTTCTCTTTTTTTCTCCCTCTCCTTCTTTCTCACTCCCTCGCCTTTTTTCTCCCTCTTTCTTTCTTTCTTTCTTTCTTTATCTTTCTCTTCCTTTCTATCTCTCTCTTCCTCTCTCTCTCTTCCTTTTTCTCTCTCTCTTTATTTCTCTTTCTGTCTGTCTTTATCTCCCTCTTTCTCGTTTTCCATCTCTTTTTATCTCTCTCTCTCTCTTTATCTCTTTTTTACCTCTCTTTATCTCCCTCTCTCTCTATATATATATATTTCTCCCCCCCTCTCTCTTTTTCTCTCTTTATTCAATGCTATACTAGGTCTACTTAGGAGGTCATTGTCACTCAGCATATGCACTGATTGTTTGAGACGTCTTACTCTCTAACGCTTGTAACTATTAGGCCATGTTAACAATTATAGCATGGATTTTGTGAACATTAAACCTAATCTTGTCTTAATCGGTAATATTAATAGTTATCACTATATACATTATATATATATATATATATATATCTATTATATAAACGTCACCTGTCTGTATGTATGTATGTATGTATGTAAAGCTTCTCCTCCGAAAGTACCCAACAAACGGTCACACGGGTTATATCATTCCGACTGGCCAGCCCAGGCGCGTCTAATATCTCGGAACCGGAAAAAAAAATTGACTCTTCCGGGGTCGACTGAGCACTTTTCTCCAATGGGGGGTGGCTTTTAACTCGATTTTTCAACGTTGTTTAGTACTAATTTAAGAAGAAATCAATGCAATCATGTATTATTTGAAAAATAATGCAAAGTCACGATAAACCAGAAATTACGTCAGAGAGTGGCAGGAAGAAATTCACTGACACTACAACCCTTTCTTCCTTTCTTTCTTCTTTCCCTCTCACTCCCACCCTTTCTACCTTTCTTTCTTAATTATAAATAGACAATAATATTCCTTCCCCCTCCCTTCCTCACTATGGCCGTTCTGTTATCATGATATAAACCTTCCAGGCATTACCTCCTCATTTCAGGCGAAATGATGGGGGAAGGGCGGCATTCGCCGTTAGGGGCGCCTCATGCCAAATTTAGGGGGGGGGGGGAGTGTCGGCATTCGCCGGTGTGAGCGCCTCAGGCACAATTTGGAGAAGGGGGGATACCTAAGTAATTTCAGCAGTGCTTAGGAGGGGTCCTTGATATTCAAACTACTCGGCGTTGTCCAGGAGAAAAGTGCTCAATAACCTAGATAGAGCTACTGTAGTGATAGGTTTGGATAATATTTTAACGTCATGTTCGTTCCCCTTTGGACTATGTTGCATATGACAAGGACGTAGGATACCTAAGTGATTTCAGTAGTGCTCAGGAGGCCTCCTTGATTTTCAAAGTACTCGGCGTTGTCCGGGAGAAAAGTGCTCAATATCCTAGATAGAGCTACTGTAGTGCTAGGTTTGGAAAATATTTTAACGCCATCTTCGTTCCCCTTTGGACTATTTTGCAGATCAAGAGAGAGGATACCAAAGTGATTTCAGTAGTGCTCAGGAGGCCTCCTTGACTTTCAAGTACTCGGCGTTGTCCGGGAGAAAAGTGCTCAATGTCTTAGATAGAGCTACTGTAGTAGAAAGGTTTGGATAATATTTTAACAGCATCTACGCTGAAAAGGATGGAGGAATCGATAAGAGTAATTTCAATAGTGCTAAGGAGGCCTCCTTGATTTTAAAAGTACTCGGCGTTGTCCGGGAGAAAAGTGCTCAATATCCTAGATAGAGCTACTGTAGCGATAGGTTTGGAAAATATTTTAACGTCATCTTCGTTCCCCTTTGGACTATTTTGCAGATCAGGAGAGAGGATACCTAAGTGATTTCAGTAGTTCTCAGGAGGCGTCCTCGATTTTCAAAGTACTCGGCGTTGTCCGGGAGAAAAGTGCTCAATGTCTTAGATAGAGCTACTGTAGTGATAGGTTTGGATAATATTTTAACAGCATCTACGCTGAAAATGATTGGGGTATCAATAAGGGTTACTTCAGTAGTGCTCATGAGGCCTCTTTGATTTTCAAAGTAATCAGCGTTGTCCGGGAGAAAAGTGCTCAATATCATAGATAGAGCTACTGTAGTGATAGGTTTGGAAAATATTTTAACGCCATCTTTGTTCCCCTTTGGACTATTTTGCAGATGAAAAAGAGGGAGGATATCTAAGTGATTTCAGTAGTGCTCAGGAGGCCTCCTTGACTTTCATAGTACTCGGCGTTGTCCGGGAGAAAAGTGCTCAATGTCCTAGATAAAGCTACTGTAGTGATAGGTTTGGATAATATTTTAACAGCATCTACGCTGAAAATAATGGGGGAATCGATAAGAGTTATTTCAGTAGTGCTCATGAGGCCTCTTTGATTTTCAAATTACTCGGCGTTGCCCGGAGAAAAGTGCTCAATATCCTAGATAGAGCTACTGTAGTGATAGGTTTGGAAAATATTTTAACGCAACTTTCGTTCCCGTTTAGACTATTTGGCAGATCAAAAGAAGGGAAGATACCTAAGTGATTTCAGTAGTGCTCAGGAGGCGTCCTATATTTTCAAAGTACTCGGCGTTGTCCGGTAGAAAAGTGCTCAATATCCTAGATAGAGCTACTGTAGTGATAGATTTGGAAAATATTTTAACGGCATCTTCGTTCCCATTTGGAATATTTTGCAGATGAAAAGAAGGGAAGATACCTAAGTAATTTCAGTAGTGCTCAGGAGGCCTCCTTGACTTTCAAAGTACTCGGCATCGTCCGGCAGAAAAGTGCTCAATATCCTAGATAGAGCTACTGTAGTAATAGGTTTTGATAATATTGTAAGAGCATCTACGCTGAAAAAAATGGGGGAATCAATAAGAGTGATTTCATTAGTGCTCATGAGGCCTCCTTGATTTTCAAAGTAGTCGGCGTTGTCCGGGAGAAAAGTGCTCAATATCCTAGATAGAGCTACTATAGTGATATGTTTGGAAAATATTTTAACACCATCTTCGTTCCCTTTGGACTATTTTACAGATGAAAATGGAGGGAGGATACCTAAGTGATTTCAGTAGTGCTCAGGTGGCCTCATTGATTTTCATAGTACTCGGCGTTTTCCGGGAGAAAAGTGCTCAATGTCCATGAAATCGCTACTGTAGTGATAGGTTTGGATAATATTTTAACTGCATCTACGCTGAAAATGATGGGAAAATCGATAAGAGTTATTTCAGTAGTGCTAATGGGGCCTCCTTGATTTTCAAATTACTCGGCGTTGTCCGGGAGAAAAGTGCTCAATATCTTAGATAGAGCTACTGTAGTGATAGGTTTGGAAAATATTTTAACGTAATCTTCGTTTTCCTTTAGACTATTTTGCAGATGAAAATGGAGGGAGGATACCTAAGTGATTTCAGTAGTGCTCAGGAGGCCTCCTTGATTTTCAAAGTACTCGGCGTTGTCCGGGAGAAAAGTGCTCAATATCCTAGATAGAGCTACTGTAGTGATAGGTTTAGAAAATATTTTAACGCCATCTTCGTTCCCCTTTGGACTATTTTGCAGATCAAGAGAGAGGATACCAAAGTGATTTCAGTAGTGCTCAGGGGGCCTCATTGACTTTCAAGTACTCGGCGTTGTTAGGGAGAAAAGTGCTCAATGTCTTAGATAGAGCTACTGTAGTGATAGGTTTGGATAATATTTTAACAGCATCTACGCTGAAAAAGATTGAGGAATCGATAAGAGTAATTTCAGTAGTGCTCAGGAGGCTTCCTTGATTGTCAAAGTAGTCGGCGTTGTCCGGGAGAAAAGTGCTCAATATCCTAGATAGAGCTACTGTAGTGATAGGTTTGGAAAATATTTTAACGTCATCTTCGTTCCCCTTTGGACTATTTTGCAGATCAGGAGAGAGGATACCTAAGTGATTTCAGTAGTTCTCAGGAGGCGTCCTCGATTTTCTAAGTACTCGGCGTTGTCCGGGAGAAAAGTGCTAAATATCCTAGATAGAGCTACTGCAGTGATAGGTTTGGATAATATTAAAACAGCATCTACACTAAAAAGAATGGGGGAATCAATAAGAGTGATTTCATTAGTGCTCATGAAGCCTCCTTGATTTTCAAAGTAGTCGGTGTTGTCCGGGAGAAAAGTGCTCAATATCCTAGATAGAGCTACTGTAGTGATATGTTTAGAAAATATTTTAACGGCATCTTCGTTCCCCTTTGGACTATTTTGCATATGAAAAGGAGGGAGGATACCTAAGTGATTTCAGTAGTGCTCAGGAGGCCTCCTTGACTTTCAAAGTACTCGGCGTTGTCCGGGAGAAAAGTGCTCAATAACCTAGATAGAGCTACTGTAGTAATAGGTTTTGATAATATTGTAACAGCATCTACGCTGAAAAAAATGTGGGAATCATTAAGAGTGATTTCATTAGTGCTCATGAGGCATCCTTGATTTTTAAAGTACTCGGCGTTGTCCGGGAGAAAAGTGCTCAATATCCTAGATAGAGCTACTGTAGTGATATGTTTGGAAAATATTTTAACGCCATCTTCGTTCCCCTTTGGACTATTTTACAGATGAAAATGGAGGGAGGATACCTAAGTTATTTCAGTAGTGCTCAGGTGGCCTCATTGATTTTCATAGTACTCGGCGTTTTCCGGGAGAAAAGTTCTCAATGTCCTAGATATCGCTACTGTAGTGATAGGTTTGGATAATATTTTAACAGCATCTACGCTGAAAATGATGGGAAAATCGATAAGAGTTATTTCAGTAGTGCTAATGGGGCCTCCTTGATTTTCAAATTACTCGGCGTTGTCCGGGAGAAAAGTGCTCAATATCTTAGATAGAGCTACTGTAGTGATAGGTTTGGAAAATATTTTAACGTAATCTTCGTTCCCCTTTAGACTATTTTGCAGATGAAAAAGAGGGAGGATATCTAAGTGATTTCAGTAGTGCTCAGGAGGCCTCCTTGACTTTAAAAGTACCTGGCGTTGTCTTGGAGAAAAGTGCTCAATGTCCTAGATAGAGCTACTGTAGTGATAGGTTTGGATAATATTTTAACAGCATCTACACTGAAAATAATGGGGGAATCGATAAGGGTTATTTCAGTAGTGCTCATGAGGGGTCTTTGATTTTCAAATTACTCGGCGTTGCCCGGAGAAAAGTGCTCAATATCCTAGATAGAGCTACTGTAGTGATAGGTTTGGAAAATATTTTAACGCAACTTTCGTTCCCGTTTAGACTATTTGGCAGATCAAAAGAAGAGAGGATACCTAAGTCATTTCAGTAGTGCTCAGGAGGCGTCCTATATTTTCACAGTACTCGGCGTTGTCCGGGAGAAAAGTGCTCAATATCTTAGATAGAGCTACTGTAGTGATAGGTTTGGAAAATATTTTAACGTCATCTTCGTTCCCCTTTGGACTATTTTGGAGATGAAAAAGAGGGAGGATATCTAAGTGATTTCAGTACTGCTCAGGAGGCCTCCTTGACTTTCAAAGTACGCGGCGTTGTCCGGGATAAATATGCTCAATGTCCTAAATAGAGCTACTGCAGTGATAGGTTTGGATAATATTTTAACAGAATCTACACTGAAAATGATGGGGGAATCGACACGAGTAATTTCAGTAGTGCTCAGGAATCCTCCTTGATTTTCAAAGTACTCGGCGTTGTCCGGGAGAAAAGTGCTCAATATCCTAGATAGAGCTACTGTAGTGATAGGTTTGGATAATATTTTAGCAGCATCTACGCTGAAAAGGATGGGGGAATCAATAAGAGTTATTTCATTAGTGCTCATGAGGCCTCCTTAATTTTCTAAGTACTCGGCGTTGTCCGGGAGAAAAATGCTCAATGCCATAGATAGAGCTACTGTAGTGATAGGTATGGATAATATTTAAACAATCTACGCTGAAAAGGATGGGGGAATCCGTAAGAGTGATTTCAGTAGTGCCCAGGAGACCTCCTAGATTTTCAAATTACTCAGCGCTGTCCGGGAGAAAAGTGCTCAATATCTTAGATAGAGCTACTGTAGTGATAGGTTAGAAAAATATTTACACGTCATCTTCGTTCTCCTTTGGACTATTTTGCAGATGAAAATGAGGGAGAATACCTAAGTGATTTCAGTAGTGCTCAGGAGAACTCCTTGATTTTCAAAGTACTCGGCGTTGTCTGGGATAAAAGTGCTCAATGTCCTAGATAGAGCTACTGTAGTGATAGGTTTGGATAATATTTTTACAGCATCTACGCTGAAAAGGATGGGGGAATCGATAAGAGTTATTTCAGTAGTGCTCATAAGGCCTCCTTTATTTTCGAAGTACTCGGCGTTGTCCGGGAGAAAAGTGCTCAATATCCTAGATGGAAAATATTTTAACGCCATCTTCGTTCCAATTTGGACTATTTTGCAGATAAAAATGAGGGAGGATACCTAAGTGATTTCAGTAGTGCTCAGTAGGCGTTCTGGATTTTGAAAGTACTGGGGCTGCGATAGGAACATATGTAGCATTGCACCGGGGCAGCAATAGGTACGTATGTAGCATTTACACCGGGACAGCGATAGGTACGTATATAGCATGCATACCAGGGCAGCAATGGGTACTTATATAGTATATGCACCGGGGCGGCAATAGGTACGTATATAGTATGTGCACTGGGGCGACGATAGGTACGTATATAGTCTGCACACCACGGTGGCAATACATATGTATATAGTATGAATACTGGAGCGGAGATAAGTACCTATATAGAAAGCGCAGATAGAGGTTGTACTTTTTATAGAAATATGTCATACTATTGCCCTGGGCAACGTAGGAGAAATGGTGGGGAAGAAGCAGCCTTCCCAAAAGGCAAAATTAAAAAGAAGCGGTGAAATGGGACGACCAGGGAAGAGAAAGGTAGAAAGATAAATAGACGGCTATAGAGGAGGGGGGGGGAATAGAAGTTTGAATATAAAGATGTTACACACGCGATTTCTATTCAATTATATGTTTTTATGACCCCGAGCAACGCCGGGTAGCCCCGCTAGTATATATATATATATATATATACAGGGTGATTCATAAGTCACTTCACTTAGCTATTTAAAATGATTACCATATGAAGCACAAACATACTATGAACTTTTGATAATTGTTATCTTACTCTCTAATTACTGCTATTTGTTATTTTAAATTTGTTCGTTTATATATTTGTTTCTCTATATATTTATTTCATAATCAATCAAATATGCTACAAAGAGTCGTAAATTCTTTGCAAAAAAGAATGGAGCTATGCATGTAGAACGACGGTGGAAATTTTGAAAATTTGCTGTAATTTTGAACTCCCATAAATGCATTTGTTGAATAAACTTTCTGTTTTGTATTACCGTATTTTTTAACTTTAGAATTTAAAAAATAAATAGCTAAGTGACTTATGAATCACCTTGTATATAATTAATATAAGTAGATTTCGTGTACAACAAAATGGCAGGATAAATTTCAGAGGAAACATTATTATATAATCAAGGAAACGGGCGGTGGGGGGGGGGGGGGGAAGAAAAGTACTAAAATATTTCTTAAGGCAAAACGCGATAAATCCAATTCGTTTAAGTTAATACCTTAAACAATAAAAACACAAATATATTAAATCTAGACTTCGAATTACGGCTGATTTTAATTGAAATAAAAAAGAAATTATTTCGGTATCATATTATGTAACACATAGTTTTATGGTGTCGTCGAGTGTTGAAATGCAACACTTTTTTGTAGGGACAGTTTCGTGATTTTGAAAATGGCGTTTATCGCGTTTTGCATTCGAACTCTTCATTATATAAAATTCCCGAAACAGTTTTTCATGGTAAACAACTGATAATCCCTTAAAATAGTGTTAGAAACAAACTAATATAATAACTGTAAAAAATAAATTGACTTACATGAGTGTTTTTCCACTGAAAGACTTGGGACTATAATTTAAAAAATTTTTTTTTTTTTTTTAATATAGTTTTAATGGTTGAGAAACTTCCGAGACTATATATATATATATATATATATATATATATATATATATATATATATATATTAGTCAGGTTCATATTATATTCCAATAACCATGTTTTTATTTTATTATTGTTATTTTTATTTTTTCACATTTCCAAAAAACATAACATTTCTGTGAGATATATTTTTTACGGTCCGTTTCATTTGTCTTGTGCCAAATAACATTTTTATGTTAATATCGTCTCTGCAACATTACAAAATTATCAGAAAAATTCACAAAGAGTAAAAAGTTCTTGGATTAAAGTATCTTGAAAAAAACCTACACTATACAGTGGTTCATTTTTGGGTGAAACCAAACAAAAAACAAAGAAAAGAGCAAACTCACACTTGGGGGAACCCACTGATACGCCATTTTTATATTTGTCCCGTTGTCACTAATTGACAATCATTGAGCTGAATCTTTTAAGGAGACTGCAAAGTAAAAGGGCACTGATAGTATATGCTAATACATATATTGTCATTAATAGTTATATATATACATATTACTGCAAAACTAATAATAATTATGAATAGTAGATTAGAACATCAGTAATAAAAAATATAGTATATAGTAATAAGTAGTAATACTAGCTACTACTAATGGAGATTTAGTATATGTCTGTCTGAAGCCACAGCTATACTATTACTTCTATTACTGTA
>OY744532.1:30104471-30211971 GCA_963556195.1 Sepiola atlantica | reverse complement strand
AGAAACAAACTATTGGGTGGCCCAAATAAAACCAAAGATAATTTCACTTTATTTTGTGCTCCCTCTCTTTTCTCTGGTTGAACATCTTTGTTAAGAATTGTATGCATAAGAATTTTCACATAAATAAAACAACAGAAAAAGTAAAGCTTGAAAGATTGATATATTATTATCATGAGATCTCTTGACAGACTGATTGTCTCGCTCAATAACTTGCTTTATATAGTTTTGGATCGGCTTCCTTTGCGCCCTTTCTCAACGATTATATTTCCTCGTATTAAATGGAAGAAATCCCGGCTCTGATTGATTGAAAAGTATTTTAATAAATTATTTAAAGCCTGAGCTGATTTTTGTATGAAAAATCTTCATTGAATTGAGTGACTATACTAAATATATTTATTAAAATACGAATATTTGATGTTCAGTTTTTACGTTTTATAGTGACATACGTGTTGAAGACTTTTCTCCAACACACGCCCACCATATTGAATATGTTGGGTTTTCTTGACTACACAGGAGGTTGGAATATATAGAGAAGGCGGCCATGATGGAGAAACGGTTGAATTTACAAACGCACATATATATATATATATATATATATATATATATATATATATATATATATATATATCGTACATGTATTGGTTTCTGTAAATGTAAATCCGTAGAAACTCAAGTGTTTATAAAAAGTGCTCAATACCAAGTAGAGCTGTTTATAAGTATAAATTTTTATTTATACAAACATTATTGGTTACATATGTGCATACATGTTTCGGTTGCACTTTCCCAAAGAAAGTCAACCTCATCAGACCGAGAATCTTTCAGGAATGGCCTGAAAGATTCTCGGTCTGATGAGGTTGACTTTCTTGGGAAAGTGCAACCGAAACATGTATGCACATATGTAACCAATAATGTTTGTATAAATAAATATTTATACTTATATATATATATATATATATATATATATATATATATATAGTGACTCTTCAAGATAAGATATAATTTAAAGATATCATTTTTATCTTTATTTTCCACTTCACACACCCACACACACATATTTTTTTTTTCGCAGAAAAGAATTATCAAGACAAATGTAAGAGGGGCATAATAAAAAAGAGGTGAAAATCACGGATGTAATTACTAACAAAATAATCCACGTTAATAAACCCAAAACACTATCGAAGTAGGCAAACAACTATAGAGAGATTCATAGGCGTTTTAAGAGTAAATACGACTTACTTTGATTATATTCTAGCAGTGTTACCAAGCGTTGCCTTGTGCCACTAAGAACAAAATAAAATAGGTTAGAAAGCGTAACATATTTCTATTAAACATTATATCTTTCTAACTCCCTCTATCTGTCTGTCCTTCTATCTTTCTCTCTTCCCCTCCCCAGTTTTCCCCTCCATCTTTGCAACCAAGGAGGCCTCTAGAGCGCTACTAAATCCACTCTTTCTTACAACTTCCTCCTCCCTTTGAAGAGAAATAGTCCGAAGAGAACATTAAGAAACAATAAATAAAATCCGGAGTTATGAGTCGGCATTTTCTTGTCAAATTAGTACATAATAAGATTGAAAATGTCTGAAAAACCGACCCCCCTCTAACGAAACCTGGCCCAAGATTAATTCTTTTTAAATCTGAGATATTATTTATCCGAGACATCGCCGGTCAAGAATATACCAACTTTATCTGTGTTTGTTTTGTTGTATTTGACTTTTAGCTGGACACACACACAGTGTTTGAATTACCTACTAGACACCATCCTCGAGTGTCTTCGGTCTCTCTGTACAAGGGTTTGTCAGGACAACCCGACATGAGGATACTTCACCCTATAAGTAAACCCTGACCAAATATTCAAAATAACATAATATTCGAAGCCCAGATAAGATCCCCTCAAAACGGCCATACACTGGCTCATACGAGGAATGGTGCACTTCTTCCAAGTAATGTTACCTCAAGTAACAGCACTTAGCTGGATGCTCCACCAGACTAGATGAATTCTTGTCCTGAAATCTGGTAAGACCAAGAGACCACAAGAAAGATATACTATAACATAGTTAACTGGTCAATTGGGGAGAGGGAGATTATTGATCTTAGATTCCCTACTAACTCAATGTTTGACAGGTAAGGGAGAACTTTAATAGAATATTCGAATATCTATGTATCTCATATAGAGATCAAGTATTAGCCCCAAGAAGCGGCCCCTTGATTTCTGAGAACTTCGACTGGCGTAAAATGAAACAAACCGATATGATAAAGAGATACAGGCGAGTAGATACGGAAAAGACAAGGCCATCACACCAGACATTGTGATCTGGAACAAACCTGAAAGGACTGCTCTCATCACTGATGTAACTGTCCTGAATGACTATGGCCTCAATAGAGCCGAACGCAAAAAATTTACTAAATATCAGGACCTCAATAATGACGTAAAACAACATGGTCCCTGAAAGAAAGGAATACTATACCGGTTATGGTAGGGCCAATTGGTCTAATGAAAGAAAATCTAATAAAGTACTTAGATACAATCCCTGGAAGACCAAACTGCAGGACAACATCTATCCTTAAGAGAGCCCTCGGATATAAATTTAACTTGTAGAGAAATTAAGTGCTAGCCCCGAGAGGGGGCTCCTTGATTTCTTCAAGTTAGAACTAAAATAATAATAAAAAACAGACATCTTTCCTCTATATTATAGAAGGTGGGAATGCTAGCTGCGATTAGTAGAACAGGGCCATGCTTAGATGGCTAGCTGTCTGGGAGTCTCGTCTAATCGCGACCAGATATGGGGTCTGACGAAGCGGCACCAGAGTTGTGAAATTCGTAATAAGATGGAGCGCTAGTCGCATAAATCTCACTGGCTTAAATCTCAAAGCTAGACAGAGGAAAAGCCTCGTTCTGCATCTTGAACCATGTAGGGAGTGAGTCCCTATTTACTTGCCTCCCCACGAGGGCAGAATTAGAGACAACGTCGGTTTTTAATGTGGGTAAAATCCAGCTCCCTGAAAAGAGGCACACTGGATGTGGAAAAACATTAAAATTGCCTCAGTCTAGAAGGATTTTTACTTCAATGACAGAGAACAGAACAGATAAATTGCGTTATAAGAACAGCCAGTCTCTATACAGA
The DNA here is from genome assembly GCA_963556195.1 of Sepiola atlantica. Lineage (NCBI taxonomy): Eukaryota > Metazoa > Mollusca > Cephalopoda > Sepiida > Sepiolidae > Sepiola > Sepiola atlantica. Next base: position 30,208,849 of record OY744532.1, on the reverse strand, counting down.
TAAAAGAATGCATTCTTTTGTTGGCAAGTAATGATTCATGGGAAATGACTTTGATTTGGTCTAAGAGAGATAATTTCTGAATATTCTAGGCCATGTTGCTATTCGGAAGAAAACTTTATAGAAAAAGTGGCCATCAAAACAATTTCCCAACCATATAATTTCCTGGACAATTTTTATTGTTTTTTTTTCTCTATCACTTTTGGCACAAATTTCAATCAGGATAAGCTTAGCTAAATTGCAATAAAAATTCAAAATAAAATTTTTACCAGAAATTATGTAAAATGGAAACATTGTTCTGATGTGCAATTTTCATCTCGTTAAAGATTTGTGATTTGTGATTTTGTTTTTCTATTTAGCACTTTTTCTGATTGCTAGATTTCCGGATAAAACAAAATGTTAATTTACAATTCAAATTTGCTTTCGTTTTTCTAATTTGTATTTAGAAAGGGGAAAGAAAAACCCAACAAAATGCAGCAAAGGAAGTGGAATAACAAGTTTAACAAAACAATGAAGATTTTTTTTTTTTTTACTTATGTATGTTTTTTTTTAAAACTTAGTTCACCTCATACAAGGCAAGTTGCCACTGTAGACGTAAGGGGCTACTGAGAATTAGGGTGAAAGTTTAGGGGGGGGGTCATCCTAAATTAGGAGCTGTGTCAAGAGATGCTCGTTCACATTAGTTTTAAACTTCTGCATGTCGGTTCAATCAGGGAAACAGGGTGCAGGGAGGGAGTTCCAAAGGCCGGCAGCTTGAGGAAAGAAGCTATTGGATTAGAAGGCTCTCCGGCATCTGGGATCTTCACAGTGAATGGATGGGATTTAGCTAATTGTCGGGTTGGTCTAGTGAATTTATGTCGAGGGGGCACCAGAGCAGCAAGTTCATCAGAGCACATTCCATTGAAGTACTTGTAAAACAAGCACAAAGATGCAACATCACGGCGATGGGACAGAGGCTGGAGCTTGGTGGATAGTGAGGGACCTATTAGATTAGATACTCTTTTTTGTGACTTTGTCTAAGAGGGAGAGACTAGTGGATGGTGCACTAGCCCAGATGTGACAACAATACTCCATGCATGGGTAGATGGTGGCTTTGTAGAGATATAAGATACTGTCAGGTGTGAGAAGTTTTCTAGCTCGGTAGAGGGAGCCCACTTTCTTTGCAGCAGCTTTGGCAATGTCTTCTATGTATGTGTTCCAATTAATGTTACCTGTGAATGTTAGGCTGAGGAATTTGAACGTTCGACTCTCAGGTAGAGTGTTATTTGCGATGACAATCAGTGGTTGAAGAGGTGTCTTGTAGTTGTTGAAGGAAAGGAGTTTTGTTTTAGCAGCATTAAATGTTACCATCCATTTATAACCCCATTCCACTACAGACTGGAGTTTACTTTCTTAGAATTCGGCCATTGCCTCGTTTTACCCACATTACGAGAGTAGAGTGGTGTGTCGTCAGCAAATATAATCATCTCAGACACAATGTCATGTTGATGTATAGGTCATGTCACACATGTCGAACTTTATATATTACAATTTTTTGTTAATTTGAAAGAAAAAAACACCCCCAAAATGTCCTCTTCATTTTTATTTCAGCCTAAATCTTTCTTTCGTTTCATTGTCTTTATTAAATTTTTCTCCGAGATTGAAGATAGAATTTCGGGAACAGATAACCACTTTATATTATTCTTATTTAAATTCGGAAAAGTATTGTTTATTGAAACCTAAAACTTTATTTTGTTTTTTTGGTTGTCTTTATTGAATTGTTCTCAGAAATCCAAATCAAATTTAAGGAATGGATAACCACTTTTATTTTATTTTTATTTGAATCTAGAAGATTATTTTTTATATCTGGTAAAAACAATAACAGAATCAATGTTTATATATACATTGGTGCAGTGCTAGAAGTGAAAATCCAAAATGCGAGATAGCAGGGTACGAGAGAGTGTTAAGGTGGAAGAAGGGTGTGTGGGTAGCAGGATAGCTGGGAGGGGGTGCTTCTTCATGAAATTGTAGGCGAGGTAATAGATGTCTGATATTTTAATATGGTGCTATCAGATCAGGCTGTCTGAAGACATCGTCTTCCTGACCCAAAATGCACCAAACATTGATGTTTTATTGTTTTTTTTTTGTAAAACGCAAAATTAAAATCAACAATTTACCTCCCTCCCGTTCCCCTATTCCTCCCTTCCCCCCTTTCACTCAACCAAACACCATGAATAAATACTTGAACATATAAAGAATATGAAGCATAAAAACCATTACCAAAATGACCGGATTCAGCATTAAATAACCCGAAAAGGGTTGATATGGCATAAAATCCTCCTTGCTTATTTTTATATTTAAGTGATTATTTAAAAATGTTTCGTATCAGAAGTCGTCTGGGCCGGACTGAGTAATTTACAAAATAAATTGTAGTTAAGTACGTTATTCTATTACCAATAACATGGCACAACAATAACACATGGACATTGGCTCATCAGAAGGAAAGTTTTATTTGTCAGCTTAAATGTTATTTGGGTTGGACTTTGAAAAACCGACAAGATAGCTTTATATGTTAGATATAAAGAAAACTCGTATTTTTGTGTGTCTGTGTGTCTACCTAAATCTAGAAAACTACCAAAGATACACTCAGAAACCTTACAGATTTTGATTCAGTATGGCTTCAAGCTATATATAGTAAAAATATATTCTAATATTTATTCGCTTTGGGTCACCAAATAGTGCATGGATGGTTCGAAAAAATTACTTTCTTTCATTCTGATTTATTTATAATTGTTCGAAAAACAACATTTGAACTAAGTAAAACAGTCGGCTGCTGATTACTTGAGAATGATATATATATACATACGTCGGACTTTGATTTAAAACATGACTCGTGTTTTGAGGTTTCGAATCCTGCGACCGGTATGAATAATTATCGAGACACTGACGATTCCCGAAAGGATGAAGCATGTACGTATGTAGATAAACAAATATATATATATATATATATATATATATATATATATATATATATATATATATATATGTTTTTGTTTATTATCTATGTACGTATACGTTTCGTCTTTTATAATCGGGACTCATCAGCATATAGATATGACTATTCACTACCGGTCATGCGATTCGAAACCTCGGATTCCGAGTATTCTGCAACTCAAATCCCGACGTCCAGGACCACTCGGCCAATCCTGAATGGCGAATAAACAGTGATAATTTTAACACTTCATCTGGCGACTTGATGTCATAAGAGCGTTCTACTTAATGAAAGGAACGTTACATATATAACTAGCGACGTCATGCTGTGTTAATACTACACTTACAGTGCTCTTCTAGACGGGTTTTTCTAGGAGCTACAAATAAATATTTGTTTTTGTTTATTATCTATGTACGTATACGTTTCGTCCTTTATAATCGGGACTCATCAGCATAGAGATATGACTATTAACTACCGGTCATGCGATTCGAAACCCCGGATTATATATATATATATATTATATATATATATATATATATATATATATATATATTATATATATATATATGAGAGAGGGAGAGAGACTTTCATTTCATTTCAAGTTGCCAAACAGCTACATTGGTCACATAATCACTTACCGACCCTTTAGCAGACAATAATTCCATTAATCAGCGTGTGAATCGGCACTCCTACCCGTTCGAAAATAAGAAAAATTCTTGTTCACAGCACAAATATTGTTATGGTTTAGAAATTTTCAGATGAGGATTTATAATTTGTATTATTTGGACTACTGTTCTCATCTTGGATGTTATTTTCACAACGTTTCGGCTGATGTAACCTCCGACCTTCTTCAGGTGCATCTTATCGAACTCCGGAAATCTTTATGTGGAACTCAGAAATCTGTACGGAATTTTGAATGGAACCCTTTATTTAATCCGTTGCAGTAGTTTGCTCTCATTCCGAATTACTTAAGACTGACGGAACAGGAGAAAGCTACCCCTTATTAAATAAAGGGTTCCATTCGAAATTCCATGAAGATTCTCAAGTTAGACAAGATGACAGAACCGTTAAGGTATAGGTTCAGTTTACGCGGGAAGGCCAAGGAAAACATGGAAGGAAGTGATAAAAATAGATTTGAGGGAAACATGGATAAATAAAGACCGGACAGAGATAGGTTACTTTGGAAGTCTTTTTCTTAAAGCCACCCAACCGCATGGCAGCATGTAAAATGGACATTAAACCGGATATGATCATGATGATGATGATGATGATATAAGCCAAGGAACCATAAAAGGAAGTGTTAAAAACCGATTATGATGATGATGATGATTTTCTTGTCTTAAAATGGCGCACATTCTGCAGTCAGCAAATAGTCTTGTAACTATAGCAACCTAGTCACAGGAGGCTTCATTTCTTGTTAGTAATGACGAAATGTGCGTGTCTATAGTTTGGTTTTCTTTGTCTGTTTCATGGCCGGATATTGAATGCTAAAAATCAATACTTATGAGGGGTGCAAAACCTTGTACAGATAACATATCTCATCCTCAATGTTAACCTTATATATATATATATATATATATATATATATATATATATATATATATAGTGAACCCCGCTATTCGTGGACTCACCATTCGCGGATTTTCAGCATAAGCCTTGACTTAACATTTTCTTCATAAATTCGGTAGGACTTACAAAATATAATAATCATTTAAATCCAACCAAGGCCAATATGACAAAATACGCAATTAAAAACGCAACTGTATATATATATATATATATATATATATATATATATATATATATATAAAATAAAATGAATAAATAATAATAAAAATAAAATAAATAAATAAAATAAATAATAATAAAATAAAATAAATAACAAAAATAAAATAAATAATAACAAAAATAAAATAAATAATAATGAAAAATAATAAATAATAAAATAAATAATAATAAAAATAAAAAATAAACTAAATAAATAAATAATAATAAGAAATAAAATAAATAAATAATAAGAAGAAATAAAATAAATAAATAATAATAAGAAATAAAATAAATAAATAATAAAACCAAATAAACAAACAAACAATTGGAATAAAATATAATATAACAAGACAAAAGTAAACATACAGTAATAATCAACTCAACCACACGCCCTCTCTTTTCCTTCATTCACCCTTCAAGATATTTATAAAAACAATAACTCTAGTCTTCTCATTTATAATAAAAAAGCTACTACTGAGGAAGGTTGAAAGAGCTAGAGAAATGGCCGAATTACAAACAATCGGTGAAATACTATATAAACTACCACCCGAAATCCGAAGGATTGCTCGACGATTCGAAAACCTCACAAAAAACTATACAAAACGCGAAAATTCTGTGTTGTTTAACAAAGCCTGCTTAAATAATAACTTGCTGCCTAAATATATATTTATAACTGAAACAATTTTTTCCGCTCATATCTCATTCGACTTTTAGTTTTTAATTTACCATTCTGACGTTTCCTCTTAGAGGGTCAGACGATAAGGCCTTAAGGTAATTTTAACAATTTTCCTTTTTTTTCCACCCGCCTGTTTCATTGATTAAAATAATGCTAAAATTGATCCTACGATTTTGTTGTACACGAAATTTACTTATATATATATATATATATATATACAGTAGCTGGCTTTGGCAGTTCACAATCGCTTTGCAAATTTTGCTACTTGAAATACGTGAAACATTAATTTAAAATAATAAACATTTCATTCATAACTTTGTTGGAAACACGAAACAAAATCTTTCTCATCAATTCATATGGATAAACATTAACATTTTGGTAATTTTGATACAAATTTATTTATCTTTTAAATGTGACCGTAGAGAAAGGAAAAGAAAGAAAAAATCAATTTGCCTTTCACTTGCAATTTAGAAATAGATCGCAATTTGTTGAAAATCAAATTGGTTCCTCTAAATAAAGGAAACATTTGAACGCAAATTCTAAACATTTGTCCAGGAAAGAAGAACAGAACTATTTTCTATATCAAAATCAAAACAATCATTGAATTAAAAAACAATAACAAATAATAGTTAATTGATAAAATGTCCTCCTTTGAATCCAATAACTTTGCGACTGGTATTACACATACATAAGCAGTATATAAGAAAGATGGAGCGTCTAATGTATGAAGTTGAATTAATTGGATTGGGGTCATAAATGGTTGGTAACTTTTAATGCCGCAAAGACAAAGCTCCTTTCCTTCAATAACTACAAGAAGCCTCTCCAACCACCGATTGTCATGGCAAATAACACCCTACCTGAGAGTCGAACGTTCAAATTCCTCAGCCTAACATTCACAGGTAACATGAATTGGAACACATACATTGAAGACATTGCCAAAGCTGCTACCTCTACCGTGCTAGTAAACTCCTTACACCTGACATTATCCTGTATCTTTACAAAGCCACCATTCGCCCATGCATGGAGTATTGTTGCCACATCTGGGCTGGTGCATCATCTACTAGTCTCTCCCTTCTTGACAAAGTCCAAAAAAGAGTCGCCAACCTAATAGGTTCCTCACTGTAAGCTAAGCTCCAGTCCCTGTCCCATCGCCACAATGTAGCATCCTTATGTTTGTTTTACAAATACTTCAATGGGTTATGCTCCGATGAGTTGGCTACTCTGGTGCCCCCTCGACGTAAATTCACTAGACTAACTCGACATTCTACTAAATCTCATTCATTCACTGTGGAGATCCCCAGATGCCGGAGAGCATTCTACTCAAATACCTTCTTTCCTCGTGCTGCTGGCCTCTGGAACTCCCTCCCTGTCCCCTGTTTCCCCGCCAGTACTGACATGCAGAAATTTAAAACTAATGTAAACAGACATCTCGCTGCTCAGATCCCAATTTAAGCTGAACTCCCAAACCTTCTCCCCTTTTCTTTTTTCTCAGTAGCCCCTTACGTTTACAGTGGCGGCCTGCCTTGTTTGGGGTGAATCATGTTAAAAAATTTTTTTTTTTTTTAAATATGGCGTTGACTTGACTGTTAGTGCGAGAAATGGGCCCAATTTTCATATTTATGTATTTAGATTGTGGCTAATTGAATGTTTAAAATCAATATTTATGAAGGGGTAAAGCCTTTTGTAGATATCTCACTCTCAATGTTAGTCAAATACTAATCAAACACGGGAATACGAACACCAGATGTCTAATCTATTACTAATGGAGATTTGGTATCTGTATGTCTGAAGACAAAACTATACTATTACTTCTAATTACTGTACTATTGTACTGTCTTTTAATGCTAAAGTCAGTTTACTATACTATTTCAGATTAATGTACTATTTGTCAATGCTCAATTCAGGGGAATGGTAGTGTAGTATCTGTTTTATTGTCATAAAACCGTCTTCCCATGCATTACATCCTCCTTTGTGAGGGGCAGTGTAGTATCTCTTCTGTTCGTCATTATACCATCCTCCGAGGCATTACCTCTACCTTTATTTTGGATGGGTCGTGTAGCATCTGTTATGTGGTCATGATACTATCATCCCAGGAATTATCTCCTTCTTTTGGGGGGTGGGAGGTAGTGTAGTATCTGTTCTATTATAACGAGACAATCCGCTCAGGCATTACCTCCTCCTTTGGAAGAAGTAGTGTAGTATCTCTTTGTTCGTCATGATACCATCTTCCCAGGCATTACCATCTCCTTTTATTGGGGGTATCGGTAGTGTAGTATCTGTTCTATTGTCATGAGACCATCCCCCCCCGGGCATTACCGCATCCTTTGAAGAAGCAGTGTAGTTTCTGCTCTGTTATCATGAGACAATCTTTGCAAGCATTATCTTTTCTTTGGGGGTGGGACAATGTAGTATACGTTATTTCTTGATGTATACTAGTAAAAATATGTTCCCTCGAGTCGCATATTTTTGCTAGTATGTCCTATATATACAGTAAAGTGAGCCTCTTTATCATTTCTTTGTCATCGATAGCTTTCTACCTACAAAATCAATATTTGATTCTAGTTCGTCAGTTTTATTGTGGATCTTTGCAGCATGCTGTTAACAAGGATAAATTTAATCTGATTTAATTGCTTTCCGAAAATACTTTCACCGGGTTGGAATTATTTTCATATGGATGCCATCTTAAATAAAGGGAGGTAACTCTGTATTCGTCCATGTTGAGTTACTTACCTTTGATTGGAACAAAAAAAATAATATTTCGGGGAAAAAAAACGGCATATGTTCCAAAATAAAAACAAGCAAATTGCAAGTAAATACAACGTCGGATATGTACACCTAATAAACAATATAAAGATCTTATATCAAACATGAAAAATGAACATAGAAACTTGGACGATGGAAAATGTTCTGGGGGTGAATTCCTTACGATGATAAAAGTTTGTTATTCATTTTAGGGGGCAGTGAATGTGATATATAAGTACAAATGTCTATAGCAAGACGTAAATTTGCCTGACTATAGTTAGAGATATGACAGTGGCAGGTAAATGTAAAAAGCTTAATAGTAGCTAAAAAGAGTTCAACAAGGTGAAGTCAAAAGGGAAGAGGAAAAAGGTAGTGTAGTGTTCTTTGAAGAGAGTGACCCGTGTTGGTGTTATAGTGATCTACCCTAATGCGTCACTACATGGACTCTTTCGGACACTGTGAATAGTGATAATGGTAGTAAAAGACAGAATCGCTACGATGAAGCCAGAAGCAGTCTCTGGCAATACATTGATTCTGTACTTTCTTTAAATACGTACTCATGTTAACTCTACCCCCTTGTTGTCTTATTTCTTTTCGGCTTTTTAAGGCCACAACAGTTGGTAAGGTGTGGAGATGAAGGAGGGTGTTGTGTCGAGCGGGTATTTGAAGTAAGGGGTGGCCACGACGATCAAGTGTTTGAAATGAGGAGGTGTGTCGAAATTCTACTTGTTCAAGTTGGAGATTTTTGTTGCTTTTTATGCACTTAGCGAAATCTCGCCAAATACACTATTTTGTATTTAGATTGGGTTAAAATTAGGGGTGGGACGTAATGGGTGAAAATTTCAGATTCATGCGAGTAGTATTTTTTTGTGTTCATTTATACATAAATAACACTAAACAATCAAACATTTTGAAAATTTTGCAAAATTCAGAAGGTGCAGGCCACTAGTTTTTGGCTATTTTACATTCATGAAACCCCTTTCACAGCCTGAAAATGGTCCTAAATTATAAGTACTATATCAGATTTAACCGTCTATATTCATTCATAACTTTTAAGGATGTTTTAGGACCTGCAATGTCGCATGAAACCACTTTTTCACCGAAAAATGATTGATTTTGAGGCACGTGGAGCCCTAACGGCTATTTTTGGCCTGCACCTTCTGAATTTTGCAAAATTTTCAAAATGTTTGATTGTTTAGTGTTATTTATGTATAAATGAACACAAAAAAATACTACTCGCATGAATCTGAAATTTTCACCCATTACGTCCCACCCCTATTAAAATTAAAAATTTCTGTATTTATTAATTTTACGGGAAATTCTGTGTGAAGTCATCTGCATACGGACCATTTTAAACACTTGTTATTTGGTCGTCGCAGGGTTAACATCCGAAGTGGGGAGTTGTGTAGCAAGATGTTTGTTCACATTACATTTAAATTTCTGCATGTTGGTACTGTCATAGGGAGCAGGGAGGGAATTCCAAAGGCAAGCGGTTTGAGGAAAGAAGCTATTAGAGTAAAATGTTTTCCGGCATCTGGGTACCTCTACAGTCAAAGGGGTGGGATTTCGGGTTGGGCGGTTATATTTACTTTGAGGAGGTAGAAGTGCAGTAAGTTCATCGGAGTATATGCTTACTACGATTACCACCTTACACGTTTCAAGGCTACGTATTAAACAATCACTCCAGATTGTAGTGACATGAAGAGGAACAAGAAAATGAATATATTTAATAGAAAACACATTGCGAATTATTAAAAACAATATTTATTTTCAATTTACGTCGTATACTATAATTTTACAGTAAATTACATTAAAATAACTATTTGTACTACTATTTAATTGGACGTTATTTTCAAATAAACATGGCAACCGCAAATACAAGGATAAAATATTGCCGCTATGAGACAGGGGCTGGAGTTTGGCTGACAGTGTGGAACCTATTAGGTTAGAGACTATATTTTGCACCCTATCCAAGAGGGAGAGACTAATGGTGGGTGCACCAGCCCAGATGTGAAAACAATACTCCATGCAAGAGCAAATTGTGGCTTTATGTTGGGTGTGTAAAATAAGGTCAGGTGAGGAATTATTTAAGAGTTCTATTAAAGGGAAGATAATCCTGAAAGTTTATCATAATATCAGCTATTTGGGCAAGAAAAGTATGTGCATTTCTTCTTTTTATATCTTCCTAGTGGAAGATACGTCCTTTACAAAGCAGCGTAATTTATTTGGGGTTTTGTTGTGGCATTCACTGATAAGTTTTTAATGTAATTATCCAGTGCTGGTATTCTCTTTCGTCGTCAGTGGCATTTGGATTTATGTTTATTCTGTCTGAGCACAGGATATGCTCTATCTTGATACAGATAATGCAAAGTAATGTCTAATAAATTTTGATGAATTATCAACAATAAGAATTACGATGGAATAGCGGCTTTATTAGACATTATAGTGTTAGTATTTTTATTGCTATTGCTATTGAACATGCCAGGCAGCCATCTTTGTTATTATCAGATTTCTTTGAAGAGTTCCATTTAAGGTAGATAACTTATCATATATTCAATCTAGCCAAATTAATTTACCACCCATATCGTTTCGGTGTATGGCTTATTATCTGGGAAGTGGTTGGCCTTCCAAACTTCCAAATGGATTAACTTGAAAATCAGTTAAGAAATCAGATAACACGATGCAGGATTTTTTTTTTAAATAAACGAATTTTTAAAATTTTTAATCCAAATTTTCGGTTTATAAGCTTTCCTCCGGTGATACAGTTCGTATTATACCGATGCTTTTATTGTAGTAAAATTAAATTTAATATTTGTACACGCGTGCCAGCACATCTGACTACGACTATTGGACATTAAAGAAACATTTTCTTCAACAAGACCGGAAGAAATTGGTGATCTGTGGCAACGCCGTAAGAGCTCGCCAATGAAACAAAAAAGAAAAAATTCTCTGTATCACCCTGAAGTAAACTTATTAAGCCGAAATTTTAAAAAAGAAAAAAAAATCATTTATTTGAAAAAAATCCTGCATCATGTTATCTGATTTCTTAATTTATTTTTAAGTGTCGCATTATACCGATGCTTCTACTGTAGTAAAATTTGATTCAAAAATTAACTTGAGTTTTCACATGAGTATTTATTTTTCTGCTCAGTTTTTAATTGCCGGAATTACTGAAGGAGTTATCTCCCTCTTTTGTTGTAGTATCTGGCCCACTTGTCTTATTCACAAGTGTCTGCGATCGACAGGGAGCTAGGTCATTATCGTATCTGATATGTGCATAGGTTGGATTTACATCCAATGGTTCGACGTCGAGTGTCTTACGAACTGTCACAGAAAAACGGTTCCTGCTTTTAGCAACCAAAATTGAAGAGTTGAGGTAGAAGGGTCAGTTAACAGGGGAAAGACCAAGGAAAACATTGAAGGAAGTGATAAGGGTAGATTTGAGAGAAAGAGGGATAAATATAGACCTGGCCAGATAGATAGGTCAGTTTAGAAATCAATTTCTAAAAGCCGTCCAACACATAGCAGCCTGTAAAACAGATGTTAAACCGAATACGATGATGAAAGAATGGTTGAGAGTGCTTCGGTTAGTAGATGTAGAACAGTTGAGGAAGCAGGGTCAGTCGAGAGAGGAAGGCTACAGAAAACATAGGCGGAAGTGATAAGGATGTATTTGAGAGAAAGATGGATTAATAAAGACCTGGGCATAGATATGTTAGTTTAGAAGTCACTTTCTAAAAGGCATCTAACTAATTCCAGCATGTAAAATGGACGTTAAACAGATGATGATGATGATGATGAAGGATGAACACAAGCAGGAGCTGGTTCTGCTGTGATAAGAATTAGGAGTGGATTTAGTAAGTTCAGGGAACTTTTGTCATTACTAACCAGCAGAGTGTACTGCTGTCTGCCAAATGGTTGCTTGAAATAGCATTTTTCATGGTCTGTCAGACTTATGTTTGAAATAGCATTTTTCATTGGTCTGTCAGACTTATGTTTGAAATAGCATTTTTCATTGGACTGTCAGACTTATGTTTGAAACAGCATTTTTCATTGGTATTTCAAATTTATGTTTGAAAAAGCATTTTTCATGGTCTGTAAGACTTATGTTTGAAAAAGCATTTTCATTGATCTGTCAGACTTATGTTTGAAATAGTATTTTCATTGGTCTGTAAGACTTATGTTTGAAAAAGCATTTTTCATTGGTCTGTAAGACTTATGTTTGAAAAAGCATTTTCATTGGTCTGTCAGACTTATGTTTGAAAAAGCATTTTCATTGGTCTGTCAGACTTATGTTTGAAAAAGCATTTTCATTGGTCTGTCAGACTTATGTTTGAAACAGCATTTTTTATTGGACTGTCAGACTTATATTTGAAACAGCATTTTTCATTGGTCTGTCAGACCTATGTTTGAAAAAGCATTTTCATTGGTTTGTCAGACTTATGTTTGAAATAGCATTTTTCATTGGACTGTCAGACTTATATTTGAAACAGCATTTTTCATTGGTCTGTCAGATTTATGTTTGAAAAAGCATTTTTCATGGTCTGTAAGACTTATGTTTGAAAAAGCATTTTCATTGATCTGTCAGACTTATGTTTGAAATAGTATTTTCATTGGTCTGTAAGACTTATGTTTGAAAAAGCATTTTTCATTGGTCTGTAAGACTTATGTTTGAAAAAGCATTTTCATTGGTCTGTCAGACTTATGTTTGAAAAAGCATTTTCATTGGTCTGTCAGACTTATGTTTGAAAAAGCATTTTCATTGGTCTGTCAGACTTATGTTTGAAACAGCATTTTTTATTGGACTGTCAGACTTATATTTGAAACAGCATTTTTCATTGGTCTGTCAGACCTATGTTTGAAAAAGCATTTTCATTGGTTTGTCAGACTTATGTTTGAAACAGCATTTTTTATTGGACTGTCAGACTTATGTTTGAAAAAGCATTTTCGTTGGTATGCCACACTTAAGTTTAAAATATTATTTATGCACCCTAGACTGGTACATCAACCACTATTAGCCTCTCCCACTTTGGCAGGGTGCTAAAAAGAATTTCTAACCTAATAGGTCCTGCATTGTCTGCCATGGTCCAGCCCCTGTCGCATCACCGCAATGTTGTATCCCTGTGCTTATTTTGCAAATATTCCACAGAATGTGCTCCGATGAACTTACTGCAATTGTACCCCCTCACCAAAAAATACTCCCGACCCACCTGATTAGCAGTAAAATCCCACCCCTTCACTATAGATGTCTCTGGATGCCATCGGCTTCTTTTCTTGGACAGCTTCTTTTGAAATTGCTTTTCTGCTCGCTGTTTCCCCGACCATAAGACGCAGAAATTTGAATATAATGTGAACAGGCATCTTGCTGCTCAACTTCCTACCCAAGTTGCTCCTATAAATCTGGGCCCTATTACAGTAGACATTCATACATCAGTGGCAATATGTCTTGTTTGGGGTGTATGAAAGTAAAAAAATAGTATTTTCGTTTGTCTGCCACACTTAAGTTTGAAATAGCATTTTCGTTGGTTTGTCCCGCTTAATTTTAAAATAACATTTTCGTTGGTCTGTCATGCTTAAGTTTGACATATCATTTTCGTTGGTCTGTCACGGTTAAGTTTAAAATAGCATTTTCATCGGTCTGTAAGGCGTAAGTTTGAAATTAGACACAGTGGTGTAGAGGGGAGGGGGGGGCGATCGGATAGTTGCCCCCGATCATCTAAACTTAGAGGGTATTCAATCAAGCTATCTCCCTTTTTCATAATATTTCTCAATACTAGGACTTATACTTGAATCTTTGGGATATGTTATCAAGTATTTGGTTCCGGGCATCACCAAATTTCTGCATGCTACTGGTTGGACGAATTACTTGAAAACTGATATAAAAGCCGTTTTCACTAATGAATCATGATTCACTTTGCATGGTCCAAATAGCTAACGGGTAGATTCTGTCATGTGAAGATCACATACGACAACACAGAAGGAGGTGTATGATGATAGAGCGATTGTTGGACCATTTTAAAGCCGATTAAGGCACTCAATAGCGTCAACTATCGTGAGTTTTTAGAAAATAATATCTTTGAATGGGACAAATCTCGGCCTTTTAATTTCAAGAGAAAATGTTTGTTCCTGCAGGATAATGCTCCCTCCCATGTTTTAGTCGCAAACGAGTTGCAGATGAAAAAATAATGATGTGGTAAATTTAATATTTAAACCCAATAGAATAACCTGTGGTCACTTGTCAGGGTGAGGTTATACATCTTCTTCTTCTTCTTCTTCTTCTTCTCATTTTTCTTTTATTCCTATTTCTTCTTATTATTATTTCTTCTTTTTTCTTATCCTTTTCTTCATTTTTTCTTCTTATTTCTTCTGCGACCAGCAATACCCACCCTCTATTCTGAAAAGAGGAGGTAATAGCAGTGAGCTAAAGGGTAGATTCTGTCATGTGAAGGTCACATAAGAAGATAACACAGAAGAAAGTGCATGATGACAGAGCCATTGTTGGACCATTTTAAAGTCGATTAAGGCACTTAATAGCGTCAACTATCGTGAGTTTTTAGAAAATAATTTCTTTGAATGGTACAAATCTCAGCCTTTTAATTTCAAGAGAAAATGTTTGTTCCTGCAGGATAATGCTCCCTCCCATGTTTTAGTCGCAAGTTTCTAGAACGCAAACGATGTGAAAATAACGTATAATCAAGTTTGGATTTAAATCCAATAGAAAAAAAACCTTTGGTCACTTTTCAGGGTGAGGTTGTATTTATTATTATCATCATTTCTTTTTTCTTCTCCTTTTCTTCTTTTTTTATTCTTATTTCTTCTATCTTCTGCGATCAGCAGTACCCCCCCCTCCATTCCAAAAGGAGGAGGTCAAGCTTTCCCCTCCTAGATCCTAGCCGGCCCATATCTCATTGTGACAAAGGGTCTGATAGTTCAGTCTCTAGGTTGCAAGAATGATGCCAAGACGAACATCGGGTGGTATGAATTTAAATAACTCAGAAAAAAGTAACCAGGTATTTGCTATTTATACCAACAACTCAAAATGCAATGTCAGATGAGCAACTAAAATTTCAGTTTCTTAAGTAAATGCAAATTAAAATTATTTAGACAAAAATAAAACTCCTTTGCATAACATGAATAGCAGTGAGCATTGCACAACTGTTAAAAGAAAAATGATCTTGTTCTTCGTTTGTTTGAATAGTGTCTACACAAATCAGATTTGTATGCTATAGCGAAGCCAGATGGTTTGAGGTTAGGTGAGTTTGGGAGAGGCGAGAGGGGAGTGACGGCCTTGTAGAGAGCAGTTAGGATGGATGCTGGCAGGAATGCGAGCGAATTTTCACGAGAGAATCAGTTTACCATTCATGAAGATTTTTCGATGCTTCGCGTTGATATTAGCAAATAATTTGTTCATCATCATCATCATCATCATCATCAGTTTAATGTCCGTTTTACATGCTGGCACTGGTGCTACCAAATCAGGCTGTCTGAAGACACTGGCTTCCTGACCAAAAATGCACCAACCATTGATGTTATTGTTTTTTTCTCTTTTCCCTTTGGAAATCATGTTCTGCAAAGCCAAAGACAAAAACAACAATTTTTTTTCTACAACGCAACCAAACCAAACGCTATGAATAAATATTTGAAGCATAAAACCTTTTACCAAAATGACCGGATTCGGCATTAAATAACCCGAAAATGGTTGACATGCTGTAAAACAAAACAACCAAACATGCTGACATGCATCGAACGGCTTTAAGAAATTGACTTTCAAAGTAACCTATCTCTGGCTAGGTCTTTATTTATCCCTTTTCCCTCAGGTCCATTTTTATCACTTCCTCCTATGTTTTACTTGGCCTTCCCCTGTTAACTGAACCTGCTACCTCAACTGTTCTACATCTACTAACCCAACGACTCTCATCGATTCTTTCAACGTGGTTATACCAGTGCAGTGCAACTAATGCTTTCTGCAATTTTTGTAAATAGTCGAGTGTAAATTGTCGGCCTGACTATTTATTAGAAGAACTTACTTAATTAGTCCTTGTCTACCAAGTTACAGCCCCTGTCCCATCGTCACAATGTCCGTCCCTGTGCTTGCTTTACAAGTACTTCCACGGAGTGTTCTCTGACGAACTTACTGCACTTGTACCCCCTCAACATAAATACCCCCGACCAACCCAACTAGTAGCAAAATCCCGCCCCTTTCACTGTAGAGGTCCCTAGATTCAAGAAAAAACTTTCTACTCTGATAGATGCTTTCCTCGGATTACTTGCTTTTTGAATTCCTCTTTGCTCTGTTTCCCCGACTGTACCAACATGCAGAAATTTAAATGTAATGTGAACAAACATCTTGCTACACAACATGCAGAAATTTAAATGTAATGTGAACAGACATCTTGCTACACAACATGCAGAAATTTAAATGTAATGTGAACAAACATCTTGCTACACAACATGCAGAAATTTAAATGTAATGTGAACAGACATCTTGCTACACAACATGCAGAAATTTAAATGTAATGTGAACAAACATCTTGCTACACAACATGCAGAAATTTAAATGTAATGTGAACAAACATCTTGCTACACAACATGCAGAAATTTAAATGTAATGTGAACAAACATCTTGCTGCACAACTCCCCACTTAGTACGTCACCTATAAATCTGACCTTACGTATCAGTGACAATATGCCTTTTTTTAGGTGAATAAAATTTAAAAAAAAACATGTTTTTTTTAATTAAAAAAGATAAATAATTTTTTTTTTTAAGGTGTTGGCTTAGAATTGTCCAAATTATCTTCCTATGAGGGCGTAACCCCCTTAAACTTCAAATATATCCTATTTTGATGAAATTTATATCATATGTATAAAATTCTCCGGGGAAGACAATGGAAGTGGTCCCGATTCTCTACGTTACCCTCTATATGCCGAATGTCTATGTGTCCCCACCTCTAAGTGACCCATGAGGGTAGAACCCCCTTAAAACTTTAAATATGTATATCCGAATTTAATGAAATTAAAACTATATGTCAGACACGAATTTAGAGTTTTCCAACATTTCAGCTTCTTCCGACTATATTAAGGGGGCAGTAAAAACAAAGAAAGTAATTTGGTGTTATGAACATAATGAAAAATTACATAGTAGTGATCCTCATTCAATCCCGAGCAACGTTATGTCTTCCTGCTAGTATGTATATATATTCGGGCCCAGGGTTCGAATCGTTCAACCGGCGGTACAGTTACAGATCGTTGGTTAAAATATGAAACGTATATATGTCTGTGGATATTAGAAATATTTATTAATTAAAACTAATTATTAAGCTCCGTTCAAGGCGAGCACTTTGAGAGAAATATAATATAACATTCACACCTAGCAAATTTGCGAGTTCTCTCCCTTCCATTGGATAGATAGAACACTGTTTATAATTAAAAAATAACACAGGGCTTATTTCTCTCGCATTTGAAATTTAATTGTCACGACAGCCTAGTGGTAAGAAGCTTGGATTCTAGTTATTTGGGTCTAGGGTTCGAATCGTTTGACCGGCGGTACAGTTACTTCATCTGCACTGATGATTGTTTGTTAAAACATGAAACATATATATGTCTGTAGATATTAAAGATATTAATTTATTTAAAATAATTATATAGTATTGGTTGGTCGTCCATTTAAAGCATTGTTGGATATGTTAATAAATTGATATGTAAGCCATTAACAATGCGAGATTAATTTGTATTTTTTTTTTTCATTAATCTTATATTTTGGAATAAATTCCATTTTAAGAGGTGACCAGTTATTGAGTCATTTTTAAAAAAAAAAATTTATTTTTTATTTTTATTTATAAAAAAAATAAAAAAATAAATGACTACATAACTGGTCACCTCTGAAGAGGGAATTTATTCCGAAATATAAGATTAATGAAAAAAAAAAATTAATTAATCTCGCATTGTTAATGGCTTACATATCAATTTATTAATATATATATATATATATATATAATATATATATATATATATATATATATATATTCATAAAAAACATTGTTAAAAATAACAAAATTCGTCTGTTTGATTATACCTTTTTTATTTTTTCAATTTTTCTAATGACCTTTTTTGTATTAAAATAAAAAAAATAATAAATAACTCCTAAAAACACAACAGTCTACAATTAATAACATCACGTATGACACCAGTTGCAACGTTTTAAAATGCTTCACGTAATGCAACTTTATTCTGTGATGCCACTCCGACATCGCTGAATTTAAATTGTCAACGTCTTTCCTGGAACAATGCGAAAACGTTCTCTGCGCGTTTCTTCACTGTCTTTTTAAAAATTCTCTTTCTCCAGCTTTTTTGTTCATTTGTTTTTGACACCTGAGGATGATTCGACGAAGAATCAAAAACATTTGTGACATTTATTCATTTTTTTTTATTTTAATACAAAAAAGATCATTAGTAAAATTGAAAAAATAACAAATGTACAATTAAACAGAGGAATTCTGTTATTTTTAACAATGTTTGCATAAATGAGAAAATGCTGCCTAAATACAGATACAATATATATATATATATATATATATATATATATATATATATATATATATTAATGTTAGAGTGAAATGAATTCCAGAAGGAAATCCAAGTATGAGAGCTCAATGTAATAAACAGAGCAAAATAAAATAAAGTAACACGGAATACCATAATCACTGATGTGATAATTTATTTCGACCCTCTGGCCTTTTCAAGCACCCAAAACGAGGAGATTACATTATTGAAAATAAAAAAAAGGGAAATTCATACTCACTATTCAATACACATATATAGAGAGAGCGAAATTGTGAGATTTATAACGGAAAGCATAATAGAGAGGGGGAAAGAGAGTGACAATATATTTAATACATATATATAGAGAGGGGGAGATTGTACGATTTATAACGGAATGCATATATTGACGGGGGAAAGAGAGCAATACACATATATTGAGAGGGGGAAATTGCATGATTTACAATGGAAAGTATATAGGGAGGGGGAAGGAGGGTGAGATATAATAACCAGACCAAGCTATATATATATATATAGGACAATAAAATTACAGATGAATAACAGAAAACATTAATTTATTATGAACTGTTTAAAAAATAGTTATGCAAATTAGGCATTAAAATAGTGGTCTTTGGGTTTTTCGTCTCTACTATATGTACAGTATTTCAAAATATATTAATTTATTGTTGATTTAAATAACAGTAACCCGTTTTGATGGTAATGTAGGAGTGATAAATGAAAAACACATTTGCATTCATTTAGGTGTATATATATATATATATATATATATATATATATTAGTATCATTTTTTTTATTTATTCAAACATTATTGGTTACATATGTGCATACATCACACATGCTTCACCTGCGACTTTAATTCAAAGTCCAGTATTGTCGAGGCATTATACATTTACTGAAATCAATGAACGGATTCATTCATGTGTGTGTATATATATATATATATATATATATATATATATATATATATATATATATATATATATATATATATATATATATATATTCATACATTTACACCAGCACACATAAACACACGTATATCTATCTTTTATACATATACACTCACATACATACACACATGCACACCTATACACATACACATATGTAAACATTCTCTCAAGTAAACCGGTAGCGTTTCGGTCAAAGCCAGCAATCTAGTCAGTTCAGATTGCTTGATTTATATGTATGTGTGTATATATATATATATATATATATATATGTGTGTGTATGTGTGTATATAGAGGAATTAAGGAAAAAAATGTGTAAAGTTTCCTTTTTTATATATATTTTTAATATTTTTAATATATTTTTTCTAAATGCTTTTTTGTATATTTTATTCCTCATGTGTTGGTGTATATATGTTTCAAAATATTACAAAATGCGTATATATATATATATATATATATATATATATATATGTAGTAAGCTATGAAAATATATTTATGGCAATTAAGCTACACAGAGGCTCCCGCGTTTCATCCCCGGGTGGAATCTTCAGGCTAAAATGCATGGAGTTATTTTTGCCGGGTGTTTTTATATACATGGCTAGCTAGTTAACCAATCAGATTCTTTGTTGTTCTCTCAGCCAATCGCTGGGCTTCTTGAAGATTCCCCCCGGGGGATGAAACGCAGGAGCCTCTGTGTAGCTTAATTGCCATAAATATATTTTCATAGCTTACTACCTAGCTCTACTTATGTATCGAGCACTGTTGAAGTAAATACTGAAAATTGATACATAAAAAATTATATCTCTTTATAAAATTTGATGTGGAGACACGAAATAGTTATATATATATGTATATATATTGGTATACATTGGCGTGTGTGGGTGTGTGTGTTTGCCTTTAAATGTATATGTTGTCATACTGTCATTCTTAGGTGAATGTATGTGTGTGGTCGTAAGGGACCAGAACTGTTATGAAGATAAGATTCTATTGTGGATAGATATATGTGTGCTAGTGTAAATGTATGAATATATGTGTATACATGTGTATGTAGGTAGATATGAAGGTGTGTGTGTATGTATAGATACGTGCCTGTGTTTATGAGGATGCATGCCTTTCTGCCTTCACTACTCCCCCCCCCCTCCCCTCCAACCATGTGAGAATGTAATCCACTCATTGCTTTCAGTAAGTGTATAATGACCCTTATAGTTGTGGTCAGAGAGTCGAAAACGTTTGCAACTATGGTGAGTTCTTATTCACACTGGAGCACAACATTAGATTGTTGGCGCCAACTCGAAAATTAGATAAAAAAGGAACAGGAACTTTCACTTCTGTTTAATCAAACATTTATCAAAGAAAAAATGCTGCTTAAATATACATAAATATATATATATATATATATATATATTAACAGGGCTTTACGCGCTCCACTACTTTTGGATCTACTCCCGCTCCTGCTCCAACGCCCAAAATTGGAGCTGGCTCCTCTCATGCTCCCCATTTTCAAAAAGGAGTCGCTCCTGCTCCAACTCCTATACAAAAGGAGCGGCTCTTTTTCAGCGCTCCATAATGAAAATGTACCTTCTTTCATAAACGTTCTATTCTGCCAATGAATGGTCGAAGGATAGAGGTGACGTCAAAGGGTCTCATCGATATGGGTTGGGATGTCACTTTAAGTGTAAGACCATAAGATAATATTTGACAAAATCTCGCTAATATTTTGAGAGTTATAGGAGAACATGTCGGACGAAGTATAGGATTATACTTAAATTTTCGTTTCCTGGGGTATAAAATAGAGATAGAAAAATCCCTGAAGTATTTTAAAACAATTTTAATTTTCATTACTTTAACAACCTATTTTTTCAGGAATAGAAAAATTTGACCCGATATTTTTTCTATTTATTTTGGAAGGGAATTTAGATTTGTTTTAAGTAAATAAACTTTTACTTTTAAAAATTATTAGTTATTATTTTCTTTTTAAAGAAAACATTACTCTGGAAGAGGAGAGACAGCCAGAGCAACATTACTCGTCGTGTTGTTGTTTAATATTTGTTTGTTTTACGAACGTAACTATATTGTATAATGTATATTATTGTTTATAACAGAGAAACGCGCAAGTACTTTCAAACAAATCGATTTATCCATATTTTTCTATAGTAAAATTTGGGGCGAAAAAAAACACAATGAAGTTTATTTTTTAAAGATTAAAAAAAAAGTATATTTCATAAGTTGCCCCAAAAATATCAATAAATTGTCAATAAACAATTCAGAGATCCATTTAATGTCTTAAAATTTCATACAAAATATCTGGCCTAGACCTTGGGAGTTGAAAAAATATCGGGTCAAATTTTACTTCCTTTCTCCCTGTCTCTCCCTCCCTCTCCCTCTCTCTCCCTATCTCATATACATTTACCAGATATAATTTTTAAAATAACTCAGAGTAAACTCTGAGACTTTCTTTTCTTTTCCTTTTTATTGCTGAATAAAAAACTAATGTTTAAAAGAAAAAAAAATCATATAATTTTGGAGCGAGGAGCGATAAAACAACCGCTTATTAGTCCCAAATGGAGTTGCTCCCGCTCTCCTTCGCTCCAGCAAAAAGGAGCGTGCTCCTGGAGCGCGCTCCTTTTTGGAGGGCTCCATAACGCCCTGTATATTAATATATATATATATATTAATATATAGTCTAAAGAAGCTTTCAGTCATTTTAAACAAAAGAAAAAAAGAAGTAAAATGCAGTTTAAATTCCCAGAGAAACTAACTAAATCCAAGATATTGCAGACTTAACAATCGTTGGAAAATTCATAAATAAATAAATAAATAAATAAGTAAATAAAATAAAAAGGGAGGTTAAGTATCTAACAGTGAAAGTAAAACAGGAGACCTTAAGCGTCTAATATTAACACAGGGATTATCAGCTGTTTACCATGTAACTATTTCAGAGATTTAAAAACAGGACAGTTATAATATTCATGGCTCTCCAATGGTACTGATTAAACTACCATTTCCCCAATAATCAAGTGTCGAAATGATTCAGCTTAAAATTTCACTAATATATACATTAATAAATAATAATAATAATAAAATAATAATATTAATAATATATTACCCTTTAGACTACCGTGTGATATGCTAATTTGCATATCAAATAACATTAATAATAATAATAATAATAATAATAATAATAATAATTATATCTAAACACTACACCCAAGAACCATTCTGCGATATGGTAGCTAGCAATAAAATTATATAGGAATTAAAGTTGCATTTAAAAAAAAAAAAAAATAAATAAAAAAAAAAAAATATATAAATAAAAATAAAAAATAAAAAATAAAGCTTAAGTACCTTAGGTACCAGAAAGGTAAGTAGATAAGAGGAAGGAAACCTAGCCATACAGATCTAAATACCCAATATATAGTCTAAAGAAGCTTTGAGTCATTTTAAACAAAAGAAATAAAAAAAAAAAAAAAAAAAAAGAAGTAAAATGCAGTTTAAATTCCCAGAGAAACTAACTAAATCCAAGATATTGCAGACTTAACATTCGTTGGAAAATTCATAAATAAATAAATAAATAAATATTTATATATATATATACTAGCGGAACCCGTCGCCCGGCGTTGCATGGGAGAGATTAGTACCTATTGCATGACGTCGAATGTTTTAAATTTTAAAAAAAAGAAAAAAGTGGCCGAGTAGAATGGGATCGAACACTGAAACTGTCGATCAGTAAATCTCCCTTCTTACCCAATGCGCCACGGTTACGAATTAAAAAGTATATGTGAAAATAGGCAAATAACGCTATGCATGTTTATTGACATGCGTGTTACGTTAACATTTACATTCTGCCGACCAAATGGAAACTTCAACAATGACACGGTGTAGGTCATTTTTTGATAAAGTAAATTCATTTGGGCAATTTTTCGATAATATGCGTGTCTAAAGTGTATGATTTAGAAAATGTAAATGTATCCGCGTCTACCAGTATCTTGGTGCTTATTGAATTAAATAGGAAGTCGATTCGATCAAGAAATTTTAGCCGCCATGTTGAATCTATAAATGTTGCAGGAACTGTGTTCGTTAATTTCATTCGCTTAATTTCGGAATGAATTTTAATGTAGAAGGTAGAATTAGATAGAACGTAATCTGATATTCGCGAATAATCATCGGAGTGTAAGGGAGCGGTTGTTAAGTTTTTGCGTATTGCTTAATATTATGTAGTAAAATATTGCTAGACAAATACGAAATAACAATGGGTGTTTTGTGAAAATTATACTGTGTTTATTAGTTCCCGGTGTCGATGAGTGTAGTCACAGTACAGAATTGTTAGGGAGAAAAGTTTTTACTACCACCTATATGGAGTTGGTATTTCGGAGAATCGTGGCGGCCGGGCCGAATGTAATATTCAGTGTTAGTTTGTAAAGAAGAATAACAGATATACTAAAACACGCTCGAGTGAATAAGTGCAATGTAATTGTGAGTTCAGTAGCCCGTGATGCATGTGGTTATTTTCCTATTCTCCGAGAAGGTACAGGGGAAAAAACGTCTCTACTTTATATATTAGATTAATATATATATATATATATATATATATATATATATATATATATATATATATTATTTAAAAGAAATCAAAAGCATTCAACGTCTTTGAACTAAAATATAGTGTAATTTTAGCGTTTGCTTTCTTCTGCTCTCCAAGACACAATAGAGTTGGTGCCACCGGTTGAAACCATTCTGAAGCACCATGGATCAAGTATTCTTAAAGAGGCCACTCTTAATGGCTTGCCAAGAAGACAAAAGGCTTAAGTGATTTCTAAAAATGAGATAAACATTTTCCTTTTTCTTTGATGGAGAAAAGAATTGCTTCCATCAAAGACTTTTGCTGAAGACTTTGGTAAAATGACTGCCAACAAATGAGTGCGATCAAAAATCTGACGAGGTGGAAATAGTTACGCACAAACTGACATGCTTATGAAATTATATGTACACACTAGATTGAACAGCCGTCCCAGGACGAGTAAAATGAATTCCCCCCAAACAGAACAGTTTCGCACCACTTTTATGTCCCCTAACAAAGATTAAAATCAAGATATACGAGGTCTGTCTAAAACGTATCCTACCTTAGGCCAGAAAAAAATTTCAAATACGTGATTGGGTTGGGACCCTAATCCCCTTCAAAGTAGGCCCCTTGTGCTTGCACACACTTAGCCTACTGATCCATCCATTGCCGCAAACACCTCTGGAAGTCTTCTTTTGGAATACTGTTCATCTCCGCCGTCACGTTAGATTCAGCAAGTGTTTGGAGAAAATGCGATGTGTAACACAAATTAAGGAGTAGTTCAACTGATTCAAAAATGGCCGCACATCAGAAAAATGTGAACAGCGTTCTGGCAGGGCCCAAACTGCTCGGAGTGCAGCTGTTGTTGAGAGGGTGCGAAAAAAAGAGATAATGCGGAACGCGACGGCGGAGATGAACACCATTCCAAAAGAAGACTTCAAGAGGAGTTTCCAGCAATGGATTGATCGGTGGGCTAAGTGTGTGCAAGCACAGGGGCCTACTTTGAAGGGGATTAAGGTTCCAACCCCGCCACGAATTTGAAATATTTTTTATGGCCTAAGGTCGGATACGTTTTAGACAGGCCTCGTAATGGTACTAAACCTTATGTCTAGAATCCTTATCCTAATTTTGTTCAAAATCCATTACATGATTTTCATTCTAGAAAATGTCTAAAAAGGTCTTAAGAAGAAATTGAAATTCAAGGAATTTTGCTTCATTAGTGTCTAATGACTATGGATCAAATTCAATGCAAATCTGAAATATTTGAATTTCTCATATGAAAGATTGTGCCCATATTAACTCCCCTAAAAAAAACTTTAAAATACTTAAAAAACTAAAATTTGGGAAATAGTTATTAATTGATGTCTAATATCTATTGTTAAAACTTCACAAAAATTGGAGGTATCTGAATTTTCAGGTAGGGCTTCTATCCCCTTCTTTCCCCCTTTACTTAAAACTAAATTTAACTAAATATAGCTCATATTTGGACCCTTTACGCCTAGCAGCTGTGTTCCAAAAATAATAATGATTGGTTAATTAGTTTAGGAGTGCATCTAGTACATACAATTATATAAACATACATAACTTTATATATATATATATATATATATATATATATATATATATATATAAATTATTTTTATTTACACAATCAGAGAATCTTTCCAAATATGATCTAAGGTTAAGATCAGATTTTAACTCTTCCTGATGAGATCTCAGTTTATAACAGCTGTTGAACGATAACATCGACATGCCAGTGTCGCAGATTTTGTACATGTCTGTGTAAATAAAAATAATCATATATAAAAACTCTATTTGATATTGAGCACTTTTTATAAGCCCGGTTGAAATTCTTTGGATTACTATCCTGTGGATGTTAACCTTGTCTGGATTATTATATATATATCTATATGATTATTTTTATTTACACAGACATGTACAAAATCTGCGACACTGGCATGTCGATGTTATCGATCAACAGTTATTATAAACTGAGATCTCATCAGGCAGAGTTAGAATCCGATCTTAACCTTAGATCATAGTTTCTTTCCAAATATGATCTAAGGTTAAGATCGGATTCTAACTCTGCCTGATGAGATCTCAGTTTATAATAACTGTTGATCGATAACATCGACATGCCAGTGTCGCAGATTTTGTACATGTCTGTGTAAATAAAAATAATCATATATAAAAGCTCTATTTGATATTGAGCACTTTTTATAAACCCGGTTTAAATTCTTTGGATTACTATCCTGTGGATGTTTTACCTGGATCAATAGTATTATATATATATATATATATATATATATATATATATATATATAAGAGAGATTTAACGATCCCTCATTTCTGGGCTATTCTAAGATTTTAGGGCAGTTTACCAACATGTTTTTTTACTATCTTGTGCGTTTCTTTTTAAGTGGAGGGGTTCTACTTTTTAGGCGATTACGTGTGGTTTCATGACCTTGCCACTTAGGGTTAGTGGTAAAATAATTTGCTTTAAAAGTTCGAATAGCTCGGATATAGTAGATCTATTTTACATGAAATTTATATTCGAAACTGGTCCCCCACTCTAAATTCTAAATTGTGTTCGTTTCGTTGTTATTTTCAGGGTGTTCCAAATCTGGCAAACTACCCTAAAAAGATAGAATTTTCATACGTAATTGCCTGTAAAAAAATAGAATCTCATTTTTTTGTGGGAGGTGGTGATTCAAAGAAAGGTGTCGATCTACAAATTCACCGAAATATGCCTATGAAATTATATACAAACATATGCATACACATGCAGATGCGTGCACAAACTAACATATGCACATAAGTATATGCATTTGTATTACATGTTTCATTACATAAAGGAGTGGCATGTCTCTTTTTGTCATGTGCAAAGAAATGTTTTGTTTTTGCTATGGGAGATAAATCCTGTGCGTTTTTGGGGTGGGGTGGGGGGGATTCTACTTTTTAGGCAAAAACGTGTGGTTTTATTACCTTGCCACTCAGACGTAGGTAAAGACAAAATTGGGTAACTGCCCTAAAAAGTTAGAATGTTCATACATAATCGCCTAAAAAAAGTAGAAACTCATTGTTTGGGGGAGGAGGGGGGGGGTGATTCAGAGGTGAGTGTTAATCTACAAATTTACTGAAATAAGCCTATGAAACTATATACACACATATGCATACACAAAAAGATGCAGTTTGAATTACCTACCAGACACCATCCTCGAGTGTCTTTGGTCTCTCTGTACAAGGGGTTGTCAGTATCACCTGACAGGAGGATACTTCCCCCTACAAGTAAACCCTGACCAAATATTCAAAATAATATAGCATTCAAAGCCCAAATAAGATCCCCTCGACAAGGCTATACACTGGCTCATACGAGGAATGGTGCATCTTCTCTAAATCGTGTTACCTCAAGTAACAGCACTTAGCTGGATACTCCACCAGACTAGATGAATTCTTGTCCTAGAATCCGGTACTACCAAGAGACCACAAGAAATATATACTATAACATAATTAACTGGTCAATTAGGGAGAGGAAAATTGATGTTAACTTCTTTACTAACTGTGGTCAATCCGTGAAGACAAATATATTAAAAAAATCTGGTGGCAAACCACAGTGGTTAATCTTTTTCAGCGTCCAATTCTTTGTACTTCAGCCTCACTCTGCTCTCCCTACCGCTCTTCGCCCGCTCAATGAAAAGAGTACCGTTTATATACTACTTTTTGCCCCACCTATGCAAATTGACTGTCAACAGAGCCATCTAGCTTTCAAATTCTCTAAACAGCCAATTTGCAAAGGGGGACAACTCAAACCACACTTTCTGGATCCATTCCTGGCTGGGGTAACTTTGCTAACCACACTAACTCAACGTTTTACAGGTAAAGAAGAACTTTAATGGAATATCTGTGTATCTCATATAGATATCAAGTGTTAGCCCCAGGAAGGGGCCCCTTGATTTCTGAGAACTTCGACTGAAGTAAAATGAAACAAAAATACATACATTAATGTGTATGCATACACATACCATTTCTACAGCTACATACCTAGAAAACAGAGCTGTTAAACCTGGCATAGTGATGTGGGGCAATAGGGAGAGAGTAGCAACCCTAGTTGATGTCAGTGTCCTTAAATAGAGCTGAGAAGGAGAAGATTACTAAATACAAAGGTCTTATAAACAGAAACTGGAATCTTAGGAAGATCTCCATCATTTCAGTAATCATAGCAGCTACCGGGCTAATGAAAAAGAATTTCAAAAACTACCTGGCGAATATACCCGGTGAACCAAGTGCAAGAGAGATCCAAACAATTGTACTTAAATGGACGGTTAGAATTCTAAAATGATGTCTCGGTTGGAGTCTTTGAAATAGCAGCGAGTGAATGTCTAGCATCCGGCAGGATGCGCCATTCCCAGCAAAAACAAAAAATAAAAAAATTGAAAAAAAAAAAAAATATATAGTAAAGTATGAAAACGTAATATATCAGTCCCAATGCACTTTGTGAGAATGTATCTCCAACAATACTAAAACTTATTGTTACATGGGTTACACCACCACTACACTTTCCTGAAGGCTCACATTACGTCCCTCTGACTCGAGTTAAAGCTGCCAAGTAAGAAAATTGAACAACAAAACAAAAACAAAAATAACAGATACACATAAGTATATCCATTTTTAGACATGTTTCATTACATGGAGGAGCGGCATAAATCTCTTTGATCATTTTGAACTGTGCTCTCAGGAGAACTGATTTTTTTTTTATTGATTAAAAAGAAAAAAAGAAGAAATTTTCAATTGATTTTTTAATGTCGTCATTTGAATTTGCTGGCCATTATAAAAGAATCAAAATAATAGTAAATATGAGAAACATTAATAAGGATTCGGTTGTGATCAGTATTATAGATAATAGAGGGAAAAGAGAGAGAGATAGTTCTGCATAGATAATAGAGAGAGAGAAAAAGAGGGAGAGAGAAAGAAGGAGGGGAAGAGAAAAAGGGAGATATATATATAGATATATATATATATATATATATATATATATATATAGAGAGAGAGAGATAGAGAGATATATAGAGATATAGAGATAGATAGATATATATATATATATGTATATATATAAAACATTTAATTTGAATAAATAGTATTTGTAAGAAAAAATATCTTTAATGGTGATCATTGGTGTCTTGAAAGGAATGCTTTGGTAAGCCTTCATAAAATCACATATATATATATATATATGTATATATATATATAGATATATATATATATAGATATATATATATATATATATATATAGATATATATATATATATATATATAGATATATATATATATAGAGAGATATATATATATATATATATATATATATATATAGATATATATATATATATATATATAGAGAGAGAGAGATATATATATATATATAGAGAGAGATATATATATATATATAGAGAGAGAGATATATAGAGATATATATATATATATATAGAGAGAGAGAGAGAGAGATATATATATAGAGATATATATATATATATATATAGAGAGAGAGAGAGATAGATATATATATATAGAGAGAGAGAGATAGATATATATATATATATAGAGAGAGAGATAGATATATATATATATAGAGAGAGAGATAGATATATATATATATATAGAGAGAGAGATAGATATATATATATAGAGAGAGAGAGATAGATATATATATATATATAGAGAGAGATAGAGATATATAGAGAGAAGGAGATAGAAAGAGGTGGAGAGAAACAAAAGAAAATTAGAGAAAAAGACAGCGGAAGTTAAAAAAAAAGAATCATCGACAAATAATAACGACATCAATTAATAGAAATGTATTTATATAGATAAGTCAAAATGAATAGATTGGTTCTATGTAAGTTCCATGGCCCATTATAAATGATCTTATTAAAAATACTCTTTTTTTTTTAAATGCAGACAAGAGACAAACATTTCTGCATAAAAATACAAAAAATGTATTTTTAGTTCCTCAAAAACAGACAATCAATTTTGCCCAACAAAATAAAGAAAATTGCAAAAAAATTGTTCAAAAATGAATCAGGTATCACGAGAGAGAGAGAGAGAGGGGAGAAGAGAGGGGGGAGAGGGGAGAGAGAGAGGAGTGAAGAGAGGGGGAGGGGGAGAGAGAGAGGAGAGAAGAGAGGGGGGATAGAAGGGCGGGAATGATGGAAGGTGTCTCATCAGTAATCAGCCATTAAGGTAATTAAATTCGGTTTAATTAGTTTGAATGCATGAGAAAAGATTTCCTAAAATAGAAATCCTATTCTGTCGATACCTGAACGAAAATAGGAAGAAAATGAAATTATGTTATCTGCACAACTTCACGAGACGCAAACACACGACAGAGGTTTCAATAAAAGTCACTTCTTTTGGTTTTATTAATAGTCACTTCTTTTGGTTTTTAATAGTCATTTCGTTGGGTTTTTATTAATAGTTACTTCTTTTAGTTTTATAATACTTCTTTTGTTTTTGTTTATAGTTTCATTAATAGTCACTTCTTTTGATTTTATAACAGTTATTAATAGTCACTTCTTTTGGTTTTATTAATAGCTTTATTAAAAGTTACTACTTTTAGTTTTATTAATAGTTTTATTAAAATTCGCTTAATAGATTAGCAGGGATACCCGGCGTTACCCGAGGCGATAAAAAAACAAAGTAGTAGAAATTAAAGAGTGTGTGTAACATGTTTATATAAAAACTTCAATTTCTCTTCTTTCTCTAGCCGTCTCTCTTTCCCTGGTCCCCATAATTTCCCTCCCTCCTTCAACCCTCTATTTCCCTTTTTCCCATATGATTCTTCTCTTGTTTAAATGTGTTAAAAACTAATAATAATGTAATTCATTTGCTTCTCGGAGACATCTGCTTTAAATGTAATAGTGTAATCTTACATTTATTGCTTCGGGACATAAAAAATAGAAGTTAAATAATATGTGTAACATTTTGATGTTAAAACTGCTATCTCCCCCCTCTCTATCCCCCTAACCGTCTCTTTATCTTTCTCCCTTTATCTTTTAATACTGTAATGTTAGTAAGGAGATATTCACAGAACTGCCAAAAGTATCGATCAAATCAAAGTATTAAGACAAATAATGTTAATAATGATTATTGATCTCGAAAAATGCTGAGTAGAACAAATAGCCCGGTCTATACCTAATTTCTGCCCCCCTCCCTATTTCAGAATATGATGAAGATAAATGATCTTACTCTGTGAATTTTACATAAGAATACACTTTTATAGGTTATCTATATTCTCTAACCTTTTTTAAACAAACCTCAATTTTGTTTTTAAACGTGAGTTATCGTTCTTCCTTAGCTATCCTATAACAAATGAATTTCATTAAAAACCATAAATTGTTTTATGTACTTGAGGTATTATTTGCAGGGCAACACTGAATACTTTTCTTATGAAAGATATTATAAAATGTCCATGTACATGTATTTGTGTACGTTCAGAGTGGCGGGAAGTGGCCGCTAGTGGCGAACCTTCACATAGTTTCTTACCCCCTTGATGTAAATAGAATTAACGCTAAGAAACGTTAAATAAAATTAAAAGTTATAGCAAAGTATTACGTAATTAAAGCAAAATATGACTCAGCATTTTCTAATTACTATAAAATAAAATGAAAAATAAATGAAAACAACCCCCCCCCCCCGATAAAATCTGCCCCATGGACCCCTAAGGGGTGGGTTTATAGATTCGGGAATACTCTCATCATCTTACTCTGTGAATTTTACATAAGAATACACTTTTATATGTTATGTATATTCTCTAGCCTTGTTTTAAAAACCTAAATTGTGTTTTTAAACGTGAGTTATCGTTCTTCCTTAGCTATCCTCTAACAAATAAATTTCATTAAAAAACATAAATTGTTTTATGAACTTGAGGTATTATTTGCAAAACAACACTGAATACTTTTCTTATATAAGATATTATAAAATGTACATGTATTTGTGTACGTACAGAGTGGCGGACCTTGGCGTAGTTTCTTACCCCCCCCCCCCATGTAAATATAATTGCCGCTAAGAAACATTAAATAAAATTAAAAGTTATTTCAAATTATTACGTAATTTAATTACAATATGACTCAACTATTTCAAATTACTATAAAATATATAATACACATGTGCCATGCCCAGGATCATATACTGCACAACTACCACACCCTGGGTCATATAATACACATGTGCCATGCCCGGGTCATATACTGCACAACTACCACACCCTGGGTCATATAATACACATGTGCCACGCCCCGGGTCATAGATTGTACAAGTGCCATGCCCTGGGTCATATAATACACAAGTGCCATGCCCTGGGTCATATAATACACAAGTGCCATGCCCTGGGTCATATAATACACAAGTGCCATGCCCTGGGTCATATAATACACAAGTGCCATGCCCTGGGTCATATAATACACAAGTGCCATGCCCTGGGTCATATAATACACAAGTGCCATGCCTGGGTCATATACTGCACAAGTGCCATGCCTGGGTCATATACTGCACAAGTGCCATGCCTGGGTCATATACTGCACAACTACCACACCCCGGGTCATATGATACACATGTGCCACACCCCGGGTCATATAATACACAAGTGCCATGCCCCGGGTCATATAATACACAAGTGCCATGCCCCGGGTCATATAATACACAAGTGCCATGCCTTGGTCATATACTGCACAAGTGCTATGCCCCGGGTCATATACTGCACAAGTACCATGTCTGGGTCATATACTGCACAAGTACCAGTCCCCGGATCGTATACTGCACAAGTACCATGCGTGGGTCATATACTGCAGAAGTATTATGCCCGGATCATTTACTGCACAAGTCCCAGTCCCCGGGTCATATACTGCACAAGTACCATGCTCGGGTCATATACTGCACAAGTACCATGCTCGGGTCATATACTGCACAAGTACCATGCCTAGGTCATATACTAGACAAGTGCCATACCCTGGGTCAAATACTGTACAAGTACCACGCCGCGGGTAATATACTGCACAAGTACAATGCTCCGGGTCATATACTGCACAAGTACCATGACCGGGTCATATACTGCACAAGTACCATGCCCCGTGTCATGTAATGCACAAGTACCATGCCCCATGTCATGTAATGCACAAGTACTATGCTCCGGGTCATGTAATGCACAAGTACCATGCCCGGGTCACTTACTGCACAAGTACCACGGCTGGGTACTATATTGCACAAGTACCAGTCTCCGGGTCATATACTGCACAAGTACCATGCCCGGGTCATATACTGCACAAGTACCATGCCTGGGTCATATACTGCTCAAGTACCATGCCCGGATTATGTACTGCACAAGTACTATGCCCGGGTCGTATACTGCAAAAGTCAAAAAAAATAAAATTTGAAGAAAAAAACGGAATAAAAAAAATTTAGAAGGAAACAAAAAAAAAACATTTAGAAGGAAAAAAAACTTTGGAAAAAAAAAGTTTTGTAGAAAAAAGAAATTGTGAAGGGGAAAAAAATTTTGAAACAAAAAAAATGTTGATAAATAGAAAAATGTTGAAGAAAAAAATGTTGAAGAAAAATTATTTTGAAGAAAAAAAATATATATACTCTACAAGTACCATGCGCCCAGGTCATATTGTGCACAACTACCACACCCTGGGTCATATAATACACATGTGCCACACCACCGGGTCATATAATGCACAAGTGCCATGCCCTGGGTTATATAATGCACAAGTACTATGTCTGGGTCATATACTGCACAAGTACCATGTCTGGGTCATATACTGCACAAGTACCAGTCCCCGGAGCATATACTGCACAAGTACTATGCGTGGGTCATATACTGCAGAAGTATTATGCCCGGATCATATACTGCACAAGTACCAGTCTCCGGGCCATATACTGCACAAGTACCATGCCTGGGTCATATACTAGACAAGTGCCATAACCCGGGCCATACTGTACAAGTACCACGCCGCGGGTAATATACTGTACAAGTACAATGCCCCGGGTCATATACTGCACAAGTACCATGACTGATTCATATACTGCACAAGTACCATGCCCCGGGTCATGTAATGCACAAGTACCATACCCCGGGTGATATACTGCACAAGTACCATGCCTGGGTGATATACTGCACAAGTACCATGCCTGGGTGATATACTGCACAAGTACCATGCCTGGGTGATATACTGCACAAGTACCATGGCTGGGTCATATACTGCACAAGTACCATGGCTGGGTCATATATTGCACAAGTACCAGTCTCCGGGTCATATACTGCACAAGTACCATGCCCGGATCATATACTGCACAAGTACCATGCCCGGGTCATATACTGCACAAGTATCATGCCTGGGTCATATACTGCTCAAGTACCATGCCCGGATTATGTACTGCACAAGTACCATGCCCGGGTCGTATACTGCAAAAGTCAGAAAATAAAATTTGAAGAAAAAAACGGAATAAAAAAAATTTAGAAAGAAACAAAAAAAAAAAAAATTAGAAGAAAAAAAGAATTTTGAGGGGGAAATAAATTTTGAATAAAAAAAAATGTTGATAAAAAGAAAAATGTTGAAAAAAAAAAGATATTGAAGAAAAATAATTTTGAAGAAAAAAATATATATACTCTACAAGTACCATGCCCCCGGGTCCATAGTGCACAAGTGCCATGCCCTGGGTCATATAGTGCACAAGTGCCATGCTCTGGGGCATATAGTGCACAAGTGCCATTCCCCGGGTCATATAGTGCAAAACTACCACACCCCGGGTCATATAATGCACATGTGCCATGCCCCGGGTCATATACTGCACAAGTACCACCCCCCGGGTCATATAATGCACAAGTGCCATGCCCCGGGTCATATAATGCACAAGTGCCATGCCTGTGTCATATACTTCACAAGTTCCATGCCCCGGGTCATATACTGCACAAGTACCATGTCTGGGTCATATACTGGACAAGTGCCATACCCTGGGTAATATAATGTACAAGTACCACGCCATGGGTAATATACTGCACAAGTACAATGCCCTGGTTCATATACTGCACAAGTATCATGCCTGGTTCATATACTGCACAAGTACCATGCTTGGTTCATATATTGCACAAGTACCATGCCCCGGGTCATGTAATGCACAAGTACCATGCCCCGGGTCATGTATGCACCAGTACCATGCCCCGGGGCATATACTGCACAAGTACCATGCCCCGGGTCATATACTGCACTAGTACCATGCCCCGGGTCATATACTGCACAAGTACTATGCCTGGGTCATATACTGCACAAGCACCATGGTTGGGTCATATAATGCACAAGTACCAGTCCCCGGGTCATATACTGCACAAGTACCATGCCCCGGGTCATATACTGCACTAGTACCATGCCCCGGGTCATATACTGCACAAGTACTATGCCTGGGTCATATACTGCACAAGCACCATGGTTGGGTCATATAATGCACAAGTACCAGTCCCCGGTTCATATACTGCACAAGTGTCATGCTCCGGTTAATATACTGCACAAGTGCCATCCATGGATCATATACTGCAGAAGTATTATGCCCGGATCATATAGTGCACAAGTACCAGTCCCCGGGTCAATACTGCACAAGTACTAGTCCCCGGGGTCATATACTGCACAAGTATCAGTCCCCGGGTCATATACTGCACAAGTACCATGCCTGGGTCATATACTGGATAAGTGTCATACCACGGGTCATATACTGTACAAGTACCACGCCGCGGCTCATATACTGCACAAGTACAATGCCCCGGGTCATATACTTCACAAATGCCATGCCTGGGTCATATACTGCACAAGTGTCATGCCATGGGTCATATACTGCACAAGTACCATGGCCGGGTCATATACTGCACAAGTACCATGCCCCTGGTCATATACTGCACAAGTACCATGCCTGGATCATATACTGCACAAGTGGCAATCAGAAGAGAAACCTAGATGGCTTAAAATATTATCAAATACTATCACTATGACATCAGGGCGAATGATAACATAAAAAATTGCGATCACATTAAACGAACCAAAAAGTACACATATGGGATTGAGCAACCCTTGCCTCACTATGTGTCCCTCTCCTCCTCCCTCCTCTTACAATGGCGTCATTTCCAGAGACTCAGTGTTAAATAAAATAAAAAGTTATTTCAAATTATTAAAATATGACTCCTCATTTTCATAAATTGTTTTACGTACGTGAGGTATAATTTGCCGGACAAGGCCAAATACTTTTCCTTTGAGTACATACAGAGTGGCGGGCAGTGGCGGCTAGTGGCCGACCTTGGTGTAGTTTCTTACCCCCTCCATGTAAATAGAATTAACGCCTGAGAAACGTTAAATAAAATTTAAAGTTATTTCAAAGTATTACGTAATTAAATTACAATATTACTCAGCAATTTCAAATTACTATAAAATATAATTAAAAATAACTAAAAAGCCCCCCCCCCCCCCCGATGCAATATGCCCCAATGGACCCCTAAGGGATGGGTTTATAGATTCGGGAATACTCTCATCATCTTACTCTGTGAATTTTACATAAGAATACACTTTTATATGTTATGTATATTCTCTAACCTTTTTTTAAAAACCTAAATTGTGTTTTTAAACGTGAGTTATCGATCTTCCTTAGCTATCCTCTAACAAATAAATTTCATTAAACACCATAAATTGTTTTATGAACTTGAGGTATTATTTGCAGGGCAACACTGAATACTTTTCTTATATAAGATATTATAAAATGTACGTGTATTTGTGTACGTACAGAGTGGCGGCTAGTGGCGGACCTTGGCGTAGTTTCTTACCCCCTCCATGTAAATAGAATTGACGTTAAGAAACGTTAAATAAAATTTAAAGTTATTTCAAAGTATTAAGTAATTAAATTACAATATGACTCAGCAAGTTCAAATTACTATAAAATACAATGAAAAATAACTGAAAAGTTCCCCCCCCCCCCGATGAAATATGCCACATGGACCCCTAAGGAGTGGGTTTATGGATTCGGGAATACGCCCGTCAACTTACTCTGTGAATTTTACATAAGAATACACTTTTATATTGTATCTATATTCTCTAACATTTTTTTCTATAAGAAACACACAAACATACAGACATTCAATTTTATATAGAAGAAAGATTTATTAAAAATCACTTCTTTTGGTTTTATTAATAGTTTTATTAATAGTCTTATTAAAAGTCACTTCTGGTGGTTTTATTAATAGTTTTATTAAAAGTCACTTCTGTTGGTTAACCCTAACGATGCCTAGTCGATTATAGCTTGGGTCCTAATCTGGAGAAGTACGTTATTTTCGTACAGTTGGTCACCATATTTCTGCAAGTGTGTGTTTTAATTGGCGTCTATACATCTGTGCCATCTGTAAGTTCGCCTGATTAACTACAAGGGAGAAATGGAGAAAGAAAAAGGAGAGTTACATAATGGAGAACGCCTCATCAGAAGTCAGTCATTAAGGCAATTAAATTCTATTCAATTAAATTGAAAAGGTGAGAAAGCTGTTCTTAAGATAGGAATGTCTTTTGCACATTTCACAGTTTCAAGAGACAATTTGCATCTTAACGCGAAAAGGGAATCAAAATAATTAATGCTTTTATTTATCTCGCACATATACCCGTCCTTGAGCATCATAAGACCGTTTTAAGAAATAATAAGAAATGACATCTATCTATCTCTCTCTATATATATATACATAGTTGTTTTATTGTTTTACTGGCGATGGAAACATAGCTGTTTTATTAGTATATTTCCACTTCCTAAGCGGTAAAGAATATTGCATTAAGTCACCCTTTTTAATAGGACGTGTAATTATTTTTTAATTTTATATATATATTTATTAATTTTTACGTACATATAAAAGAAATCCATGGACATGTGTTTCTGGCTATCAGTCGTCATCAGCATGGATAACCTGGGCAAGGATCGAACCTACGATATTGCTGTTTACAGTCTGGCGTTTTACCACAAGGCCACAAACACCTTGCCGAAGTATGTACAAGATTTTATCGTGATAATGTTAAATAGTTTTTAGTTATTGTTTTTTTTTTACTGGCGATAGAAACATAGCTGTTTTCTTAGTATTTTTCCACTTCCTATTATTATAATTTTAATTCGATATTTCAAACGCCCTGTGTTCTTCATTGGGAATGATCAGAGAAAAGGAAAAAAACCGGAAATGAGGTCACCCATTTGCGAGGTATTAATCTGCTAGAAATTGAACGGTCATATGCTTTTTGGTGGGGAGGGGGCACGGGGGAGTTAGCTAAGTGTTTTTGAAATATGTTTAGAGGCTGTTATTAAAAGTATAATTATTGGATAAGAGTTTTATGCGGGATTATAGCGCCACCTTCCGCTGTGGTTACGAGCCGTCTCATGTTTAACCCAAGTGGGCTGTGTTGTATTTGGGAATTTGTGTTTTGTTCACTTAGAGTAACTTTGTATTTTCCTTAATATATTTAAAAGTCGGCTAAATACAGAGTCACTCTAAGTTAACAAAATACAAGATCCCAAATATAAAATAACACCGTCGTAGCTTTTATCTACAAAACTTGGGTAAACCTCATTACATCCACATTTCAAATGTAAGAGAAATAAGCCCTATATTTTTTTTTATTTGCAAACATAGTAAGAAACAGTGTTCTATCTACCCAAGGGAGAGAACTCGAAACGTCGCTAAATTGGAATCGTTTATCATATTTCTCTCAAAGTGCTCGACTTGAACGGAGATTAATAATTAGTTTTAAATTTTTAATAAATAAATATTTTAATATCAACAGACATATATGTTTCATGTTCACCAACAATCAGTCAGTGAAACTGGGTTTGTGGCCTCCGATCGGGAAGAATTAACATCTCTCCTACACTGAAGATTGCATAAGCATGAAACATCGATGTCTGTAGGTAATAATAATAAATAATTATTTAAAAATATTGTTATAGCCCCCTTAATACAAGAACTGGTGTCTCTTGGAGAATTTGATAATAAGCAGTCATACTATGGCATAAATGCGATGTTCCAACCCTTTGTTGTTGAACACCCACACGGATCTTGGCCTTTTGGCTAAGATCAAAGTATAGTATCTGTTCCGATGGATACTGCACCCCATAGACTGGTATTGTCTTGGCCTTCGGGGCTTGATTTACGCCGGTGTATGGGTCTGTCCTGTGCAGTTCTAGGAGGTCCGCCCTCCCAGGTTTCGTCACCCCTCTTTGGGGAGGAGTAAGTTTATTGCTTACTGCCTGAGGCGCTCCTACCGGGGAATGCCGACGGGGCTGCCCAGGCAATTTTTAATGGCCAGAATGCTCACCTCTCGGGCGCTGGCTTTTCAAACTCCACTTTCCCGACCCGACCTTGGGTCACATCTAACTTGTGGGAGTAAGATAAAACTGGCCTTGTGCCTAACTCCTGGAGAGGAGTAAATAAATACACAGATCTTGGCCTTTTGGCTAAGATCAAAGTGTAGTATCTGTTCCGATGGATACTGCACCCCATAGACTGGTATTGTCTTGTCCTTCGGGGCTTGATTTACGCCGGTCTATGGGTCTGTCCTGTGCAGTTCTGGGAGGTCCACCCTCCCAGGCTTCGCTTCCCCTCTTTGGGGAGGAGTAAGTTTATTACTTACTGCCTGAGGCGCCCCTACCGGGGAATGCTGACGGGGCTACCCAGGCAATTTTTAAACCCCACTTTCCCGACCCGACCTTGGGTCACATCTTACTTGTGGGAGTAAGATAAAAACTGGCTTTGTGCCTAACTCCTGGAGAGGAGTAAATCAATACACGGCTTACTATGTGTTTCCGGTGATTTAACAGATATAGAGTTTAATTTCTCTTTATTATCCGTGCTAATTGTTGTTGGCCGTGGGATAGAATATTGGACTACGACTTAGTGGTTACTCTGAAACCGAGTTCGTGCCCTCTGGCTGGCAACAATTAACATCTCCTACACTGAAGATTGCATAAGCATGAAACATCGATGTCTGTAGGTAATAATAATAAATATTTATTTAAAAATAATATATATATATATATATATATATATATATATATATTATATGGATATCAGTTAGAAATCAGATAACACATTGTGAGAGATTTTTTTTTTCAAATAAATGAAAACATTCATTTAAATCCAAAATTTTTGCTTACTATACTTCCCCCCCTCCCTCGACAGGATAATATCATGACGAACGAACACTACTTCCCTCCACCCAAAAAGGAGGAAGTCATTCTTGCGTGGACGGTCTAATAAGAACAGAACCGATACCACACTATCCCCCCCCCCCCCCCCCCCATAAAAATATTCTGACTAAATTGAGTCTTGGGTTTTTTTCATTCTGGTAGGATACCCCCACATATACACACCTCCTTAAAAACGGAGGAGGTAATTCCTGGGAGGACAGTCTTATGACAACAGAACCGATACTACACCACACATTAAAAATATTCCAAGTTAATCATTTTTTTTTTTTTAATTTAAAAATGCCTAGTCACAAAAAAATATTTTTTTATGGTTTCTTGGCTTTTTAGCTTAGATTAAAGTGTAGTATCTGTTCTCAAAATCTCAGCGACATTTGACACTTTACTAAAGCCGAAAGTAAATTATCTCCCCATAAAATCAAATTCTAAAAAAGTTTTTAAACGCTATCATTTTTTATTTTATTTATAATTATAATAATAGTACTATCGATAAAACGATTGCGTATGTCAAAGAAAATTTGACAATACAAAGTAGAAAGGTATATTACAGAATATTAATTTATTAAAAACTTTAAAATAAATAAATATGAAAATAAGCAAAATCGAGATTTGTTTCAGTGAGTTGGAGATGCCTATATATAGAGTATTTCAATATATTGCTATATCATTAGTATTAAATAAGTCTAAGGTGTCTTGATGTTAATATAGTTAGGGTAGATGGAAAAAACTTTTACGTTTATTCATTTATATATATATATGTCTGTCTTCATGCTTACACTGGAATTGGCATAAATATAACTTAAAATTCTCTGCATTATGTGTTAGTTTGATAAAGTTGCAAGTAAAGAGTGAAAGCGTGCAGATCCAAGGGTGGTTCTGTGAACCGGGTTCGTGCCTTGTGACCGTCTGAAATTATCACTTCCCTACACTGCAGAGAGCAATAAGCTCGAAACGACGTCGTCTGTAGGTAAAAATATAATTCAATATTTATTTATAAAATATTTATATATATATATATATATAATGTCATCTACAAACAGACTATTTCGCTGTATCACAGCTCTTCAATGCGGCTACACTAGCATCATTCCCAAGCCAGGGATCGAACTTATAAACATATAGTCGATAGTCAGTAGCTCTCACAACTAGGCCACAGGACAGGCGCTGTTGGTAAATGATATCTACAATAGTTTTATAGAAACATTGACTGCTACTTGACAGTGCTCTATTTGTTTATTTACACTGAGCTTTGCATTACGCTAAGTAGTAGCAAGCGACATATATAAAATTAAGTATGTGATTTCTATCTATCCTGGATGCGTATTCTTCTAGTATATATATATATATATTAAATAAAGCTGTAGTTCCTGTCGTTCTGTTTGTTCACAAACTCCTCGTAGGGTTTTGGACATAGAATCTACATCAGTTTGGATAAGTATATTTCATTTGAATCCAAATTAATACAATAATATTGTGGGGTCTGCGTTCATGCCAGATTGCTTAATTTTATTTTACTAGCTGAAACTACCCGGCGTTTATTTGTTTGCATATAAGGTAGACCACTCCTATTATATTCTTCAAGCTAAAATATAAGTTATCCCTCTTGCTGGGTTAAATTTTTTTCTAGTAAAATGCTA
Organism: Sepiola atlantica; assembly: GCA_963556195.1. Classification (NCBI taxonomy): domain Eukaryota; kingdom Metazoa; phylum Mollusca; class Cephalopoda; order Sepiida; family Sepiolidae; genus Sepiola; species Sepiola atlantica. The sequence goes on along the minus strand of OY744532.1, from coordinate 30,166,745 downwards.
TTTCAAACTTCAGCATGTCATACAAACGAAAATGCTATTTCCAAACTAAGAGTGACAGAGCAACAGAAAATGCTATTTCAAACCTAAGCTTGACAAACCAACGAAAATGTTATTTCAAACTTAAGCATGTCATTCCAACGAAAATGCTATTTAAAACTTAAGCATGTCATTCCAACGAAAATGCTATTTAAAACTTAAGCATGTCATTCCAACGAAAATGCTATTTAAAACTTAAGCATGTCATTCCAACGAAAATGCTATTTAAAACTTAAGCATGTCATTCCAACGAAAATGCTATTTCAAACTTAAGCATGCCATATCAACAAAAATGCTATTTCAAACTTCAGCATGTCATACAAACGAAAATGCTATTTCCAAACTAAGAGTGACAGAGCAACGAAAATGCTATTTCAAACCTAAGCTTGACAAACCAACGAAAATGTTATTTCAAACTTAAGCATGTAATACTAACGAAAATGCTATTTCAAACTTAAGCATGTCATTCCAACGAAAATGCTATTTAAAACTTAAGCATGTCATTCCAACGAAAATGCTATTTAAAACTTAAGCATGTCATTCCAACGAAAATGCTATTTCAAACTTAAGCATGTCATTCCAACGAAAATGCTATTTAAAACTTAAGCATGTCATTCCAACGAAAATGCTATTTCAAACTTAAGCATGCCATATCAACAAAAATGCTATTTCAAACTTCAGCATGTCATACAAACGAAAATGCTATTTCCAAACTAAGAGTGACAGAGCAACGAAAATGCTATTTCAAACCTAAGCTTGACAAACCAACGAAAATGTTATTTCAAACTTAAGCATGTAATACTAACGAAAATGCTATTTCAAACTTAAGCATGTCATTCCAACGAAAATGCTATTTAAAACTTAAGCATGTCATTCCAACGAAAATGCTATTTAAAACTTAAGCATGTCATTCCAACGAAAATGCTATTTCAAACTTAAGCATGTCATTCCAACGAAAATGCTATTTAAAACTTAAGCATGTCATTCCAACGAAAATGCTATTTAAAACTTAAGCATGTCATTCCAACGAAAATGCTATTTAAAACTTAAGCATGTCATTCCAACGAAAATGCTATTTAAAACTTAAGCATGTCATTCCAACGAAAATGCTATTTCAAACTTAAGCATGCCATATCAACAAAAATGCTATTTCAAACCTAAGCTTGTCAGACCAACAAAAATACTATTTCAAACTTAAGCTTGAGAGACCAACAAAAATCCTATTTAAAACTTAAGCATTTAATACCAATGAAAATGCTATTTCAAACTTAAGCATGACAAACGAAATTTTATTTTAAATGTAAGCCTATCATACCAATGAAAATAGCAATGCTCACAAAAAAATTAAATTTTAGATTTTGCTATAAAAAATAGGATATTTATTAAATATAAAATGATCGAACACTTTTCATTTCTAAATAATCAGAATCCATCCATAACTTTTTAAAATATAAGCATTTGAAGTAAAAAAATAAAATAAAAAATATTTCCTGAAAATATTGAGTCAACATTTTTGTGTTTTCATTGATAAAATTCTCTTAAAACAACTATCCAAGATAAAGCAATCAAATTTGACATGTATATGTAAAATGTGTCTGGTGAATGTCATGAAAGCATCAAAAAGATGATAGCTCAGCATTTGAGCGCCAAATAGAAGTTTTAACAAACTGACTCCCTCTAATTAAATTTGTTTAATTTGCAATTGCTCTCACCTAATCTTCCAAATGAAGTGTCTATCAGTTTGTTAAGGGAGATCTTTGGGAGGGTGGGGGTGGAGGTGGGGGTGATATGTCACTGGAATTTAGGGGTTGTCGTAGAGTTGAGGTAAGTTATTTTAGCACAGGGCTTGCCACTCGGACCTAGGGTTAGTGGTAGGCTAAGTAATTATATATTTAAAAAAAATAATTTTCAGCATGTAATCGCCTAAAAAGTAGATTTTTTAAAAATTGGCAGCTAGAAAGTCACTCTTAAACCTAAGAAAAAACAGTATCTTTTGAAGGAGCCACTTTTATACAAGAAGCACAAGACATTTTGATAATAAATTCATTTGATAGTAAATTTATTTGAAGAAGGATGCTCGAATGCAGAGACAAAAAGTCTGGGTTTTTTCAAAATAAAATGGCATGTGAACCTGTTTGTTTAAATTTAATTGCATTTATCTATCTATCTATCTATCTATCTATCTATATATATATATATATATATATATATATATATATATAGCCAGTAGCTATAAAATAGACCGTTTTGAGGTCTTGCATAGAGCAGATTCCAAGAACCATTTGAAAATATTGGAATCTGTCTCTATTGCTATTCGAAAACCTTCCTTGTGCCGGCAGAAGGAATTTATTAGATCGTTAAATCTCTTTGGGGAACTTTGAACTCCCTCCCTTTTTTTTTTTTGTTTGTTCCCTAACGCAGTGCCTTTTAATCGTTTTTTTAAGTAAATCATTAAATTGACTTTTAATCGCTTTAGCGCTAATTTTGGCACTTTCAACTTCCCCATTTGCTCTTTCTTTCGACAATATTATTAATTAAAACTATCGATTTTCTTCTGACGAGATGATAGTCGAAAGGGCCTTAGAGAGATTTCCGCGTATCATTTTTAAATGTATTTATAAGTTTTGTACCTCAAAACATTTATTCATATATATATATATATATATATATATATATATATACTACTTTTGTAATATGGTGGGAAAAATCGCAGCATAGTGCTCGATTAATTGAGAATCAAAATTAAGAGCGTAATATTTATTTATTTTTTGGTACAGAAAAATTAGTACAACATTAGTACCGTTGGTTTCAAGCTCAGAAGGTGTTAACTATCCGGCTCTCTTCAGCTTATGTTGTCACCTGTTACAGAAATGTGAATTCACGTACCGCTCTCGTTTGGATACGTTATTTGCTTTAGAGTGTTATATATATTTGTTTAAAATTTGTGTTAGGGAGGTTTGATAAGGTTTGAAAAAGGGGGGGGGGGTGAAATGTAACAGTTAAGATTTAAAATTGGAAAAAATGTAAAAATATGAAAAATTAAAAAATATTTCTATACAAGTCCCGTGATTCCATGTTTATTAGCAGCGTATATTAGGTCGTTAATGGTTTAAGGGTTAACTTTGTGTCGTCTAGAAAGTGCTAAGGAGAGAATATGGGTTTAAGGATTAAACTTTCGAAAGAATAAAAAGGTATAAAAAAACACATCTAAATTAAATTCAAGGCCTGGATTAAAAAAACTTTAAATCAATCCAAAAGGAATTTAAATTAAGATTTAACCCAAGTCGGGTCTTTGCAGCCGGCAGTCGATCTAAGGGGAGTAACTCTACAAGGTTCTTAATTATTCTGTATTCGGAATTTAACATTTTTAACTAAAGTATAGTGAAGGCTTATGGAAGTAATAATATTGCTATACTGATTAAGTCTGATCTAGAGATAAGAACAAGGATTAGGTTGACAAGATTGAACCTGTTTAGGAGATTTCTAGAGCCTGCTGAATCATTTTCGTGAAATGGAGGTGTTACCCTCTTAATAACTGAAAAAAATATTATTTCATATTTACGTGGTGTAATTTACTGGTTTTAAGTTATGGTGTAGAGATGGGCCGATAAAATATTAAGATATTTATTCCTATATTTTGTATATATTTATGGGGGCTGATAGTTGGGAGGATTTTCCGGAGTGGAAGTCGGTATTTTGTGGGGCGATTATGGGGTTATGTATTAGGTAGAGGGGGTTGTTATTGGTAGGCCTTTATGTGTATCAGTAAGTCCAGTTTATAAGTAGTGCTTGTCTCCTGTGTATGCATCCTTAAAATATTTCGTTTCTAACGTTCTAGCAGATCGTATTTGGGTCAATAATGGCCCTTAATATATGGTATTTTTCGGCATCACACAGAAGACATCTATTTATGACCGGAGAAAAAGATGGTCTTCTCTCTATTACTTTCTATTTGATGGTAAAGGGTGTATTTTCATCTTTAAGTTGCCATATCCGGGTCGCAAATGCCGTGTTTGCCTTGTTTTTGTATTTAAAGGTGTTTCTGTGTGCGTACAATCTTTGCTTGAAACTTCCCTGTGTAATGCCTATATATTTTTCAGCTCTGTCGCTAGTCTGGTTCGTGACAATGGCTTCATATACGAGGGAATAAATTTTTAGATACCCCTCTAGGAGGCAATTGTTTTTGTCTTGACATGAGCAGACTGTGCTTTCTATTGCTTTGGGCTCTGCAGAGATGATTTTTCTTATGGATGGGGTGGTGGAGTAGCTAACCTTAATTGTATTTCTGTAAAAGAGTTTGTGAAGGTTGTGTGTAGGAGGGAAGTGCTTGTCGACAAGCACTTCCCCCTTCACACAACTCTTTAACAGAAATACAATTAAGGTTAGCTATGGATTGATTGTTCCTTTTGTCATTGAAATGAACCTCTCTCTCTCTTTCTCATGTATATATATATAAGTATATATTCTGATAACAGAATAGCTCTAACTAAACATTTAAGAACATTTTCGATATTCATATTTTAAAATCCGTTTACATTCATTGTTTACAGCTGAAGCTACTGTCAAAGAAACAGTCAAATTGGCGAGGATGAACGTGAACAGATTTTTTCAGTAAAATTTTGTTGACGGTGTGCCTTTGTTATGGATTTCCCAATAATTTTCTGATATTTATGATAATTGCATGAAAAAAATATGTCAAAACCTCTATTTCACCGATTTAAATGTTTGAAATTTAAAAAAATGAAACAACAGCAGTCGAAATTTAATAACCGATTGCGACCAAACTATTTGACCAACCAAATTCTAACATATATTACTTTAAAAGGTAAAAAGTTATAAAAACAAACTACACATATAAATAACATCGATAAATTTATGGAGAAATCAATTTCCTTTCCTTTGATGTATGATTTTACATGCTTTTATGAGTTTAATGCGATTTTATTAGTATCTTTCCAATGAACTCACCCAAAATACTGTTTAAGTGACATTTTACAAGCAGTGAGCTTTGCTAATAAAAATGCTATTTCAGACTCAAGCATGTCACACTAATGAAAATGCTATTTCAAACTTAAGCTTGTCATACGAATAAAAAGCTATTTCACACTTTCGCCTGATGAACAAACGAAAATGCTATTTCAAACTTTAGCCTGACAGACAAACGAAAATGCTATTTCAAACTTAAGCATGACATACCAACAAAATGCAATTTCAAACTTAAGCATGACATACCAAAAAAATGCAATTTCAAACTTAAGCATGTCATACCAATAAAAAGCTATTTCAAACTTAAGTATGACAGACCAACGAAAATGTTATTTCAAATTTAATTATGACAGACCAACGAACATGTTATATCAAGCATGTGATACCAATGAAAATGCTATTTCTACACTTTAGCCTGACAGACAAACGAAAATGCTATTTCAAACTTAAGCATGACAGACCAATGAAAATGCTATTTCACACTTTAGCCTAATGGACAAACGAAAACGCTATTTCAAACTTAAGCATGTCATATCAATGAAAATGCTATTTCAGACTTAAGCATGTCATACTAACAAAATGCTATTTTAAACATAAGCATGACAGACCAACGAAAATGCTATTTCAAAGTTAAGCATGCCATACCAATGAAAATGCTATTTCACACTTTAGCTTAACGGACAAACGAAAACGCTGTTTCAAACTTAAGCTTGTCATACCAACGAAAATGCTATTTCAAACGTAGGCATGTCATACCAATAAAAAGCTATTTCAAACTTAATCATGACAGACAAACGAAAATGCTATTTCAAATTTAAGCATGACAGACAAACGAAAATGCTATTTCAAATTTAAGCATGACAGACAAACGAAAATGCTATTTCAAATTTAAGCATTACAGACAAACGAAAATGCTATTTCAAACTCAAGCATGACAGACCAATGAATTATTGATGAACAGTATCTCATGAAAAGATGATTGAATCTGCGCGTTTAACGCTGAAAATTCTATTCAAGATCGGCGAATGGATGGATAGACAGACAGAGGATCTCATAGAGATGGCTCGACGTATGTAACAAAAAAAAAAATTTCCATAATTTTTCTAACTGAATTAACTTTCTCACTGATGAATTACCAGCTCCAAAAGTTCACTCGACCATCGGATGTCGTCAGCGTCGTTTTTATTTACAGAAACGCGTAGAGACAAATTCCGATCCCTCATTTCTCTGATTTTTTAATTAGCAAACTTTGAAGATGGCAGCGTCATGTGCCTTATTGACCGGCAAAGAAAACATTACATATCTTGTGCCGCTTTTCTTTCAATCAAAGAGATTGGTGTTACCAGATTAGGCTGTCTGAAGATACTGGCTTTCTGACCAAAAATGCACCAAACGTTGATGTTTTTTTTTTTTTAATTTTCTATTGCAAAACTCAATTATGTTCTGCAAAAACAAAACAAAAATGTTACTCTACAAAACAACCAAACAAAACATCACAAATAAATATTTGAAGATATAAAGAATTGATGCATAAAAACTTTTACCAAAATGACCTGATTCGGCATTAAATAACCCGAACAGGGTTGATATGCCGTAAAAAAAAACAACAAAACAAAACATCACAAATAAATATTTGAAGATATAAAGAATTTGAAGTATAAAAACTTTCACCAAAATGACTGGAGTCGGCATTAAATAACCGAAAAGGGTTGATATGTCATAAAACAAAACAACCAAACCAAGCTATCTCGCAAAGAGAAGTCAATGTCACGGTTCTCCTCCTCCTCCGCCGCCGCCTCCTCCTCCTCCTCCTCCTCATCATCATCATCATCATCATCATCATCATCATCATCATCATCGATTTAATGTCTGTTTCACATGCTGGCATGTGTTGGACGGCTTTTTGAAATTACTTCCAAACTAACCTATCCCTGCCCATGTCTTTATTTATCCGTCCTTCTCTCAAATCTATCCTTATCACTGGCTAACAGGGCTTTGATGAAAATCACGGAGGGGTTAACATCTGGATCCTTTGGTTGTCTCTACCTCTGCGCATGTTAAGCAAGAACGTGTCAGATGCAGAACCACAAATCCATGGAGTGAGGATACCAACGTTGCTCCTGCGCATGTGCAACCACCATTCCTTTGTGCATTCTAGCCAAACTTTCCCCGACTTTGTATGCAACTACTGGACCTTGCTGCTCTGGGTGTAGTGGGTAAAGACCTGCACTCTATGACTACAGATGATCATCTTCCTCGCCGATTTGGAACAACCGCTATTGATCTCAATGTCGAAGATAACCCGAAACGCTTCAGAAACATGAAGTGCTCCAAATCTATGAGAACAATCTTTATCAAAAGCAGACAATATCGACATCTCTATGTTGAACACTGCATTCTAGTCAAACTCGCTTAGCAAAAGAATAACTGAACATGATACCTACCAATACTAGGATTCCATACACTGATCTTCGACCTTCTATAAACAGGATAATCAAAGAAAGATGGCAAGAATCTTGGGATGAATGGCAAAGTAATAAATTACACAAGGTCAGTGGTCCCTAGGTTGCAGAAAGGCAAGAAGAGAAGAGGTTGTAGTAGCCAGACTTCGTATAGGACATAAATATATTTCCCACAAACATTTATTGAAAGGTCAACAGTCCCCAATGTGTACATCATGTCAAGAACCTTTTACAGTCAAACATATATTAATAGACTGTCAGGATCCACAACAAAGCTGAAGGGAATACTACAACTCGAAAAATCTAAAGAACCTGTTTAAAGACACAAATTTGACCAAAATCTTAAACTTCATTAAAGAAGTTGGACTGTTCAAAAAAAAAATTTAATTTCAATTTTTTTATTTATTTCATCTGTAAGAGTAATGTCTCGGGAGAGTAATGTATTTTAGTAATATAAATAATAGACTTCATCAAAGAAGTTGGACTGTTCAAAAAAACTTAATTTAAAATTTTTGATTTCATTTTTTAAAATGAGTAATGTTTTCAGAGAGTAATCTATTCTAGGAATAAAATAATTATCCTACCTATAGAATTATATTTGATGATTTTATTCGGCATTAAATAACCCATAGATGGTTGATATGCCGTAAAACAAACCAAACCAATGGTAAATCTTTCGTTTTTGATAATTCCTTCCCGCGTCTAATTTGTTTTTCCTTTTGTCTTTTTGACACATCCTGTCTCCACAGCATTCAATTTTATGATATATTGTGTATTTTATCCCCATATATATATATATATATATATATATATATATATATATATATCAAAAGAATAAATGACAGTATTTTCCATCTATCCTAACTATATAAACATCAAAACAGGTTAGGATTATTTAATTTTAATGACATAAGAATATATTGAAATACCCTATATATAGGCATTTCCTACTCACTCAAACAAATCTCGATTTTGCTTATTTTCATATTTATTTATTTTAAATACCTTTCTACTTTGTATTGTCAAATTTTCTTTGACATACGCAATCGTCTTATCGATAGTACTATTATTATAATTATAAATAAAATAAGATAAAGAGATTTTATTTAAAAAATGATAGCGTTTAAAAACTCATTTAGGATTTCATTTTCAAGAGAGATAATTTACTTACGGCTTTAGTAAAGTGTCAAATATCGCTGAAACGTCGAGAACAAATACTACACTTTAATCTTAGCCAAAAGGCCAAGAAACAATGAAAACATTTTTTTTGTGAATAGCCATTTTTAAATAACCCCCCCCCCCCCAAAAAAAAAATTGATTAAATTGGAATATTTTTTGATGGACGGTGTAGTATCGGTTCTGTTGTCATAAAACTGTCCTCATAGGAATTACCTCCTCCGTTTTTAAGGGTATGTGTGTGTGGGGGGTATCCTCCCAGAATGAAAAAAACCCAAGACTCGATTTAGTCAGAATATCTTTTAAGGGGTGAAGGATAGTGTGGTATCGGTTCTGTTCTCATTAGACCGTCCACGCAAGAATGACTTCCTCCTTTTTGGGTGGAGGGAAGTCGTGTTCGTTCATCATGATATTATCGTCGGGAGGGAGGGGGGTGTAGTATATGTTCGTTCACCATAATACTAGCTAAGGAAGAACGATAACTCAAGTTTTCCAGACAATTTTCATTTAGGCGTTTCACGTGGACAATGGAACTTGCCATAGTTTTTAATGTTATCTAAATAAATAAATGCAAAAGTTTTTTTCCACCTATTCTAACTATATTGACATTAAAACGGTTTATGCTTATTTAATTCTCTGTAGTATATTTTCATTCGTCATGATACATTCCTCCCAGACATTACCTCCTCTTCGGGGGGAAGGTCGTACAGTATACATTCGTTCCTCACGATACCATTTCCTTAGGATTACCAGTTTTGTGTGTGGGCGAAGTTAGTGTACTATCTATTCTGTTGTCATGATATCATCCTCCCAGGCATTAACCCCTCGGTTGGGGGGGGGGGGATCAGTGTATGTAGTTCGTTCATCATGATATCATCCTCTCAGCCTCTAATTTGCATATTTATTTATTTTTAAGTTTCTAATTAATTACTATTTTCTAATCTGTTAATAATTAAATACATGCGTTTATTATTTTTTTAATAATTTTGTTGTTGTTGTGGTTGTTGTTGTTGTGGTTGTTGTTGTTGCTTTTCCTATTCCTATTTACTTCCTCCCACGAGAGCAGAGTTAGGTACAATGTCAATATTTAACGTGGGGAGAATCCAGCTACCCTAAAAATGGGCACTCTGAATTGGAACAAAAATGTCAATTGCCTCGGTCTAGAAGGATTTCTCCTTCACTGCCAGAGAACATAAAAACTAAGTTCAGATTCAGTACAGATACTACATTTTGCTCCTAGTCAAAAGGCAAGGTATTAACATGTTGGTAGTGATGATGATGATGATAATGGTGATGATGATTTGTCATAGAAAAGAAATAAACTTTCTCTAATCTTTCTAAATTACAATATTTATATTTAATATTCTTTACGTATTTTTCTTTAATATTCTTTTACATATTTTTTCTTTCTTTTATAATAAAGGTGAAAAGTACAAAGTGCCCATTTCGAATTGCTGTGTAATATAAAAAGTGAGTATTTGACCAATCGACGTTCCACCCTTATGTTTATTCATTTCATTATATAACCAGTTTTAATGGAGAATTCATTTTCATTTTTATACTGAAACAAAATAAAATTTATCGACGTTGAATATCTTAAAGACCATATAAATTGACCTTTTTGGGTTTTTTTCCTAAAAAACGAAATTTTACGATATTCATGCACAGTATATTTCCCCCATATTGGAATATATCAAATAACACTACGACAATCATCATTTTTTAAAAATTTCCTCCAAATTACCAAAATGTCAAATGAAAATTACTTCTTTAGTTTCTGTAAAGAAGACTACAATGTCAGTCATTGCCGCCTGGAGGGTGGGTAGTTTTTGCTAGTATATATATATATATATATATATATATATATATATATATATATATATATATAATATATTTCTGGACAGGGCGCTGTCGTCCATTGGTAAGATGCCGGACTATAGACATCAATATCGAAGGTTCAATCCTTGTATAACTTAGCAATGCTGATGACGGTTGTGAGCCAGAAACATGTGTCCATGGATTACTTTTATGTACGTATAAAATTAATAAAAATATATATATTAACGAGAAATACGTCCTATAAAGTTAAGGGCGACTAATAATGCAATTTTCTGCATCGTAATCACTCAGGGAGTGAAACAATCGAAATAGTAGTAGTAAGTAAAAGCAATGAACGCTGCAATCACCAATAAAAACAATTACATAATCTCTCTCTCTCTCTTATATATATATATAAAGTAATCCAACAAAAGATATGAGTCAACTAATATCTTATAATTAGTGAAACTGAAGCTCAATATACTGGATAGAGCATTAATATCATAATATAAAATGAAATAATAAAATAAGGTGCCAATCAAATTTTACTAGAATTCAAAGTTCAAGCAAAGTATCTTAACGTCTTTAACTCATGAGTTTTCAAAGATAATCCTTCTCCTCAGAGGACCATTACCACAGTGACATTACTGCATGTAATAAAATTACACTTTGAAAATATATAAAAATATATACAAAAATACATAAAAGTATATAACATCAAATATATCAACCCAAAAACATATTTTTTTGTTAAATCTATACAATCCATCCAAGTCATACAATTTAAAAACATATTGAGGAAAGATATCCAAGAGGTTGACTGAAGATTGATCCAGGTAATGAGTGACAGTCCAAAAATGAAAAATTGAAAAAATTGAAAAAGTTATCCAGTCGTGAGATGCGTCCGCAATCGATGCAGTGAAAAATGCATCCAATGTTTATGTTAATTATTACAACGATAAATAAACCAAATCAAATAAAAAGTTCAGTAAACTCACTATGTGTAGAAATCATACTGTTCAAAATGTAGGGTTCCAATTATTTGATCAGAGCAGTACAAATCAAAATTTGCTGGTTAAATGGAAAATCCGTTTAATCCGATTTGAATAAAATTAAAATTGAATTGAGCCGACAAACACGGTCATCTCTTCCTCCGGGTCCAACAAAGATAATTCCAATGAGTAAAGTTTGAAAGTATTCACTCTCCCGCAAGCCAAATAAACAAAACCTTTTTTCGCTGCTCAGAAAGGAATACTAAAGGCGCTAGATGCCTACTCATCCGAACGCTAATAAAAACATTTTTAGAGTAGAAGTTACATGTCTAAGTTAACATAGAAAGAAACGCCATCCTATATCGGCAGATATGTCAAATCAATTCAACCCATACCGGATGTTACCTGTCTGGGTCAAATCATAAGTCTAGGTCAAAGGGAAAGGATGTGCAAATTTAGGTCAGAGCGTCTAATCACGCTCACATCCCCAAGTAGCTACTTAAATGTCTAGCTTACACATAAAAAAAACGGATTTCACAAATCTAGCCCTATCAAATAATATAGAAAATTTATGAAATTAAAAATTACGAAGTTATTAAAGTAATTAGAATTTAATAATTTAATAGTTTAATTTAAGATTTAATTTTATCCAATTGGGAAATTTAATTTAAGGTTTAATTTTTCTTAATTAAGAAGTTGTAAAGATATTTAGAGTTTAAAAATTTAGATATTTAGACTTTTACAACTTCAGAGTCTAAACCTTTTAGGCAAGAAGGATTTAACGAACACATCTCCAAAAACTGGACACCCCCGGTCTCTGCACTCACTTAATCAGCTACGGTGAGATTGGCGGTGGTTTCCACTGTGCATACTTGAATTTCCTTCCATGTCAACATTTGGAAACTAATTCATTTCTAGAATTAATCAGATTTAAATGTTTAGGCGCAGTGGCTATCATTACGGCTTCCGAATTGCATAGACCACAAGATCTAGATCCTAGGCTATAAGAGTTTGATTTTTTTAGGATGGACCATTTTATATTGTGTGGAATATTATTGGATCTTAAGTTTTTAACTAAAATGGTCAGTGAAGTTTTCTTGTTACCGACATCGTTATTGAAGGAGTAATTATGCATAGAAATGCGGGGTTTAATTAAATTTGCTGTGGCACCAATATAAGTGTGTATCTTAGGATTTACTCTTGTTCCTGAGCCATTTATATTCCTATTCACGGGTCTACTTCTATTTACTGTATTTTCATGATATGGATTAGGTTGGTTAATTGATTGTATATTATTGTTAGCATTATCGTTAACTACCCTTGGGAACTCATTATCGGCTTGCTGAGGCAAAAGATGGATAGTAGAATTATTAGGTCTAGAGTTATGGTGCAAATTAGTTGTAATGCTCAGTTGTGGAGTTTGATTAGGGGCTGCATTTATGTGATCTCCAGGATTCATTGTAGAATTATTGAGTTCAGTTACGGTACAAGCATACACAATGTCAGAATATGTGCATCTATTATCCAATGGGCAATCACTGGTACGCCTGCAGTTGCATGTATTTATGGGATTGGAGCAACTAGCATTAGATTGGATAGATTTTATTTTTATACTATTTGCTGAGATTATTGTTTGGGCTATGTTAGGCATAGTGGAGTATGAAATTTTGATTGAGTTTTTATTAAGTATGGAGCTATATTTATGTGGGTATTTAAAGGAGTTTTCTAATATTTTAAAGAATTCCTTAGGGATATTAGTTTTAACGTTGTTATTAAAAGGTGGGTTAAACCAAATGTTGTTTTTCCTTCTAAGGCGTTTACGTGAAGTCGGTGTGGGGCTATCTATATGTTGGTCATTTTCATCAGGTATGATAGAATGCCTCTGAGGTCTATCGTTATTTACATTTCTTTTGGTCCGGCTCCTATTGCTAGTAGTCATATTGTGTGTAATAATAGTTAGTTATATCATCCTGTTTGTTTTGATTATAAGTTATCTTTTTAGAGTATCCTGAGTTAAGCAAGGCATTGTTATAAAATTGTGCGTTTTGGTTAAAAATGTTTTTATTAGCAGAAAGCCTAGATATTGGAAACCGACGGGACTATTGAATTGATTATAGCTTTCGGGTGGTTAGATAGTTTGTGTACATAAAAAAGAGTTAGATTAGGTTTATGGAAGGGGCTATATAATCCGTCATTGAGGTTAAGGGTGATATCAAGGAAGTTAGAAGTTTTTCTCTCAGGATCAACAGTTATGGATAGGCCGAAATTTCTGAAAAAGTCATGCATATTATGATATATATATATATATATATAATATTTATAAATATTAAATTATTAATATCTACAGGCGCTATATTCTTAGGATAAAAGTAATTCTTTGAAAATTCATGTATTAAAAGGTCATTTTATTATATTCCTTGTTTAAACACCTGATAATAAACTCGTAAAGTATCTAACTTTACTTTTTTCATTATTCCATTATTTCACACATATACACACACATATATATTAATGGGACTCATGTCCTGGTGTTGCAGAAACCAAGAATCACAACCTTGGAAAGACTATTTTTACTCAAAATGCTAAACCTTCATCCACGATATAATTATATTTGTAAAAAAGTTATAGGTGGTGTTTGCTTGGCCGTGGTGTGTGTGTGTGTGTTTGTATTTCGTAAATATATGTTTTGTATACAATTGTTCTGTAGATTAATTTGTTTTGTAGAGGATATTTTGTAAACAAATAGTCTGTAAGCGATAGTTTTTATTCAACTCTTTACTTTGATAAGCTCCTAGGACTGACTTTCACTTCAGACCTGAAGGCTTACATCAAATCTATCCCACCACCACAATGTTGCTTCCTTGTGCCAGTTTTACAAGTACTTCAATGGACTGTGGTCTGATGAACTTGCTGCTCTGGTGCCCCCACGACGCAAATTCACTAGACCAACCAGACAATCTGCCAAATCTCATCCATTCACTGTGGAGGTCCCCAGATGCCGAAGAGCTTTCTACTCCAAAAGCTTATTTCCTCGTGCTGCTGGACTCTGGAACTCCCTCCCTGCTCCCTGTTTTCCTGACGGTACTGACATACAAAAATTTAAAACTAATGTAAACAGACATCTCGCTGCACAGCTCCCAATTTAGGTTGACCCCACCCCCCGCCCCCCTAAAAAAAAAACAAAAAAACTCTTACGCTTTTTCTCAGTTGCTAAGGTTGCTGAAAAAAAAAATGGTCCCTGAAAGAAATAAACATTATACATGTTGTGGTAGGGCCAACTGGTCTAATAATAAAAAAAATCTAACAAAATACTTCGACACAATCTCTGGAAGACCAAGCTGTAGGGAAGTACATCTCTGAGAACTAACTGAACTAAAATGAAAATAAAAAAAAACAGACAACTTTGCTTTATATAATAGACTAATCCGTAAAGTTTGAGTTTTAACATTTATTCGTGTTTTTTTGTTGTTTTTTTGTTGTTGTTGTTGTTAAGGACTATTTAATGTCATTCTGACCAAAATTTGAACTTTTAAAAACAAGTTAAACAAGCACATTTAAATAAGGCGATGTACTCTGTGTGAATCACGCTTCAAGTGATAGGATTCCTTTGATGAAAATGCGTTTATGCGCAGCTATGCCCCATGCATCACAATCGGTTTAGCTTTTAAAAATTAATTTCATAAAACATTATTTGACCAACCAGAACGCGTCCAGTTAAGTTAAGTTTAGAAACCTGTCATTTGGATCCACTTTTATTTCATCCCCAAAACGAACATAAATATTGACCGAAATCAGCAATCTGGTCGATCGACACAAGCAGCAAGGATTGACCACACCCAAAGCTAAACTAAGCTAAGCTTCTCTCTCTCTCTCTCTCTCTCTCTCTCTCTCTTTCTCTCTCTCTCCATTCACACACACACACATACATACAGAGATTAACACTCACACACACAACCTTACCATTAATTTTACAAACAGACTGCTGATATGTCCAAAGCTGAAAACTCAACTTGTCCGTTTTGAACAACTAAACGGAAAATAATATTTGGTTACACTTCTCGCTCAAACGTTGACCTTTCTTTCTCTTAATACATTGCTCCTTAATTAAATTAACTCAATAAACCAACTAATTTTTGGCCAAGATCAAAGTGTAGTATCTGTTCCGATGGATACTGCACCCCATAGACTGGTATCGTCTTGGCCGTCGGGGTTTGATTTACGCCGGTCTATGGGTCTGTCCTGTGCAGTTCAAGGAGGTCCACCCTCCCAGGATTTGCCTCCCCTTTTTGGGGAGGAGTAAGTTTATTGCTTACTGCCTGAGGCGCCCCTACCGAGGAATGCCGAGGGGCTGCCCAGGCAATTTTTAATGGCCAGAGTGCTCACCTTCTCGGGCGCTGGCTTTTCAAGTCCCACTTTCTCGACCCGACCTTGGGTCACATCTTACCTTGTGGGAGTAAGATAAAACTGGCCTTGTGCCTAACCTCCTGGGGAGGTAAATAAAAAAAATTTAAAAAACCCAACTAATATTGTACCAGTAAGATACCTTATTGTGTCATATCTTCCTTTCTATCTCTCCCCACACACACCGGAAGTTAACGTTTTTATTGATAGGGGCTTTCTGATGAAAATGCGTCAATTTTTGCACAGCTATGCCTTCTTGTTTTACTTTGAAAGATTAATTCTATAAAGCATGATTTGATCAACCAAAACAAGTCCAGTTAAATTTAAAAACCTTTTGTTTGGATCCAGTTATTTTTTCATCTTCCAAAAAGCATAAATAGTAACTAAAATCAGCAGTCGGGTCTCATAAAATTACTAGGAGGCTTTGAAAGGAGTCGGAGTCGGACTCATGAGGATATTAGGAGGCTTTGGAAGGAGTGGGATTCATACGGATACTAGGAGGTTTTGGAAGGAGTCGGACTCATAAGGATACTAGGAGGCTTTGGAAGGAGTGGGACTCGTATGGATACTAGGAGGCTTTGGAAGGAGTCGGAGTCAGACTCATAAGGATACTAGGAGGCTTTTGAAGAAGTCAGAGTCGGACTCATAAGGATACTAGGAGGTTTTGGATGCTACTCTTTCTCTCTCTCTCTCTTTCTCTACACACACATGCATATACAAAGACTGATATACAAACACATATGCAGAACGTTGCCTTTATTTTTTAACAACAGATTAAAATGGAAGACTTTGATCCAATCTTTTTTCAGATTGCTGGAAAAATGTTTGGATCATTCTACAGCTCCAGAACGTACCTGACTCCTGATGGAATCCTCTACCTATATAAGGGTCAAATACGTCCTAAGATGGAGTTCTGCTGCCACATCTGCTCGGAGCACTCTTTCTTGCCACGATAGAGCACAAAATCGACTTCGCAATCTAGTGGAGATGATCTCTTTTGTTCTTTACAGCCCTTTTCTCACATTTTCTACTGGAAAGGCTTCAATCCCTGGTTTCTACTTGTAAGACATTCACAGCAAGAACTTGCTACCCCAGATGCAAAGAACTTTTCTTATCGTCTTCCATGTGCACAACATCAAACGGAATTTCCATAAACATAGTTTTTTTTAAAGAACTTCCTATCTGTGGAACACGTTACCATGGAATTGCCCATGGGATTGCTTCCTTGCGGGCTACAACATGGTTGTCTTCAAATTCAATGTCAACAAATACTTGCCATAAACCGTCCTCATAAGTAATCAAATTTTGCCCATTTTATTCATCATTTTCAATCCTCTCATAATATTCTTCATCATTCATCTTTTAATCTATGAGCATGTAGAGAAAGGGTCACTCTCTCTTTTCGGGCAATTTACAGTGTCTTCGTACACACGGTAAATCCTGGTGCAGCTTTCTTAACTGGGAACGCCGGGTCTAGTTATATCTGAGAGATCGGACACCAATTTCCACTTTTCCCACATAGTCAACGGTCTAGCTGGATCTACTGCTAAAACATCAGGTGGTGGTGGTTCGGCGGGAAGATGGTGAATGCACAAACACTCATGCATGACGTGTTCGGCGATTTCTTCGCCAAGCCCACATTTTTTATATACAACGTCGACTGCTCGGTTGAGTTTGGCAAGCCAGTAGTTCAGGTCGTGGTAATGGTCACTGTGTAAGCGACTAAGAGTCATTTTGTAATTCCGTGGTAGATTCTTTGTGGCCGGGCGGTTGAGCTTTTGCCTTTCCTGTCACTGTAGACTCTCAGTGTGCGTTTGTGTTGGATGGGACCTTCCCGTGTCAACCGTCTTATCGTTGCCTTGGCTGAATTTTAGTGACAATCGACTTCGGCTTGGTCTTTACGGGTACTCTCTCTGGCTTGCTTGTCGGCTTGCATATTGTTGGTAACAGCGCAGTGACTTGGTCACCAGGTAAAGATGACTTAGCACCCCCATACACTGCATTCGTCATCATCTGTTGAAGGTTGGATTGCCATTCTCCGACTGAAGAAAGGTTTATTGACTGTCACTGATTATGAAGACTTCCTGATAGAATTCTTCAGTCTGCACAAAATGTAGGTTAGTGTCGATTTCGGTCTTGAAGGAGAAGTACCACTACTGTCAGTTGGTATGATGAGAGAACAGTGGGTTGTAGGATCACTTGGATTGCTAGAGACCACCACCTAAAGGTGTTGAGTATATCGGAGTGTCTCTGGCCACATCCTACAACACTGTTGCTGCTATTAATCATACGTTTTCATAGATAAGTGTTATTTCTTACATTCAAACTTACCATTTTTTTTCTTTCTCTTTTTTATGTACTAATGAGTCACCGCTTATCAAGGCCCAAAGGCTACTCGAGGATAAGGGTTAATGAGTTTGTTAGGTGGACGGTAAGACAACAACGTGAGGGTTGGTAACGATGGTTTAGAGTTGGAAGAATTTGATTATCTGAGACGATGGCTCAACAAGGTATTGTGTTCCACAGACAGGTAGTTCTGAGAAAGAAACTCTGCTCATGGAAGCTCTGTTTAGTTTTAGGTTCACAGAAGAAGAAAGGGAAAGTATTTACAGCGGTTGTAGATAGACGAGTTTTTGTTGTGAATTTTTTACAGAGGGAAACCATACATTGGAGCCAGCCTAGTCAAGCACCTACCATGAAAATAATTATAAAATAACGATAGAGTAGAGAAAGACTAGCAACGTCTCTTCTGTGAGGAAAAGGTTGTAGGGAAGAGAAGAGGACATACCCCACTAGATTTCGAAGTCGGTTTTGTACTCTGTCAAGGCAGGAAAGAGTGATTTGAGCGGCACTTCCCCAGATGTGGCAACAGTACTCCATCTGAAGGTGTATCACTCTCTTATACAGGTAGAGGATTGTGTAAGGGGTGAATTATTTTTTTTTTAAAACCTCTTTTAAGTTGTTGGACTTTGGAGAACGAGGGGATTCTAGCTGGCTATGAGAAGAGAGGGTCTAACATCTAGAATGGACAGACAGTAGGCCTCTGAGAAAGAATGGGGATTGTCACCATCAGAACTCCATTTTTTTTTTTACTGCTAAGCAAATGCGAGAGATTAATTTTTCACTAGTATCTTTCAATGTTAAAAAATAAAAACTATGGATAATGCCAAGATATGTCAAAACAAAAAACAGTAGTTGTTAATTGCTGATAGCACAGTGTTATTTCCCCTTCATTTGGATGACGAGAGCTGTTTTATTCTAGCTCGTCAGGTGCATAATGTTTTTCAGCAACATTTTCCTGATATATTTTTTAGACATTTCATATTAAATCTGTATTGGAAAAATGTATCCACCAATTGTGCGTTGAAGAGAATACCAATGCGTCTTTCATCGAACCGCTTAAAAACTTTTTATAATATGCGTACGTATTTCATGATATTAATCAAGCTTACACTTGTTGAGTTCTTCAAATTTTATTTTATTAAACGAAATTCAACCTCTTCAATTGAACCATTTCAAGCAGATCAATACGGATTCGATGAAAAGTTCGAATGCAAAACGCGATAAATCCAATCAGTTTAAATTGCGACCTTAAACTATAAAATATAATCTAGACTTTGACTAAAAGCTCATTTTCATTGAGAGTAAAAAGAAATCATGCCGGTAGAATATTATGTAAAACATGATTCTGGAGTGTAGTCGAGTGTTGAAATGCAATATTTTTTGTAATGGTAGTTTCGTCATTTTGAAAATGGCGTTTATCAGTCGAACTCTTCCTCAACATTTTTACGATCTTATCAGTTACATTGAACGCTTCTTTTTATAAATTTTTATCATTTCGAGATTAACTTTTGATATAAATACTAAGCAAAAACATAATGACTGTTTCACTATCACTTGTTGGATGACCCAAAAAGAGACACACATTTTCAAATGGGTGGTTATGACCATATGCCCCTAAAACGCCCCTAAAACGCCTTTAAAACGCCCCTAAAACGCCTTTAACACGCCCCTAACACCCCTAAAACGCCTTTAAAACGCCCCTAAAACGCCCCTAAAACGCCTTTAAAACGCTCCAAAGAAACTGAAATTTGGAGAATATTTATAAATTGATATCCGATACCAATTGTTAAAATTTCACAAAAATCGAAGGTATCTGAATCCTCTCGGAGGGCTTTCACCCCCTTTTTACAACCTTTGTATAAAACTAAATTAAAGTAAATATAGCCTGCATTACGACCCTTTACCCCTAGAAGCTGTGTTCTAAAATTCATAATGATCAATTGATTAGTTTAGGAGTGAATCTTGTACATGAAAATATATAAACATATACACATACCTAAGTTTATAGATGTAAATTACAAGATAAAATGTGAAAAATTAGCCAAATAAATGTTTGGATTTATTCACAAAGAATGTCCGTTAGATGACTAGCAGAGTGGGAGAATATATACTGCCCATCTGATTGATTTAAATGAAAATGGCTTGGGCTTGTACCCGGATACAATAAATGTTTTGATTTATTCACAAAGAATGTCCTTCAGTTGACTGTAGCGGGGTGTGCGAATATATCGCCCATCTGATTGATTTAAATGAAAATGGCTTGGGCTTGTACCCGGATATATGTAATAATTAGTGATGGGACGATTCCAATATTTTTCCTGATTCCGATACAATAACCGATTCTGGTTCTTTTTAAATTTCTAAATATTTAGTTATAGAATTGATGTTTTTTTTAAAAATTTTCAGATTACCGTAAAAACACGCATAATATGTGCATATATCCTCGCAATAGTAAAAAATACTCTTGTGTGTATGTGTGGGAGGGGGCGTACATTGCATGAGTAGATCTTTCTAACTATTTTTGTCTCAAATGTTTTACCTGTAATTGATTGAAAATAGTGAGGCAACTAAAAATTTAATTCTCTTTGAAAATAAAGCCGCTTTGCAGTAGTTCGTCATAAGTTGACAAAATGTTATTTGGATTAAAAACAAATGTTGTCATAAACAAGTGAACATAATCGACTAGGGTCTATTCTAGTATAATTCTTTGCAATAGTTCGTCATAAGTTGACAAAATGTTATTTGGATTAAAAACAAATGTTGTCATAAACAAGTGAACATAATCGACTAGGGTCGATTCTAGTATAATTCTTTGCAATAGTTCGTCATAAGTTGACAAAATGTTATTTGGATTAAAAACAAATGTTGTCATAAACAAGTGAACAAAATCGACTAGGGTCTATTCTAGTATAATTCTTTGCAATAGTTCGTCATAAGTTGACAAAATGTTATTTGGATTAAAAACAAATGTTGTCATAAACAAGTGAACATAATCGACTAGGGTCTATTCTAGTATAATTCTTTGCAATAGTTCGTCATAAGTTGACAAAATGTTATTTGGATTAAAAACAAATGTTGTCATAAACAAGTGAACATAATCGACTAGGGTCGATTCTAGTATAATTCTTTGCAATAGTTCGTCATAAGTTGACAAAATGTTATTTGGATTAAAAACAAATGTTGTCATAAACAAGTGAACATAATCGACTAGGGTCTATTCTAGTATAATTCTTTGCAATAGTTCGTCATAAGTTGACAAAATGTTATTTGGATTAAAAACAAATGTTGTCATAAACAAGTGAACATAATCGACTAGGGTCTATTCTAGTATAATTCTTTGCAATAGTTCGTCATAAGTTGACAAAATGTTATTTGGATTAAAAACAAATGTTGTCATAAACAAGTGAACATAATCCACTAGGGTCGATTCTAGTATAATTCTTTTAAAAGTAACTTATTCTAAAATGGGAAATGTTGCAAAGAGAGAAAAGAAAGAAGAAAGGGGACAAAAAATTGTCCCCTTTTTTTTCTTTGTTTTCTCTTCGAAGATTTCAAAGTATACTGCTTTGATGTTAATTTCTAACAAACAACTGATGGAGGTGATGTAAAAGACACATCTAACCCTACATTTCGTGTCATAAGTACTAAGAAATGTATGCCTCAAAAAATTAAATTGAACTGTTACATTTAAAAACATCTTTTTATGGCAGTCGCTCCAGACAAGGCATGAAGCCACTTGATGTAAGGAACTAAAAAATACTTCAAGATCAAAAACTAGCCACCGATAAGTGTTATATGAATAGATTCCGACCCAGAAAACAGCAATTCTTCCCCCTTTGTCAGAAACATCGCTCATGGAATGTGAGGACTAAAGGATAAAATAAGAGAAGCGAGAGTTACTCGGTTAATAAAAATGCAGGCGAATAAGTTCGGAACTAAGTGAAATTATGCTAACTACAACTAAAATGAAAACCACTTACTGAAATGTTTTAGGTGTGAATTTTACATGGGTAGACGCCTTTTTTAAAACAAATTTTATGCGGCAAATCACCTACGCACATTACACAGGTGCGCACATAACATGCTTTTTTACAGTATACTCGATTCAGCAACAACTTTTAAGATTATAAAAGACCTTTTTGAAAAACTTACCTGTTTCAGCCTTAGAGAGGTCACGGTGTGAGTCCAGTTCATTATGTTAGTTTAACATAAATTGCCCACCTACATGAGAGACTCATACCACTTGAAGGTCAATTTACGCCAAACTTACACAGCAAACTGACCTCTCCTCCTCATCTAAATATTAAACAGATAAGTTTTTCATTTTTTTAATACTTTTACCATTTATAATTTTAACAAGGTAGAATTCCGAATTCGGTAACTAGGAATTAGAAGATTGCAATTGAATCATGCAAATGATTTGCGGTGAAACTGTAAGTGCATTTCTAATTTATGTTAAAAATTAATAAAGAAGTAACATACGTATAAAAAGACTAAAAATACACAATGTCACTTGCTGGGACGGTGTATTAATGCTTCCTTTGAAATCTTGGGTAACGTGTCCACAATAAAAATGTGTTCGCGCATCATTCTTTCTAGAAACATGCTTTCTTTTTTTTTTTAGATAAAATACACCATAGTTGCTCGAATGCCATAGTTGCTCGAACGCCATAGTTGCTCGAATGCCATAGTTGCTCGAACGCCATAGTTGCTCGAACGTCGCATCCGTAAGGAAAATGCGATTCCATTGAGTCTAGTTTTTCTGCTTACATCACAGTAATTGGTGCTAAGCCGATAAACAAGACGTTTCGAAAGGAAATGTTACATGCTACATATGTACACATGACGGTGGTCAGTTCTGTTTGAGATTATTTCATCTTTGATCTAATAAATGTTTGGTATTTTAAAAAGAATAATAATAGCTTTGTTCATGTCGTTTTAAACGTTGAAGTCTGCAACTATAAAAAAACTTGTTACATGTTATTAAATTGCAAAGATGAACATATGTTATGTTTTTTAATACTCTGTCAGAAGATAAAAGCTACCTGTGGAACCATGTGTAGCAAAAGCACCTAAGCCAGCAAAACTATGCCACCTCCTCTGGTTGGTGGATGACTAGAACAGGGGATTGTACATGTTGCATACCTTAATTTTTTCCCTCATCTGTTGTAGAGGGTGGTGTGTCGTCTAGTGGATAAATTCTTTGTTTGTTCCTTCCTGCCGTGAACCACGCCGTCCGTGTCTGCAACAAAAGCCTCATGACGCACTCCAAAGACAAACTCTTCTTTTAAATTTAATTCATTTTATTATAAGCGTTGTTATTTCAACTGGGAGTCATTCACTACGTCGAGAGAGAGGAAGAGAGCAAATCACTACTTTATCGTAGTTAGTTAACAATGTTTTCTTAACCATTCATAGAGAGGGGGGGAAGGATTTCTCTCGCTTGTATTCCCTTAATGGAAATATTTCACTTATTTTTACATCGTGAATCGCACGTCCTGCTCGGTTTGCCTTCCAAATCAGACTAACGAAAACTCGCTTCTCACGAGAACGAGTGACGTCACAGCCTCTCGCAGGTGAAGACTGACCCTTGATCTGGGGTCTCGTCACACGGTAACCTTGTCACGTCTGTTAGCTCTGACTGTGAGAACAAGCCCTATTTTGCACTCGACTGCACCCGCGTTAACTCGCGCAAGTCAAACCAACGATTTCCAACAGATACGTCCATTCCCATAGGGCCATTATCCAACAATACATACTAGCAGACGTATGACAAAAATAAACACGTTGAAGATAAGCAAAAATTAAACAACATTCGAGTAACATTTTCCATTAAAATATATTTAAGTAGAATATACCATTAAAATTTTTAATAAAATTTACCATTAAACATTTAAGTAACATTTCCTATTAAATTATATTTAAGTAGAATTTGCCATTAAACAACATTTGGATATAAATTTACTATTAAAGATGCAAATGAAATTTTCCATTAAGTCATATTTAAATAAACTTCCCATAAAATAAGATTTTAATTAAAAATATTACCATTAAAAATTCAAGTAAAATTCCCATTAAACAACATTACATTAAAATAAGCCAAATAAATTTTTTGATTCGATCACATTAAAAATCACAGTCAAATCATGCTGACACACTGGTTCATGTTAGATCACTGAAGTTAAGCGACTTTGAGGCTGGTCAGTACCTGATGGGTGATCATTTGAGAATACCAATCACTGTTTGTGGGTGAACGACGACACCTCCCTACAAAAACAAATCTTGTCAAATTCATCTCCCCTGACCGGGATTTACATTCAGCTTGAGGGAGGAAGCCGGTTCAAATTGGCAAGGGTAAATGATGCACCAAGACAAGAAGAAGACATTAAAAATTCACAAGGATGCATGGGAATTCTAATGTACAATATATTTAACAACAACGTCTGTTTTAATTTACATTTGCTGCATAAACAAAGATGGTTTCCTTCTGGAAATTATTCCTAGTAGGATAAAGTATATTTGCAAAATAATAAATTGAATTACATGTTATTGTTCTGAAGAACACGGTGCCCGACCGAGAAAAAGATTTGGCTATTTAGAATGAAATATTGATTTTATAGGAAGGAATGTATCGATGGAAAAAAAAGTCGAGAAATAGACCAACTTTACTTCATAGAAGTAGTAGTAATAGTAGTAGTTGTAGAAGAAGATATCCGACCCAGTAAATGTAATTCGTATAAATCAGGAAGTTAAGTTCTTTTTATATTTGCTTAATTTTGTTTTGTTCTTACTAGTTCCTCCATTTCTTTTATAAAGTTTAGGTACCCACAGGAGAGACCACATGAAGGTTGCCAACATCCCTCGTAAAAAAGGGGCTATGTCTCTAACACAGCATGCCGTGTCGTCAGCCTGTGCCTATACCCAACCCCGTTACAAATCTCATCTGTTAACAGCACTGCACTTTTTAAAAACTTTTTTTATTATTCAGTTCACCCCAGAATCATCAAGTACACAGGCAAGAGAGAAGATGGCTGCCATCTGTAAATGGGGAAAAAAATGTGGATTTAGATCAATTTCAATCAGGTTTTCTTTTTGCCTTTTTGTTTGCTCTCATATTTTCTCATTTGTATAACGACCTACTTTGATCAACAATGAATATTTGCGAAATGTTTTTTTATTTTATTTTTTATTTATTTTTTTACTTATATTCACCCCAAGCAAAGCAACTGAGACTTAAGGGGTTACTGTGAATTAGGAGCCATACCTACGGCGGTTTCCTAAGTAGGGAGTTGAGCAGCAAGATGTCTGTTCACATTACATTTAAATTTCTGCATGTTGGTACAGTCGGGGAAACAGGTAGCAAGGAGGGAATTCAAAAAGCAAGCAGTTCAAGGAAAAAAGCTATCAGAGTAGAAAACTTTCCGGTATCTGGGGACCTTTACAGTGAAGGGGTGGGATTTTGTTGATTGTTGGGTTGGTCAGAGGTATATACGTTGAGGGAGGGCACAAGTGAAGCAAGTTCGTCAGAGCACAGTGCATTAAAGTACTTGTAAAACAAGCATAAGGATGAATCATTGTGGCAATAGGACAGGGGCTGGAGCTTAGTGAACAGAGTGGGACCTATTAGATTAGAGGCTCTTTTTTGGACCCTGTCTAAGAGGAAGAGATTAGTGGTTGGTGAATCAGCCTATATGTGGCAACAATACTCTATGCATGGACGAATGGTGTCTGTGTAGAGATATAGGATACTGGGGGTGTGAGAAGTTTTTAGCACAGTAGAGGGAGCTCACCTTCTTTGCAGCAGCCTTGGCAATTTCCTCTATATATTTGTTCTAATTCATGTTACCTGTCAAGGTAGGTCGAGAAGTTTGAACATTGGACTCTCAGGTAGGGTGTTATTTGACATGGCAATCAGTGGTTTAAAAGGTTTCTTGTAGTTGTAGAAGGAAAGGAGTTTTGTCTTAGCGACATTAAATGTTATCATCCATTTATGACCTCATTCCACTACAGAGTGGAGGTCACTTTCTAAGGATTCAGCCATTACCTGTTTTACCCACATGACGAGAGTAGAGCGTAGTGTCGTCAGCAAATATATCCATCTCAGACACAATGTTATTAGGGAGGTCGTTTATGAAAATTAGGAACAATAAAAGCCCAAGGATCATTGCCTGGAGCACACCTGCATTTATGTCATGTTGTTTGGATAAACGACCATCGAGGAAAACTTGGATCTTTCTGTTGGATAGAAATGATCTAATTATATAAAATATCCGTCAAGTACTACCATATGAATTAATTTTTATGAGAAGACCTTTATGCCAGACCTTATCAAAGGCTTTGGATACATCAAGCACTATCGCCCTAGCTTCACCTGCTTTGTCCAGTGTATGGTATATGCGTTCAGAGATGACCGTTAGGATCTCCGCAGTAGATGATGCTTGCCTAAATCCATATTGATCACCAGAAAGAAGTTTAGTATAAACAAGGTACCGAACTATTGCTAGATTGATTAAGGATTCAAAGATTTTAGCGAAGAGTGGGTCTAGGCTGATGGGGCGATAATTCTGAGGGTCAGTTCTATATCCAGAATTCTTGAAGGCATTTTTCCAGCTATCAGGGAAGCAAGTTTCAGCAAGGCATTTGTTGTAGAGTTTAGAGAGGACAAGGGCCAGTTCAGCAGAGCATTTCTTTATTACTATTACTGGTATAAGATCAGGGGCACATGCTTTGGAGATGTTCAGGTTTTTTATGATGTCCATGACATGAGATGGGATGATTACCAGGTCATCGAGTGTGGCTTCTGTCTGCAATTGGAAATTAGAGAGGGGGTTGTTTGCAGAATCCAAAGTGGAGTTTACAGCAAAACGGTGGTCAAGTAGTTCAGCCTTGTCAGTTGCCCTACAAACGACATCATAGCGAGGAAATTGTTGATTGCTCATTGTTCACCACACTATTGTAGATTTTCCAGAAATCACGAAAACTTAGTTTCTTTTCCTGGTTATCTCTGTATACCTTCTCTTTTCTTCAGCTATCACAGTCTTGCAATTATTTTTTTACTCTACAAATATCTGTCTATTCGTAGTAGATTTATGGCGGCTGTATTGGTGGAATGCTTGCTGCCTCTGAGCAATAACAGCTGCACATTTCTGGGTGAACCATTGTGGAGAGTTGGGCTTGCTGTAGAATTTTCTCATGGGATACGTGTATCAATGCTTTCGTTAATCCATTCAGTGCCTCATTTTCGCATTGATCAGCAGGGAGAGAAAATGTTCCACTCCATGGGACGTCTCTGATATGGTTTCTGATGGAGTCAAAATCAACCTGCTTGAAGTATCTCGTTGTTTTGAGCAATGGCTCGTCAGCTTTGGGACGAGATTTTAGGGTGATATCAATCACAAGGTGATCAGTGTTCCCGAGCAAGCTATGGGCATTCGTTACACAAGCCTGTCTAAGTGGTAAGAGGAGATTAAGGATTGGAGGTTTGTTTCACTTAGTGCTAGGCCATCCGTGGAGTTTGTTACGAGAAAGGTTTCTACGTCGTTGATGTTGGTTCTAAGTCTCCGGATATTTGTGAATGCTAGCCTCAAGGCTAAAGCGAGGATGTTTTTTGGTGGGTGTCTAGTTTAGGTTTCATTTTTTTACTTTGTACAGTCATTTTGGTTTTAAGATAGAGTGGGGAGGGCAAAGTGGGTGCTTGTTTGTGCTAATAATCTCACATATCCAGTCCATTAGTCATGACTTGGTCCATGGAAAGTTCACCGGGATAACTGTAGGGTCCCTTTCCATGTGCGACATAGCACGTACAGCTACCCATGATATTATACAACTGTTGATGGAGCAGCCGTTCTTAGCGCTACCTAATAGTCAGGGCTTCTGTACTAACAGTTGGAAACAGCAGCCGGACAAGCTGTCTACCCCGTACCCTGAAGCTGTCAGAACAAGAGCAACCCAGACCAGTCATGTGAGACTTAGTGACGAAAAACTTTCCCCAACTTGCCCAGATAGAGAGAAAGAGAGACGGTGTTTATTGTCCTAGTCAGGAAACAAGGCCAAGCACTGGGTGTCTTTGTAGGCGTCTCGGCGCTAATACCTCTTCACCTGGCTAATAGACAGAGAAGGAGTGCAAAGGCCGGGCGATAGGCAGAGCTCATCTACTCCTTAAGCAATTTTAGGTTTGCAAACTGGATATTTTCTTCAAAACTCCAGCTCTAGGAAGGTTGTCGATTAATACTAGGAGGCCTCCCTCCCCACGGTTTGCTGCCAAGACGTAAGTGGTCAGTAGCACGGTTTTTATATCAGTTTTCCATCTCCTAGATGGATGACATGACAAGGTCTACGGGTCCATCAGAGAAGAGATATTCTGCGCCCGTGTTCTAGTCGGGTAGTTCAGAGACCCCACAGGTATATATATATATATAAAAAACTAAACTTTATAATGGTGTGTACTAGAATTCTGAGGAAGCTTATTTCCACTCAAATCCGAGAGAAAGTCATAAAGATCGTTATCAGCAAGAATTCAATGGTAAACCGTTGTTGTGTAGAGACAATTTTTCAGGTAAGAAAGATTTGTCAAAGCATTTGTTATAGAGTTTGGGTAGGACAGGGGCCAACTCAGGAGAGCATTTCTTTATTACTATAGCAGGGATAAGATTAGGCCCACATGCTTTGGAGGTGTCAAGTTTTTTATGATATCCGGAACATGAGAAAGAGGTGATGATCAGATCATCTAGTGTGGTTTCCGTCTGTAGTGGGAAATTAGAGAGGGAATAGTTTTCGGAGTCCAAGGTGGAGTTTAAGGTAAACTGCTGAACAAGCAATTCAGCTTTATCCGTTGCCGTGCAAGTGACATCATGGTAGTTGGATAGTGGGGTAATTGTTGATTGCCCATTGTTCACCGCACTATTATAGATTTTCCAGAAATCATGAGTTCCTAATTTCTGCGACTCAATGCATTTTTTCATCATCTCAGTGTACCTACTTTTAGCTGCAGCTATTACACTCTTATGCTATAAAGTTTTGTCTATTTGTAGCTGTCTTATGACGGTTGAAATGGCAGAATGCTTGCTGCATATGTGCAATAGCAGTTGTACAGGTCTAAGTGAACTATTGGGGACAGTAGGGCTGTTAGATAGTGAAAGGAGTTCCTGGAAGGAAAGAGGGCGCCCTAAAAGGTTGGTGGGCACCGAAAAAGGTGTGGGTGGCGGACTAAAAGCGGAAGTCGAGAAATCACGTGACTTCCGCCAGAGAGCGATTCTTTCTCTTTGTCTGCTGACAAGCGTACTGAACGGTTGTGTACTCTGTAGCTAAAAGTTGTCCTGTCTATCTATCTTATCGTGTCTGTTCCATTTAAAAGTGTCTGTTCCATTTTCTGTCAAATGGAACAGACACTTTTAAATGAAAGAAAAATGAAATGTGTTCTCAAATGAAACACTTTTATCAAATGGAATATACATCTGAAGAGAGCATAATGGATAAACGATAAATGCTCGAAATGAAAATAAAATCAGGCCAAATGTAGTATCATAGTAGGACTGGGAGCAGCGTAATCTCAGCTATTAGTGGAGATCAATGTTTGTAATTTAAAATCTGCAATTAAGAGCCGTTTCTGGTCTAACATTAAGTAATTTTTCCGTCTTTAAATCTTATAATTTCCAATTTCTCACCAAGGCACAAGAAAAACAGGGTGAATTACGTGATCCACAGGTCCTAGTTTTTCTGATAACATTCCATCTAATTATTGATTTTTTTCATCCTAGATTAATTTCCAGAAATATCAGGACAGCAAAGTGTTCATGTATTTTTTTACGTCTGAATGATAATGTGTGTACGTAAAACCTATCTTTAAAATTGCTTGACGTGCTTTCTATATAGAACTTCTTTCTTTCTGGATTTTCTGCTGTGTATATTTTTGCGCAATAAATTACTGAGGAAGTAAGGCAATTGTTCTGTTAGGGACATTCGCCCTGTCTTTGGCAATTACAGTTTTTTGTTGTTCTATTACTGTTAATAAGAATTACACAAATGACGGTATTAAGTATTTTGCTGTTGTGTTTTTTAATGATTCTGTCAAGGTTGTCTGTGCAACTATAACTTAATTTTAATGTATTTCTATTAAATAACCTATGTAATGCATTACTTGTATACTGGCGGGGGGGGGGGGCGTATAATAAAGAAATTTGGTATTTCGCATTTCATTTTTTCTAAAGGTCTGCAGAAGCTGATTCTCCCAAGAGATCGCAGCTGAAACATGTATGCACATATATAACCAATAATGTTTGTATAAATAAAAATTTATACTATATATATATATATATATATATATATATATATAAAGAGAGAGAGACAGAGAGAGATTAACACAGATAGATAACTAAGGTAATTTTATAGAATCACTCTCGTCTCCAATCGGGTGGGGTTTTGATGGTTGTATGGGTTTTTCGAGTGTTACTGTTCTGAGAATGATTTTGGCATAACCCTAACCCGAGCCCGTTTGCAATCGGAAGTAATTCTATAAAATACCATAGATAGATAGGGAAACACTTGCATATATAGTTAGACATATAAAAAGAAAGAAAGGTAGATATATAGATATGGATGGACTGAGGTAGGTAGATAGATAGAGAGATAGAGAGATAAAAAGAAAAAGTAGATACATTAAAAAATAATTAATGTAAAAACAAATGAAAGAAAGTAAAACTAATTAAAAATAAAAATAAAATTAGAAAAAGGATAGATAGAAAAAAAGAAAGTCCTCAGTTCAACAGAACGATTCCCAAGTTCGAAAAGATCTACCTGAAGAAGGTCGGAAGTTACATTGGCCGAAACGTTGTGAAAATAACAAAATGAAAATAGTAGGCCGAATAATCCTATCCAAATTATTAATCCGTATCTGAAATATTCAGATCAATATACAGGGTGAGCCAAAATAAGGGTCCTATCTTTAAATTTGAATAACTTGAATTTGAATAACTTCCACAAAATAAAAGTTAAACTCACCAAACTTTATGTGTGTGTAGACTGACCCTTCCGAGATTTTTTGAAATAAACAAAACAAATTTTAGCCGAAAAACACTTCTTAAAACTTACAAAAACTAAAGTATTGTTTTTTACACTGTTTTGGGTTTTTTAAGAAAAAATAATGTTTTCTAAATGAGGGTACGTTCCTTAAGGCTAATACGGCTCATGCTTGCTTCGGAAGGGGTCTTTACTTATTCTAAAAAAAAAATTAAAAAAATCAATAAATAAAAAAGTTATGAATTTTTAAAAATAGGACCCTTATTTTTGCCCACCCTGTATAATTACGTCGATCAATAGATATATCGATAGATAAATAGACTGATCGATAGATAAAAAGATAGATAGATAGATAAAAATGAAAGAGAAAAAACGGAGAGAGTAAAAAATAAAAGAATATTATTGTAGATTAACACCCTCTGCTAAAAAAAAAAAAA
This sequence comes from Sepiola atlantica, assembly GCA_963556195.1. NCBI lineage: Eukaryota > Metazoa > Mollusca > Cephalopoda > Sepiida > Sepiolidae > Sepiola > Sepiola atlantica. The sequence goes on along the minus strand of OY744532.1, from coordinate 30,135,080 downwards.
AATGAGATTCTCCTTTTTTTTAGGCGATGACATGTGAACACCATGAAAATCTTTGCGAAAAGAAGAAGAAAAAAGAATTCAAACTTTTTCGCATATAAATTTTCGGGATATTCTAGTGTTTTAGGGCAATTAACCATTTTCTTTTTTTGGGGGAATGGACTTATGAGACATACATTCTGTGCGTTTTTTTTGGGGGGAGGGGTACTTTTTTAGGCGATTACGTGTGATTTCACGAGCTTGTCACTCGGACTTAGGGTTAGTGGTAAAAAAAATAGTTAACGGACCTAAAAAAAAGAAGCTAGAATGACCCGGAAATAGGGGACCATTTTACGTTAAATTTATATACGTAACTGTAATTTCAAGATAAGTTCTAAAATAATTGTTTTTTGTTTTGTTTATTTTCTTCATTCTGCCAAGTTTTTCGGGGTGTTCACGCGTAATCGACTAAAATGTAGATTTGTCATTTTTTTTTGGGGGGGGGGGTGTATTTAGCTGAAAGTATTAATTTACAAATTTAACGAAAAAAAGATATATTTATTTTATGTATGTAATCACAGAAGATTAAGACAATATCGATACCGCCGGTTTCAAATTCAAACAAAAGGGACCTATCAATGTCAGTCTCCTCGGAAAAGACATAAACAGATGCTGAAGAAAGTTCGGCATAGGTTTCCTTTGTTTGGATTTGAAACCGACGGTACCGATATTGTCTTAATCTTCTGTAATTACATATATAAATAAATATTACGCTCTTAATTTTGAATTTTCTTAATAACCGAGCACCTTACTGGGGTTCTCTCCTACTGACCTTATATATATATATATATATATATATATATTGTTTCATTTTACTTCAGTCGAAGTTTTCTACCTGGGGCTAACACTTGATCTCTACATGAGATACATAGATATTCGAATATTCCATTAAAGTTCTCTTTACCTGTCAAACGCTGAGTTAGTAAAGAAGTTAAGAACATTACTTTTTTTTCTCCACAATTCACCAGTTTACTATGTTATAGTATATCTTTCTTGTGGTCTCTTGGTCTTACCGGATTCTAGGACAAGAATTCATCTAGTCTGGTGGAGTATCCAGCTATGTTCTGTTACTTGAGGTAACATTACTTGGAGAAGGTGCACCATTCTTTGTATAAGCTTGTGTATAGCCGTGTCGAGTGGATCTTATTTTGGGTTTCCAATACTATGTTATTTTAAATATTTGGTCAGGGTTTACTTGTAGGGTAAAGTATCCTTATGTCAGGTTGTTCTGACAAACCCTTGTACAGAGAGATCGAAGACACTTGAAGATGGTGTCTAGTATGTGTATGTAAGTAGATGATGGACATGTATAGATATATAGGTAGGTTTTATTTACTCCTCCCCAGGAGTTAGGCACAAGGCCAGTTTTATCTTACTCCCACAAGTAAGATGTGACCCAAGATCGGGTCGAGAAAGTGGGGTTTGAAAGGCCAGCGCTCGAGAGGTGAGCACTCTGGCCATTTAAAAATTGCCTGGGCAGCCCCGTCGGCATTCCCCAGTGGGGGCGCCTCAGACAGTAAGCAATAAACTTACTCCTCCCCAAAGAGGGGAGGCAAAGCCTGGGAGGGTGGACCTCCTAGAACTGCACAGGACAGGCGTGCAGTATCCATCGGAACAGATACTACACTTTGATCTTAGCCAAAAGGCCAAGATCGATATGAAGTTTTTAATTATGTACTAATTGGTCACCACTTATCAAGACCCAAAAGCCACTCGAGGATAAGGGTTAATGGGTGTCAGATGGACGATAAGACAACACCTTGACGATTCGTAACGATGGTTGTGGGTAGAATTTGAATATTTAATAGGACGGCTTAACAAGTTTGTTTGTTTTAACATTGAACTTGAAAACGAAGATGTTGTAGTCAACTCGCTGGGAAACATCCCCGTGGTATCGTGTTCCACAGACGGGTAGTTCTTGGAAAGACACTTTGTTCATGGAAGTTATGTTTTGGTACACAGAGGAAGAAAGGAAGATTATTGACCGTGGTTGTATTATTTACTCCTCTCCAGGAGTTAGGCACAAGGCCAGTTTTATCCTACTCCCACAAGTAAGATGTGACCCAAGGTCGGGTCGGAAAGTGGGGGTTGAAAAGCCATCGCCCGAGAGGTGAGCACTCTGACCATTAAAAATTGCCTGGGCAGCCCCGTCGGCATTCCCCGGTAGGGGCGCCTCAAGCAGTAAGCAATTAACTTACTCCTCCCCGAAGAGGGGAGGCAAAGCCTGGGAGGGTGGACCTCCTAGAACTGCACAGGACAATCCCATAGACCGGCGTAAATCAAGCCCCGAAGGCCAAGACAATACCAGTCTATGGGGTGCAGTATCCATCGGAAATTGTCGTGAATGTTTTACAGGAGGGAACCATAGATTGGAGCTCAGTCGAGCACCTACCATGGCAATAACGATAGGGCAGAGAAAGACTAGCAACGTTTCTTCTGTGAGAAAGACGTTGTAGGGAAGAGAAGAGGACATCCCCACTAGATGTCGAAGTCGATTTTGTACTCTGTGAAGGCAGGAAAGAATGCTCTGAGCAGGACATCCCCAGATGTGACAACAGTACTCCATCTTAAGTCGATAGATAGTTAGATCGATCGATAGATAGATAGATAGATAGATCGATATCTATACGGAATCTTGAAAGTCTGTATAGATTCCCGAGTTCGAAAAAATTCACCCGAAGAAGGTCGGAGGTTACATCGGTCGAAACGTTATGTAAATAACAACAAGATGAGAATAGTAGTCCGAATAATTCAAATTATTAATCGTCATCTGAAATAGTCCGAAACCTCCGATCGATATATAGTTACATCGATCGATAGATATATCGATATATAAATAGATAGATCGATCGATAAAAAGGATAGATCGATCGATACAAATGAAAGAAAAAAGAAAAAAGAAAAATATGATAATTTTTTTTGTTTGAAATAAATTTAAAAAAAAAAAAAGAATGAGAGAAAAAAAGGCATTAATTATTATTATCGACATAAATAATTTAAAAGGAAATGCATTTGGGAAATTAGTCAAACACTTTATTTTGCTTTTCCTACTCTGTTGTGACCTATTTGCGTTAAAAAATAATATTTAAAAGAAGTTTAAAAGTAATTTCATTTGCCGTAGATAGTGACTGGGTAAAATAATCCGCATTTCAGGAAGTAAATACATAACCGGATTATTTTACTCACAATCACTTTTTACGGCAAATGAAATTGTTTGAAACTTGTTTTAAATATGAAATATGATTTTTTTTTTTTAAATGCAAGTAGGTCACAAATGAGTAAGTAAAGCAAATTGTTTTTGAATAATTTTCTTAATGGTATTTCATCAAAAGTAAGGCGTTCGGAAGAACGGTCGACCCGTAGTCGGCATGCCGCTATTCCGAATTCACAACAGCAAGCCGCCATCAATAGACTCTCTCCTGCATCAAACGGTCATAACTTAAAAAAAAAAAAAAAAAAAAAGTAAATACTTTTCATATAAAACTTTATAATTAAAACTTGCTGGAAGGAAAAGTTTTTGTATTATTATTTTAAATAATTTCTTTTTAGAAAAATACGTAATCAAATAGGTGGTTTGATTCTTTTTTTTCAGAAAATATAAAATGTTTTTTGTTTTTTTATTTTAAATAAATTATTTTAATTATTTTAGTTTAAATAAATTATTTTAATTATTTTTTAATTATAAAGTTTTACATGAAAAGATTTACTTAGAAAAAAAAATTATGACCGTTTGGTACAGGAGAGAGTCTATTGATGGCGGCTTGCTGTTGTGAATTCGGAATAGCGGCATGCTGACTACGTGTCGACCGTACTTCCGATACGCCAAAAGTAATTTATGTCGGTAATAGTAATGATTACCACAATAAATAAATAAATGAAAGAATCTTGGAGAGGAGAGACAACTAGAACGAAATATTTCATAGAAAATCGAAATTAAACAACTTCCAGAAAAATGTAATGAACGCCACAAATCAATCGCGTCAAAATCGAACACGGGCACCTGTTTAACGTGTACCCAACAACAATTAATACATACACGTATACATGTGCACAGAAACTGTTGTCATATCATATACAATTAATATTCGAAGGAAAATACTTTTTACTTACTTGAGTTTTGACTTTGTGATGCAAGATTTATTTTTAATTTTCCCGTCTTGTAGAAGATGATCCGTCCGGTTTTTTTTTTGTTTTGTTTTTCTTCTCACTTTTTTCTTTTATTTTTTTAATGTATTTATTTATTTTACTTTTACTGTTTTGTTACGTGATTCAACGCTGTAACGAATGCTTCAAATGCTTGCAATTTATTCGTTACCCGATATTGTGTAAGGCAAAGATTGTGTCGTCTTCTTTTATTTATTTTTATTTTATTCTTTTTCTAAACAATCAAAATATTTATCTTAGTATCTGGGCGTGGCTTAAGATTTGACGGGCAACAGTATATAAATAAATAAATAAATAAACTATTTAAAAGAAAAAAAAAGAAGAAAAAATGACGAGCTCATAGGATCGTCCCAACTCGATTTTTCCGATTTCGAAGTAAAGCCAATCTCGCGTGTCTGTGTGTGTGCTTGTTTCTCGCCTATACGTAACTTTGATAAACACACATTAGATTATTATTTTTAATTTTTTTTAATTTACTATTCATCGGATACTTATTGAAATCAAAAATAAAAACTAAAAAGTATTAAAAAAATCTTCTCTAAAAAGAAATATAAACATGACTATATTTTGAATTTATTTTCTCTCTCTCTCTCTCTCGTCCCCCTACCCCGGGCAACGCCCGGTAAATACGGCTAGTATAAGTCTAACTACTTCTGTACTATTTGCTATATGACTAGTATATAATTTCCAAGTACTAGTTCTGCGTACTAGTATTTTGTTCTGAAGGCAATTTCCTCTTTCTTTTAGAAGTTTATATGAAGAAGGAAATATTATCCAATAAAAAGGCGCATTCAGCTGGAGTTCTGACGGAAACTCGAAGTGCGTATAAATCCCCGTCGCGCGTTACTTAAATACATCAAAATGCGAGTCCTTATTTACTTGCCTCCCCACGAGAGCAGAGTTAAACACAAGTGGGGAAAATTCAGCTCCCCCAAAAGGGCACTTTGGATTGGGACAAAAATTTAAATTGGTTCAGTCTAGAAGTAGTTCTCCTTCACTGACCGAGGACAGAAAAGATGCGAGTCAGTACACAGTACAGGTGTACTGGCAAAACTTGAATTGTGGTTTATTTACTATTTCAACGAAATTGTCGCGTTTTTTTTTGTTTTTTTTTTAATCATTTATTTTACGTATCTATTTTTTTAAATCTTCGGATAAGGCGGAGAAAAGGTTGACAGATTATTTTTTACTTAATTTTCTTTTCTTATCGAGTGAAACAATTGACATGTTTCGAATAACGAGCCGGGTCTTCGTCATGGTTTGTGTAATTTAATTTAAATCGTGTTCATGCGAGCATATTGTTACGGACATGTTGCTTGTAGTTGACCGAATTACTTTTGATAAAATTATTTTAAAAATTATGAAAATACCATATGGGGTGGGGGAAGCTGTATATCGAGAAATTCAGAGTTAGGATAAACTCTCTCTCTCTCTCTCTCTCTCTTTCTCTCTTCAACTTGTGGCAATATTCCCTGTTGTTTATAAAGAACTATTCAAATCTTCTGTTTTATAGATTATATATAGACTTTAACTGTTAATAAACAGAGAGAAGGGGAGGGTGATGGAAGCGAGAGTGATAGAAACTGTATAAAATCAGAACAGGGGGATCAAACAACGTACAGTGAGAGAGGGTGAGAGTAATAGGCAGACACTTAATAAAAGATGGATGACTTAGTGAGTAAATTGCAACTTACGGCTAACTAGAACAATTAAAATGGATTAAAAAAAAAACATAACTCAATCCCTAAAACAAGAAATATTTCGACATGTATTTGGTGTGATTAAAATATATGGGGAAAAATGCTCTCTCATTTAAAATTTGTTTCTCTCGGCACTTAGTGAAAACTGTTTCAGTTGTTGCGTTTTAAGGCCACGATTGAATAATGTTTAGTTAATTACCCGAGCGTATCAAGTGACTTGTTAACATGGCGTTGAATATATATATATATATATATATATATATATATATATATATATATATATATATGAGAGAGATATTTATGTATCTATTTACTTGCCTCCCCACAAGGGCAGAATTAGACACAAGATCGGTTTATAAATGTGAGGGAAAATCTAGCTGTCCCAAAAGTGGCACCCTGGATTGCGACAAAAATTAAAATTGCCTCAGCTTAGGAGTTCTCTTTCATTGTCCGAGGACAAACTTGCTAAATCACGGCATCGGAACAGATACTACACTTTGATCTTAGAGAGAGAGAGAGAGAGAGAGAGAGAGAGAGAGAGAGAGAGAGAGAGAGGGAGAGGGGTAGTATAAAATATACCTATGGCTAGTGAGCTTATCAGAAATGTTTGTGTTTCATTCCAATGAAAGAATTCTTCAGGCCAACTATTTTACTAATACACTTGGGACATCTATGGATTAAATAGTAGGATAGACTGAACTCTCAAGCCTTGGTTGTGCAACTAGTCGAGGAGAAGGGAAGCTCCGAAATAACACCAGTCTTTCTCTGCTTGTCCCGGCATTGTTTCTAGTTTCCTAGACCTCACTTTGCCACTTGATTCAAGCAATGCAAGTCCAGGGGAGATGCGGTTTGTGATTACGTAACCCTTACTTCACTGTAGACTCCAGGCACCCTTAAAGGGGGTATCCATTGTCTCGCCAAAGTGGACGGAAGCCTTTTTTTTTCTTTTCTTTTTAAAAGATTTTTGTTTTAGATTTCTTGAGAGTAATGGTCACATGTATTTCGTAGAGATCCAATCTTTTTTCATTTTTTAAACAAGATAATAAGTAAAAAGGTCAAACCTTCCGCCAATAGCAATAATAGAAAGATGTAAGTATAAAGTATGAAGTTTGGATGCTTTTTTTTGGGGGGGGGGGGGAGAGCAAGAGAATAAATACTGATGATGAATGAATGAAAGTGTCAACGGATGGCGGACGAATAGAATAAAAAGAGGTAGTTAGAATAGTAGCCGCACAACTACTACCCGACGTTTCGGATGATATCTGATATCAAATAGGATGAATCCCGAGACATGGTGTAAAAGAATTTACCTATCTTCTCTTCGTATCTTCATCAACAACAACATACAATAATAATAGCAATAACAGCAAGAAATGCACTTGTTCGCCCATATATTACATATATATATATATACGTGTGTGTATCCTCAAGGGTCTAAGTAGGAGAAGGGCGTTGGCTTTAAGCACGAATGATATAACAGAAATCCTGGATGTCACAGAGTCGAAGTGTAGAGAGAGAACTCCACAGAACCCCCCCCCTTTCTGATCTCTCTTACTTGCTCTCCCTTTCTCTCTCCCTCTCTCTTTCTCTCATGAACGATTCTATGTAGCTTACTTGGCATAAATATATTTTCATACTACTACTAAGCTCTACTGACGTATTGAGCACTGTTGAAGTAAATTTTGAATATATATATATATATATATATATATATATATATATATATATATGTGTGTGTAGATTTCAATTTTGTGTTGAGAATCTGAATAACAGAGCTCAATGTAATTTAAACAGAGCAAAACAGAATTATAAAAAGAAAAAACTAACACACATTAAGGTTGTACACATTATAACTTATTTCGACCCCTTAATTAGGTCTCCTCAGATGTATAAGCAACCACGTCAAAAAACCAAAATTTTGGTTTTTTGACGTGGTTGTTTATACATCTGAGGAGACCTAATTAAGGGGTCGAAATAAGTTATAATGTGTACAACCTTAATGTGTGTATAGATTTTTCTTTTTATAATTATATATATATATATATATATATATATATATATATATATATATATATATGAGAGAGAGAGAGAGAATTATTAAAAGGAAAAAAATATGCACACATTAAGGTTGTATAAATTACAAATTATTTCGACCCTTTAATTAGGTCTCCTCAGACGTATAAACAACCACGTCAAAAAAATTATTTGTTTATTTACGTGGTTGTTTATATGTCTGAGGAGACCTAATTAAAGGGTCGAAATAATTTATAATGTATACAACCTTAATGTGTGCATAGTTTTTTCCTTTTAATAATTCTGTTTTGTTCTGTTTAAAGGTACATTGAGCTCTTTTATTCGGATTCTCAACGCAATATTGAAATCTACACACTATATATATATATATATATATATATATATATATATATATATATATATATATATATATATACACGAAACAGTTTTTCATGGTAAACAACAGATGATCCCTTAAATAATGTTAAGACGAGCGTAAATTCTTGGAAGCAAACTAATATAGTGCCTGTAAAAAGTTAATTGACTTACAAGCAAAGTAGTTTTCCAACGAACGACTTTGGACTAAAAGTTTTGTTTTTTTTCCATATAGTTTTAATAGACAAGTTTCAATCAGAACGATGAATAGCTAAATCTCTTCGGGCTTTTCATTTTTACGTAATGCAGCCGCAAGGAAAAGGTTTGGGTCCGAAGAAGTTTAGCTATCCATAGCTCCTATCGAAATATGTCTGTAAATGTGTAGCCAAATAATGTTTCTATAAATATAACGAACAATTTCTACTTAATAAACAGCTCTATTTATCATTGGGTACTTTTATATAAACACAATAAGGATTCACTGAATTTTTACCCTGTGGATGTAAACTTACCTGGATTACTATATATATATATATACAGGACCGGCGGGACAGTTATAAAAAGTGGGGGGTGGGCTCTCCTAAAAAGTAGGGGGGGGCAGTTAAACACATGCATATATAACTTCATTATTGATGATCGTAAAGTGGGGGCTCCAAGTCAAAAAGTGGGGGGGGGGGGGGGGGGGGCTTGAGCCCCCCTGTCACCCCCGGTGCCGCCGTCCATGATATATATATATATATATATATATATTAGTGTATTTTTATGTATTTTATTTTTAAATAAATAAAAGTATATATATTAACGAAAAATACGCCCTATAAAGTTAAGAGCGACTAATAATGCAATTTTCTGCATCTTAATCACTCAGGAAATGAGACAAGCGAAATAGAAGTAAGCAAAAAAAACACAAAAAAAACAACGAAGCTGCAATCACCAATAAAAATAATTACATAAAAATACACTAAATATTTAGGTGATAAAAATCCTACATATTTCTAGGCAGGGCGTCTGGCGATGGTAAAACGCTGGACTATAGACATCAATATCGAAGGTTCGATCCTTGTATAACCTAGCCATGCTGATGACGGCTGTGAACCAGAAACACGTATCCATGGATTACTTTGATGTACGTATAAACAAAATGTATACTCGTGAGAAAATATATGTTTTTGGCATATACCTTCCATTCTTTAGATATAGATGATTGTCAACGTGTAACAACAGAGCATATATAAATAACAAGATTTTTTTTTTACATTTCAAAGACCAAGATTTTATTTAGCTTATTAAACCTTTTTTTTATAAACAAACCCTTTTGGTACAATTTTACGGTTCCGTTTCGTTCAGTAGGGGACGAACCAACAAATTGTGCCAAAAGGGTTTGTTTTGAAAACATGTTTCGTAAGCTAAATAAAATCTGGGTTTTTGAAATGTAACAAAATCTTGCTTATTTATATATATATATATATATATATATATATATATATATATATATATATAATCCTAGTTCATTCAAAAAATATTTTATTCACAAACAATCGGTGTATCGTTTATTTAATCCACGAGGGTAGCATGCTCTCGTTCTGTCAGCCATGACTGGGAGAAGTCTTCAGTAATTCGCAATTCTTCATATCGCCCGCACCCAGGATTGAACCTTCAACCATAAGATGACTATCACTTAAAATTGAATTTAACTTAGTACTATATCCACTGCGCCATGGGTCCTTGAAGAAAGCCGAAGGTTACAGCGGCCGAAACATTGTGATGATAACACTCAAGATGAGAAATGTAGTCCGAATAACCAAAATTATACAAATCATCAATCCTGATCTAAACAATTAAGAAATATAATAAATGTGCATATTTACAAAATGGGCAGAAACAATTGTTTGTAAATAAAATGTTTTTTGAATGAACTAGCATTATATCATCTTTAATTACGAGCTCTAGCTGTATTAAGCTACTACATAAACGTTTTATATATATATATATATATATATATATATATATATATATATATATATATATATATATATATAGTCTCGGAAGTTTCTCAACCATTAAAACTATATCAAAAAAAAAAAATTTTTTTTTAAATAAAAAAACTTATAGTCCCAAGTCTTCCAGTGGAAAATCACTCATGTAAGTCAATTTATTTTTTACAGTTATTATATTAGTTTATTTCTAACACTATTTTAAGGGATCATCAGTTGTTTACCATGAAAAACTGTTTCGGGAATTTAAAAACAAGACAGTATTTAATTTCATGGCTTCCCAGCAGAGTTGATCAGACCCCACTTCCCTTAAAAGACAAAAACATAAACGTTCCTTATACTAAATCTACGTTGTGTTCCATATAAATGTTTTGCTAACTTATATTAGTTATTTAAGACACAAAAAAAAAAAAAAAAATATATATATATATATATATATATATATATATAATTATAAATATTTGTTTTTATCTACACATGTATACGTTTCATCCTTACGGAAATCGTCAGTGTAAAGAAGATTATTCATACAGGTCGCCGACTCGAACTCCGAAACATATATATATATATATATATATATATATATACTTACTAGCCTAGGAGGATACTACATAAACCCCCAAAGGAGGAGGTAATGACTGAGAGTATGATTTCATGATGAAAAAAAAAAACAGGAGATAGTAGTCTCTGGGAAGTTGGTCTTATGACAACAGAACAGATATTACATTACCTTCTCCCCCAAAGGAGGATGTAATACCTGGGAGGATTACCCCCACCCCCTTAAAAAGGAGGAGGTAATTCCTGGGAGGACGGTCTTATGACAACAGAACCGATACTACACTACTCACCTCATTAAAAGATAATACAATAATAGATTAAATCTGTTGTTTTTTATTTTGTTCATAAATGTAAAAATGCCACACCATAAAAAACATTATTTTTTATTGTTCCTTGGCCTTTTGGCTAAGATCAGAGTGATCTTAAGTAGGATGACCCCCTCGTGTAAATGTGGTATTGTGGTGACTGAGATGATTCTAGTTAAGACTCAGATCGACATTTTTATTCCTTTAGACTAAAGACGATCAACGACACCCAATTCCCCCATACTTTTGATGGCCTTATGCCTAATTTGTTTTAAATGTAAATTTTTCATAGTTTCTGCAAATAAATAATTCAAAGTGTAGTATCTGTTCTCGGCGACAACAGACGTTTTACTGTCGACGAAAATATTGCGTATATATAAGAAAATATGACAATGCAAAATTACAACTGAATATTACAGAATATTAATTTATTAGAAGCTTTTTATAAAATAAATATGCAAATTAAGACGACCTAAATGTGTTTATGGGTATTCGCAGTTCCTTATATATACGGTATTTTAAAGTGTTATATTTTATCAGAATTAGTTGGCCTTTGGCTGATGATCAAAGTGTAGTATCTGTTCCGATGGATACTGCACCCCATAGACTGGTATTGTCTTGGCCTCCGGGGCTTGATTTACGCCGGTCTATGAGATTGTCCTGTGCAGTTCTAGGAGGTCCACCCTCCCAGGCTTCGCCTCCCCTCTTTGGGGAGGAGTAAGTTTATTGCTTACTGTCTGAGGCGCCCCTACCGGGGAATGCCGACGGGGCTGCCCAGGCAATTTTTAAATGGCCAGAGTGCTCACCTCTCGAGCGCTGGCTTTTAACCCCACTTTCTCGACCCAAGCTGTGGTCACATCTTACCTGTGGGAGTAAGATAAAACTGGCCTTGTGCCTAACTCCTGGGGAGGAGTAAATACCTATTTTATCAGAATTAGTGCTCCTACAATTATTGGTATTATAGTGATGTTTTTCATGTTTCATATTTCCTTTCAGTTCTCTGGCAAGTTCCATGCATTTGCTTCATTTTGCTTTTCCCTTGATCTGCACTCTGTGACCTGCTGGAACGGCGAAATCTATTATTATTATTATTATTATTATTATTATTACATGTAGGAAGACTCGACGTTTATGCAACTGAAACGTGTGGAAAATATTAAGAACTAGCAGGAAGACTCGACGTTGCTCGGGATTGAATGAGGATCACTACTATGTACTTTTTCATTATGCTCATCACACCAAATTACTTTCTTTGTTTTTACTGCCCCTCTCCTCCAATTTCGCCCCCTAATATAGGCAAAAGAAGCTGAAATGTTGGAAAACTCTCTGAATTAGTGTCTTATACATATGGTTTAACTTTCATTAAAATCGGATGTACGTATTTGAAGTTTTAAGGGGTTTCTGTCTCCATGGGTCACTTAAAGATAGGGGCACTATAATAGCTGCTATTCGACACATAGAGGGTAACATAGAGATTTGAGACCACTTCCATTGTCTTCCCCGGAGAGTTTTATACATATAATATAAATTTCATGAAAATAAGATATATTTAAAGTTTTAAGGGAGTTATGCTCTTATAGCCCTCCTTAGGAGTACACTTAGAGATTCGACAACACATCCATTGTCTTTCCCGGTAAATTTTACATAAGAATATACTTTTAGATTTTATGTAGATTCTCTAACCTTTCTTTCTATAGGAAACACACAAACATTCCGCAAACACATACATACAGACATTGAGTTTTATATACAGATTTGAATACTATCATTATTTACTCACTAGGAGATTTCACACTGGTTATCATCAGTGATTGTTTACTGACAATAACCAGTGGTGTTCCCTGGAGTCTGAGTGACAACAAGTCTCCCCAGTACTCGCTACCTCTTTTGATAATCATTGAAAATGATTTTGCGTTATCGCAACAATTGCTTATTATTGATCACTTGCTGGCAACGACCTCTGGGATTTGGGTGACAATAAGCCCCCCACCAGCAAGGTCCAAGTACTGTTCATACCCTTTCCAATTTCTCCCAGTCCTTTTTGCCAGGTTTCCAAATGTTCCTACGATTATTGGTATTATATTGACTTTCGTCATGTTCCATATCTCTTTCAGTTCTCTGGCAAGTTCCGTGTATTTGCTTCGTTTATATGTCTCCTTGATCTTCACCCTGTGATAAAATCTACGATTTGACATTTTTCCCATCTTGTTGACTGTTATGACATCCAGTCTTCTTGCTTGGAGTAGTTTATCTGTTTACACTTCCATGTCCCAAAGGATTTTGTGATTTTCGTTTTCCAGTACTGTTCTGTTTCTGTTTGCATAGCTTCCAATGAACTGCCTTCCCTATACAGTCATGTTTTTGTTTTTGTATTATTTTTGGGCTAGTTGGCCGCATTCATTTATGTGATTTGCAGTAGCAATTCCGTTTCTCTGTTCTAGTGTCCTTTTCGTAGCCATACCCAGGTGTTTTCGGGAGTCTTTTCTCTTGTCATTCTTATAATATCGTCCATGTAGCTGTTTCTCTTCCCACTTTTCTTTTCTCGTTTTTTGTTTTTTGCTTCTCATTTCGCTGCTCTCTGTATTGTTCATTTTGACAGTCTCTTGCTGCTTGTTAAAATTTTCTAGGGAAGACAATGGAAGTGGTCCCGAATCTCTCAGTGGCCTCCTAACCTAAGGGACCTATGGGGGCCGAACCTCCTTCAAAACTTCAAATGTATCCTATTTTGATGAAATTTATATCATATATATAAAATTCTCCGGGGAAGATGATGGAAATGGTTATGGATATCTACGTTACTTTCTATGTGCCAAATGTTTATGTGCCACGACTAAGTTATTAAAAGACAGAACCCCCTTAAAACTTCAAATACATATATCCGATTTTAAGTAAATTAACCAGCTTTTCTTTTTTTATGGGCTATGCATTTTTCGAATTCTTCTTTTTTTGTGTGTTTTCCACACAGCCTTCTATACTTACCAGTCCTCTTTCCGCTTCTCTTCTTTTCACATTCAGTCAGTCAGCATTATTCTTTGGCTGTTGTGCATTGTGTATGGTCATTAGTTTCCTAGTCTTCTGACCAGGATTATTATTATTGTTATAGAAGTAGTATTATTATTAATTATTCTTATATAGAAGTAAAGCATCTGATTATTTTTTCCATCTAATTTACATACCTGTTTGTGGTGTGTACAGACACATTATAAATAAGATGGGAACACTGAAAAAATATAGTCACTCTTTCTCTAAACGCTAACAGATATTTTTGTTACTAAGGGGTCACCACTTATCAAGTCCAGAAGCCACTTGAGGATAATGGTTATTAAGATGGATGTATAGTCATTTGAATGATGAAGAATATTATGAGAGGATTGAAAATGATGAATGGAATGGACAAAATTTGATGACATGAGGACGGTTTATGACAAGTATTTGTTTACATTGGATTTGAAGACGACCAAATTGTAGTCTGCAGGGAAGCAGCCTCGTAGTAATGTGTTCCATAGATGAGACGTTTGTAGAAAGAAACTCTGTTCATGGAAATTCCGTTTGATAGTACGTACACAGAGTTTAGTTCGGAATTTTTTACAAATGAGTAGAACGAGTTTACTAAACCCTAGCACAGAAGAGTGCATTCTCTAACGTTGGTCAGAATAAATCCAAGGGAGATAACTTGGACATAAATCCAAGATAACCCAGATAAATCTGGTCTAACAACTTCTTTCAAAACTTCCCCTGAAATCCCATTTACTTTATATTTCAAGCCACTAACTCAAAATAATTCTTATTTCATGAATGTTTTTTTGTTCACAATATAATATCGTATATACATATATAATTTCTTTTTAGAATCTATAAAATATACGGTGCTAACCGTCAGGTTTGCAAAGTCGGATCTTATACTGTTAGATAGGGGTGCAGAGAGTAGGAGGAGGGCTTCTTGAAAATGAGGTGGGAGCCAAAACAGAAGTCAGAAGTGACGCCATGTTGGTGGGAGGCTTTGTCGATCTCTTTGTTCTTGAGCGGCGTTCCGTGTAGTCATGAGAGCCGGTCGCCAGTAGACATAGGTCAGAAGGAGTGGAACGCAGTAGCCCAGAATGACTTAAGTAAACCTCTTTCAGTAACCTCTTTCTTCTTTCTCCCTTCCCAGTCTAAACAAAAAACTAAATTAAACTTTAATGTTAAACAAAACTTCTAAAAAACAGCCAGCATTCCCTGAGTTGTCCTTTAGAAGACGAGATACACCGAACTACTAGACGAAATCCGGGTACCCATGGCGAAGGTAAGCAGAGGTAAGGGAGAATCCTACAATACCTTCTGACTCTGACTTCGGCTCCAACTCTTAGAATTCCTAGCATTCTTACAAGTCTGACTCCAACTCCTTCCAAAACCCCTGACCCTTGTTGTTACTACATGTTATTTTATTTACCTCCTTTCTAGGAGGTTGGACACAAGGTCAGGTGTAGGTTTGATGAAAGTGTTTCTGCGGAACAAACTGAATTCGAACTCGGAACACCCAGTCCCTCTCGCTAACCACTTAGCCGCCATGTTATTATTGCATGTAAATCGAAAATTAAACATTTTCAAAATTGGTGTGTTCAAATTTGAGGCTAAAGCATTGTGGATGTGTTTTTGGTATCAGATCTTAAAGATATTTACTAGAAAATACATGTGACCCGTTGGGTCACTCTTTGAGGTTGGGTTACATTGTTTTAATCAGGAAAAAGTGATTCTTAGCATTCTTATTAGTTAAACTCCTTCAAAAACCCCCCACTCTGCAACCTTGCTACTCTGCAAACAGTAATATTGATATACAGTCACTAATATACGTAATCTGTATAACGTAGCATATTACGATTTTTTAGGTATGACTTCCAGTTATAATACAAGAATACGAAGTTGCGTTGAACGAATTGTATATAATAAATCGTTTACAATCGACACAATGTTTCGGTATTGAATCACCTTAAAGAGTTAAGTTAGTTTGCTGTAAAACAGACAAATGAAACAAAAAGAAGGTTGAAAAAAACTATTATATGATTACCTTCTTCTTCTTAGTGTGTCTTTGAAGCATGTGGTCATACGACAGTTTCCCAATTTTTTTTACACACAGTCCTTTGCCTTATTTTTGTACTCTGCAAATATCTTTCAAGTTGCACATTTGCAAATGGCTGGGTAAGTTTTGTAGCCCCAACTACTCATAGCAGCCTTTGATCGCCCCATTCCCGTTCTCGGGCAGGCGGGTGGGTGTTTTTCACTGGACTCAGGTTGCTTCTGAACCGAGAGAGAGGGCCTCAAAAAGAAGGATTCCCATGTCATTAGGAGGGGGGGGGCATTCTCTAGCTGTTTGGTCCACAGCTGTAGTCTGGTCTCTTCCTGAGATGTTGTTAAAGGTTTGACATGGCTGAGGAAGCTTCTCCTTAACTTCAGTCATTGGACCGTTGGTTCACGTCCATGAAGGAGATGGCGTTCATAACTGGTAGCCTGTGTGATCTCTACTTGGCTGGCAACTTCCCGTCTCACATCTGCAGAGGCAATGTAAGTGAAGAGATTCAGGTTGTTCGGGTTGGTAGGCTTCAGGCAGCCGATGATCAAGCGGCAGGTGTTGTTAAATGCTGGCTCTCATTTTTGGCATGCGTTGATCTCTCTCAAACATGACAGGCATATTCTGCAGAGAAATAGCACAGGGCCAAAGTAGTACATCTTAGTGTGTGTGCTGTGACTCCCCACTCGGAGTTGATCAGTTTTTAGAGGATGTTGTTCTGAGAGCTGACTTCCATTTCTGTCATTTTTACACGTTCCCTGAATGAGCGGGTGTGGTCCAAGTTAACGCCAGGGTAGACAGGTTTGATGCGATTCTGAAGTATTCCAGATCACGTCATGTTTACAGGTCGGTTAGCCTCTCGGCTCCTGAAATGGAACAGGCAACTTGATTTTGCAGGGTTTGCATGCAGGTGGTTTCTCTCGTAGTAGAAGAGTAGCTCATCTAAGGCTGTGTTTCGGTTTGTTTCTACTGATTCAAACGTACTCTCTTGGTGTTACACAAAGGTCATCAGAATAGAAAAAACGCTCAGTCTTCTAGTTGATTGGTTGGTCATTCGTATAGATGTTGTAAAGTAATGGGCTCAGCACACTACCTTGAGGTAAGCCATTGTTTTGTCGGCGCCAGCGACTTTGTTTGTCGTTTAGGATAACATGAAAGCGCCAGTCTTTTAAGATAGCTTCCCCTGAATAAATTCGTTAGCCAGTCGCGCTACAGCTAGGCATAAGAACTATTTAATTACCTATCCCCCCCCTCTTGTATTGTTTTGTGATTAAAATTGTACTGAGACAGAAAGCAACAAGAGACCATGAAACCGTTGGTAAAGGTTTTAATCACAAACGAATACAACAACAGTGACAGTGTGGAGACTAGGGAATTAAATAGTTCTCATGCTTTGCTGCATAGAGACTGACTTACAAGTTTATTCAAGGGGATGTAATCATATAATTTATAACATTTTTTGACCAAGGATCTGTCGTGTATATGCG
The DNA here is from genome assembly GCA_963556195.1 of Sepiola atlantica. Classification (NCBI taxonomy): domain Eukaryota; kingdom Metazoa; phylum Mollusca; class Cephalopoda; order Sepiida; family Sepiolidae; genus Sepiola; species Sepiola atlantica. The sequence goes on along the minus strand of OY744532.1, from coordinate 30,117,404 downwards.
GGTTATGAAAGGGTAACAGTTGTATTTTGATGGACTATTTTGTTTCTACTCGGAGTGATTGAACTAGTATCCAATGAAAACACTTTGCGTAGGGTGTACTTCTGTTAAACTACTTACAACGTTTTTCCCCACTTTACAACCAGGGCAGTTGGGCTTAAGATGTCAACCCAAGCGGCCGTGTAAAACGCTCACCACTTAACTCACCAGCGGCATAGAACCCTTTCTTAACGTTTGAGTCGGTTTCTCTAAATATATGCACGCACGTTTTTTTTTTCTTTTCTTTGTTATTTGTAAACCGAACAATCGCACGCATTGATGGTTTTCTGTTCGTTTTGAAACAAATAGTAGAGTGCTGTATGAGGCGTTTATGTTACACAGCGTTGACAACCAAGTGCATTGATCCGATGCAATCTCGTAGTCTGGTTTCCGTCTATCTATGCATGGTCGTAAGCATGGGGCGTCCAGTATTAAATCGCACGTGAGTGAATCTGCAACAAAATCTTATCAAAGAGATAACAACACATTTTTACTGATGCTATATATCCCCAGACAGGCTATCGTCAAACCGTAGTTGTTAACAGTGTTGCCAATTTAGCGTTTTTTCCCGCTATATCTGTAGATTTTGTTTCGAATCTAACGACAAGCACTTTCTTTATTTAAAATCTGGAGATTTCGTTCGCTACCGCAATTTCAGATTTCAGTTAACTACTTTCCGTATTCATTTCATATCTAGCCATCTGTTGGATAATGGCCCTGTGAGGCTGGACGTCTGTGTAGGGGATCGTTTGGTTTGGCTTGGTTTAGTGCGGGTGAACCCGTACAGTCGAGTGCAAAATAAACTGGTTCTCACAGTTGGAGCTCACAGACGTTGACAGGGCTACCATGTTGACGAGACCTCAGGTCAAAGGTCAAGGTGCACCTGCGCATAGGAGTTCTGTGACGTCACAGGCTTTTGTGTGGGAAACAGAGTTTTGCCAGTCTGGTTAGTGGAAGCAAGCCGAACAGACGATTTCTCTATGTAGTCTTCAAATGATTAGGGGAATTAAATTCCCTAAGAGAATACAGGCATGAGATTCCTTCTTCCCCCCCCCCTCCTCGAATGGCTAAGGACTTAAGCAAGGAATTAACTACGATAGAGTAGTAATTTGGTCTCTCCCTTAACGTTGGTGAAACATCTCCAAGATCGGCGGTAGACTGACGCCTGAATAAAACAAAATCAAAGTAAAAGGTTGTTTGTCTCGTAAATCGAATTATGAAGGTTGTGTTGCAGACACAGCGGACGGTGATGTTCACGGCAGTACAGAAACGAAGAAAGAACTCAACCACTAGACGACATCGAGACCGTACACCTCCATGCGACGAGGAAGAGAAGGTATGAGGAATTAAATGTATGAGACTATTTCTTAAGCTATTTCTTAAGATATTTCTTAAGCTATTTCTTAAGCTATTTCTTAAGCTATTTCTTAAGCTATCTTCCTTACATGATATATGCAGAACAGTGATAGTTGTACATTTCAATAAAAAAGTCAATATTTAAAAAAAAACTTTATAAATCATTTGTTAAACTTTACATTTCTCAATTAGTTAGACACACAACTCGTTCATGAATTACGCCCCTTGTTTTTTTTTTACATTTAATTTAAATACAAATAACATTGAAGTGAAAAATAATGAAGTAACATTAAAATAAAAAGATATGAATAGAAAACACGAAATATGATGTATATTCGTAATATTTTTTATATAGGGTACGAAACGTTCAAATCTAGCGTTTTTTCTGGAGATTTTTTTGTTCCGATCTAGCAGGTTTTGAAAATCTCAGTTGACAACACTGGTTGTTAATTCGCCAACATTAAGGACCATCTCTCTATTTCTCAATCTGACCTTTTCGTTGAATTTATCATTGTTACAGTGCGTTGTCAATGCTGTCACATATTCTTGTTTCTTAGAAAGGCACGGAGCTGTATTTTGCGTAGAGACAAATGGCTCGTCGGATGTTGTATGCGGCCACTGTCGTCTTCGTTCTTCTATGTCTGGTTGTAAACACCAGGCGTCAGGGGTTTTTACCCCGCCTAATAAACTGGTATCGTCCGGGCTTTTGGGTCTGGATTTACGCCGGTCTATTGGGGGTTGTCGGTCCTGTGCAGTTCTAGGAGGTGCACCCTCCCAGGCTTTGCCTCCCCTCTTTGGGGAGGAGTAAGTTTATTGCTTACTGTCAGAGGCGCCTCTGCTGGAGAATGCCAACAGGGCTGCCCAGGCAATTTTTTAAAAGCCAGAGTGCTCAAATTCTCGAGCGCTGGTTCTTTCCCACTTTCCCGACCTTGTATCACATCTTACCTGGTGGGAGGAAGATAAATAGAACCAGGCGTCCGCATTAAATTACTGTTGCCGCATAACTCTAAGTTCCTATGTAGGAAAGCACATGCGTAAACCTTCAACAGAATCTGATCAAGAAGACAACAACACTATCAACGGTTCACAAGTTTATTGATTTTATATCACTTTTACCAGGATCTTTTACTTGTTTACTGACATTAAAGGACTCCCAACTTCCTTCTTCTTCACAAACTGTTTCTAGGAGAGAGAGGAGATCGACACGATCCCCAATACACGTCTGGCTTAGATGCTCGCTGCCAGAAAAAGGATCCGACCGTTATTTCGTCATTGAAGAAATAACGGTCGGATCCTTTTTTATGTGTCAACCAATAGGATACACTGTATGTTATCTAATATATATAGTTATCTTGTGAGAATACTCGTGTTGGACCTAAATAGCAGTGCATATGACAAATCGATATTTGATTCTGCCTAGCAGTTTCTTCCTTTATATCCTAGCAGCATGTTCTTTACATTAAAAATGTGTAATTCGCACCAGTTTCTTTCTGAAAAAAAATTATTCCGACAAGGACGATTATTACAATGGAGAAACATTTTAAATAATGGCATAAAAGACTCAAAATTTAAATTCTGTAAAAAAAGGTAAAATAGTAGTTATTTCTCATAGATTTTTAGTTTTTCCATCTCTTTGCGACTTGACTTACAAATTATTATTTGTAAGCTATGACATTACTTAATCCCGCGCTACGCCGAGTAGGTACAGCAAAGTGTATATATTTCAATTATATAATATTTTTTAATCGTGTCTCTTTTTCTTTGCTTATCCACATTCAGTTGTTGTTATTCTTCACTCTTATGGCGGGGGTTATTGTTCTTAGACAAAGGATTAACCACAGTGGCGAAGGATTGCCGGACAAATGGTTATGGGAGAATGCACCCCGACCAAAGGTTGTGGGAGAAATGCCTTTGTAGCAGCATGTCATCACACTGTTTGGACGTGGCCCGACCACGTGTAGATTGGTCGAAGTGGCCGGACCACGTGTGAATATAATTAATAGATTAAAACAAACAAAAGAGAAAGAAAGAAAACATTATTGTCTAAAATTATATTAGAAAGAAAGCGAAGGAAAAGAAAGCTAAAACAACATAAAAGAATGGTCTTTTATAAAATTAATAATTAAGAGAAAAACATTTATATTAAACAAAACAATTTATTTAACTAAAACATTTTGTAGAGTTCGTACTTTTAGGAGTGCAACAGTTCTGTTCGTAAGTTTGTGTTTGTAAAAGTGGTGTATACGAGCGTGTTTGATGTATTTTTGTGTGGCAATCGTAATGGTGCGTGTTTGACAGAACAGTTCACCATTCGAATTAAAAGAGATTACCTTTTGCCTCCCCCACCTCCTCGGTCGAGCCGGTGCGGGGAGGGAGTGTCGACGATCTCCTCTGTGTGCGTCGCCCAGAACATGGAAAGAAAAAAAGAGAAAGAAAAGAAGTGCGTGCCTTCTTTTATAGACACTCAAACCACGCGTGGTCAAGCTGACCTGTTGGTCCCTGATTGGCCGGAATCTTCGGGCAACGTGATTTCACGAGATCAGGCCCTCTTCTCTACCTCAGAGACGAAGAAGGAAAGAAAGGTTGCACATATATCCCCCGACTGGTTGTGGCGTCGGCCACATAAGCTCCCCACTCAGTACGGAGTTGATAGATCTGCTGTACACTTGTGTTCCCTTTTTGTAGTAGTAAATATACCGACTTAGGCATTAAAAATTTTTTTAATTGGTAATTCGTACAGGAGATAGCCTATGAGAGAACCTTTTAAAATAGTTGTCGTCATTTTGCTATCCCTGCATAGAATCCATCCATTTTGTTGTGTCCGAGTTTGGCGTTTTTGCCAATTGTATTAAAAACATTTTTTTTTATATATAATCTTTCTCAGCGAGGATTTAGCGTTCATTCTGTCATGGTGAAGCTGTAGTTTTGTGGTTGTTCCAACAAAAATTAGCGTTCTCGGGCGAAATTTTAATTTTTCTGTTCATTTGGGTGTTTTTCTGCTACGCGAAGCGGGTAATATTTGGTAGTTCTGGCTTTTGGGTGTGTGTTTATTTTTTTCTGCTGGAACTTAACGTTCATACTAGAGATTCTTGTGCTGAAGAAATGTCAGGTGAAAGAAATGTCTCTAGCATGAAGCCGGGTATTTACTGTTCAGGATCAATTTCGACGCCGCGTTGAAATTTGTGCGTCCGTGCGAGTATTCTTGAGCTGATTACGGTTTTGTCAGGTTGTAGATTGTCTCACACAGCGCTGGGTTTGAATTGGGATGATTCAACGCTTGGCGCCTTTTGTTGCTTCCTTTGTTCCTCGTCTGATAAGATTATTATTATTATTTTTTTTGTCAGGTTGACGTCGTTTATTTATTTATTTTTAAATATATATATTTTTTTTGTATTTGCCTACTCCTGATGTGATTTCGTAGCTTCATTTTTTTGTATGGCTTTTGTCACGGAGTGTCGTTTGACGGGATATTTTTTTTATTGTTCGGTATATTTATGCAACGTGGGTAGATTTTTTTATAAAGGGATTCCTGTTTTTTTGTAGACCTATCTCTCTTTGTCTCGCGAAAACACTTTCTTGTTTTGTGAAAGGATTTTTGTTTTGTTTCGTTAAGATTTGTTTCGTGAAAGTAGTTTTTGTGTAGGGATTCTTGTTCTTTTTCGTTAAAAATGATTTTTTTGTGTCAAAAGATTTTCTTTATTTGTCTTGTCTCGTGAAAAGGATTTTTTTATTGTTTTTGTTAAAAGGGATTTTTTTTGTTTTGTGAAAAATAATTTTTTGTGTTGTGAAAAGCTCGTTTTTGCTTTTGTAATTATTTTTTTTTGTGTGACTCGTATTTTCTTTTTTATATTGTTCTCTTCGTATATGAATTTTTTTGTTGTTTTGCCACAAGCTCGCATATTTTTGTGTATATGTATATATTTTTTGTACTTTGTCGTCACGTCGCATAATACTTATTTTCGAACTTTTGATTTGTTTTTAGTTTTACCTAACGTTTTACTCTGTTCTAACTTTCCTTCGTTAAATTAGATTATTATTTAAATTTATTTGTTTGTTTTTAATTTTTAGAAGGATTTTTATTTATTGTATCGTAAGATTGTATGTTATCAGAAGGATTTAGTTAGCATGTTAACGTTGGACAGTCACCAATTATGACGGGGGTTATTGTTCTTAGACAAAGGATTAACCACAGTGGCGAAGGATTTCCGGACAAATGATTATGGGAGAATGCACCCCCGACCAAAGGTTGTGGGAGAGATGCCTGTGTAGCAGCATGTCATCACACTGTTTGGACGTGGCGCGACCACGTGTTGATTGGTCGAAGTGGCCGGACCACGTGTGGATATAATTAATAGATTAAAACAAACAAAAGAGAAAGAAAGAAAACATTATTATCTAAAATTATATTAGAAAGAAAGCGAAGGAATAAGAAAGCTAACATAACAAGAATGGTCTTTTATAAAATTAATAATTAAAAGAAAAACATTTATATTAAACAAAACAATTTATTTAACTAGAACATTTTGTAGAGTTCGTACTTTTATGAGTGCAACAGTTCTGTTCGTAAGTTTGTGTTTGTAAAAGTGATATATGCGAGCGTGTTTGATGTATTTTTGTGTGGCAATCGTATTTGACAGAATAATTCATCATTCGAATTAAAAGAGATTACCTTTTGCCTCCCCCACCTCCTCGGTCGAGCCGGTGCGGGGAGGGAGTGTCGACGATCTCCTCTGTGTGTGTTCGCCCAGAACACGGAAAGAAAAAAAGAGAAAGAAAAGAAGTGCATGCCTCAAACCACGCGTGGTCAAGCTGACCTGTTGGTCCCTGATTGGCCGGAATCTTCGGGCAACGTGATTTCACGAGATCAGGCCCTCTTCTCTACCTCAGAAACAAAGAAGGGCTGAGTCAACAGAGAGAGAAAGGTCGCACATATATCCCCCGACTGGTTGTGGTGTCGGCCACACTCTACCACGATCATACGTAATATATAACAATAATATAAAACCCACGGAATAAAACGGAAACAGCCAGAAATGATGACCTTTGAATGTAAAAAATAGTAAACCCCCCCGGAATAAAACAGATACTGTATAGTATAAAATAATAAACGTAATAGTAATAATAATAAAAAAATTAATAGTAATAGTAATAATATTATTTTGGTTAATAGTAATATAATCTAATTCTAATATAATCTAATTATAATAATAATTTATAGTAATATAATTCTAATAGTAATAATATTATTTTGGTTAATTCAATCGTAATAGTAATACTAATAAAATAATAATAGTAATAATAAACTTAATAGTATAAAACCCCCGGAATAAAACAGAAACCGCCAGAAATGATGACTCTTGAATGTAAATAATATAAACGTTGAAGTACCCGTCTACTAAATCGATTAAATTGACATAGCACACTTTTCGTCACATTTCACATCACTCCTACTTACCTAAACCCCGGGGGCTATCTCATGACATTTTTTAATGGAAATTGCTTGCTGTAAGAAGCTAAATTTAAAAAAATACTACTTCAAGGTCAAAAACGAGTCAACGATAAGTGTTAAATGGATAGATTCCCACCTAAAAAAACAGCAATTCTTCCTCCTTTGTCGGAAACATCGCTCATGAAATGTGAGGACTAAAGGACAAAATGAGGGAAGCGAGAGTTACGAGGCTGCCGAAAGTAAACCCAAGGTCAGCTTTCTACTCTCTTTGCAGGTGTAAGTGCAGGTGCATATGCAGATGTGTGTACCCATGCATGTGCATTTTCGTGTACCGCTGCATATGTATGTGCATGTGTAGATGTAGGTGAATGTGCAGGTGACATGTGCAGGTGCAGGTGACATGCAGGTGCAGGTGAATGTTGCAGTCACGTTTTAAGATTGAAATCGTTCAAGTTTATTTGTTGTCTCTTTTATACACGTAGTCTTTGTTGAATTCTAACAATTGTTTTTTGGTGTGTGATCATGGCTCACCTGGGTTTGGCACACGAGGAAATGCGTAGTCATACGATGTGATATTTTGAAAGGGAGTGGTGTGACCCATTTCGTCTTGAATGCGTAAATTCTGAATTTGATAACAATGTTCATGGAGCTTTCTTCTAGATGTTTTACTTTTGACGAAAATGGGTGGTCGAATTGTGTGTCGGTTGCCGAGTTTCCGCACAGGTCGCTACTTGAAATACTTGAAACTAAACATCCAAATAACAAAAAGAAACAAAAACTTTCGCATTTATTCATATAAAAATAGACAAACATTAACATTTACTCATGAAAATATATATTAACATATTGGTAATTTTTATACAAATTTATTTATCTTTTAAATGAGACCGGAACGAATTGTCCTAATTTCTTACACGTACACAATAGATTTGTTGATATTAATATTATTAATTTTAATTAACGTGATTTAATGACAAAAAAATAGGACAACTTTTCAAAAATGCTTGTTAGATTCCCATTTATTTTCAAAGTTCGATTATTTCCGGAAAGCCAGTGTGCACCATTGCGAAATCTAACTCTAACGACATCGTATTTGAATTTAAAGTGAAATAAAAACGTTTCCAAACGCTTTAAAGCACAAAAAATATGCAGGTAGGTAGAAAAGTAGTTTTTCTTGTGTTTGGTAACTGTTACTAGTTCAATATTTTTGCACCCCTTTTTTTCTTGTTACGTATACTGCACAATTGTCAATATCGCTTTGCACCAACCCGTTATAAGCAAAAGACTGTCTTTTATGCGTAGGACTTTTATTCGTTCATGTATTATCTCATGAAATTATAAGATATTGATTATAATGGAAGCGTATCCAATTGCTGGGGGATATGATATATGACTAGTGTTGCGTGTTCAGTAAGTCAACCAAAAATATTTTCTGGTATTTAGCCATAATTAATGATCATGCAGTATTTCAATACTTGTTTGTGCTCATTTAAATCTAACGCATAAAGTTTTCTTGTCGGATTTTAAAAGTTTGCCCTAAATAGCATTTAAGCTGATATATCGAACTTTGATTCTGACTAGCCAATTTTCAGTCGTTATTGCTGTACAATGTTATTTGCTATAGACTAAAGTACTTCCCTACAAGTTATTAAAATAAATACTTAATACTGATCTGGCAGTTTTCTAATATGTAGTAATTCTTCCGGCAGTTTGCTAATATGTAGTAATTCTTAGAGTCGCCTTTAAAGAACAATCAGCCAAGGGAAATAACTTTCATTCTTTTAGTAAAGGTTATCTTCCCTTACTTGTTTTCCATTCTTTTTTTATGCCGTGCTTCGTTCTATAGACTATATAGACTAGCGTTTTTATTAAACGTTTTCTCCGCTAGCTGCAGAATACGCACTGACATGGATGAGTGTTCTCCAAGCCCTACAATCTTGGGCCGAGGTGTTCGCTTGTTTCATGTTCACGTTTGTTCATTCACAACCGTTGTCTATCCATCTTTTCTTTTGTCTACTGTTCGACCGGCTTCCCTGTATTAGTCCTTTAACGTATATTTTGCATAGCCCCACACCGACTTACAAGTCTTTACATTTGATGACAGCGAGTTCTCGTAACTCTACGATACTTATGTGATCAGATAGTTTATGATCAGTAATGAAGCGCATAATATGACTTTTGAAAGTTTCTACTTTCTGACGTAATTTTACAGTCCAGTTGACGCATTCAAGTTCGTATAAGACTACATGGAGGATATATGTGTTCTAGATGTTCGCTTGGATTTTGTATGGTATGCGTATAGAAGTTCGCGTACTTTACTATAATTTATTAAAATAAATACTTAATCTGATCTGGCAGTTTTCTAATATGTAGTAATTCTTAAAGTCGCCTTAAAAATCAGCCAAGGAAAATAACTCTTATTCTATTAGTAAGAGTTATCGTTCCTTACTTGTTTTTTCCTTCGTTTTTTTACTACTAGTTTTGGTCTTATTTAATCAAAACTAGGTTCACTTTTAACTTAGTTACTGAACATACAAAAAGGGGGTAGGTTATAGAACATAGAAATATTTAGAAAAGAAATGTGAATGTAATGAATCCCGAGCAACGCCGGGTCGGCGCAGCTAGTAAAAATAATGGTGCTTCTGTATTATTGGGGACAGATGAAATTTCATCTTTAATTTAGAAGAGTCAGTTGAAAGGGGAGATAATTCAAACTGTTTTTTTGTTGTTGTAACCATAACTCATCAGGAAAATCCAGAGAATTAGTAAGAAAATAAATTTAAAAAAGGGTACTTATGCAGTTTATGGACCGGGCTGAAATAATAACGCTATAATTCAGAAAGACATTCTTAACATGGAGAAGTGGGGCTTGATTAACTATTCTGTTTATTAGATTGTTAGGTGAAAGTACAGGATAGTTAATCAACCCAAAGATTTTATTAATATTGAGGTTATTCAGTGAACTTATTCATGATGTTTTAAACAAATCGAATCGCACTACGGTTTAGGAATGATCAGTTTTATGATTTATTCGATTTTTATAACAATACTTTTGTCTCATGACTATGAGGACGAGTATGAGTGCGTGCTCGAAGTCTGTAAAATGTGGATGAAAAATCTGTAGGGATGCGTTGAGTGAAGTTCTCTAAAATGTGTCGTCCATGGGCAGCTTGGTGTGGTCTCTGGTATGAATGACTTACTGGCCCTCACTTTGACTGTCTTCAATTGGGCATTTAATTTTTGGAGGTTGAGCTGGCTCCGAAGACTAGATGACAATGGTCATGTCTTCTAACAAAGCGACAGCAGTCCTTTGTCTGCGAAGATCTCCTCTTCACATGTATGTGGGTCGACGCCGCTTATATGGACTTGCTCATCGCGTAACCGGCTTGAAAACACGTTTCCATGCCTGGGATTTGTTCACCCTCTGGTTGGTGCTCAAATCGAAATACTTTAATTTCGATTCTAGTCTAACTGACCTAACCGCTCCAGTACTTTTCCACTGTCTTAATTAAGCGCTGCTTTTATCGCAAGGAGAATGAAGGAAAGAAAAGAAAGAAAGAAAAGAAAAGGAAAGAGTTGTAGGAGCGTGGACCTTAGCTTAGTAAGATATTGTGTCTTAGAGAAAATGCTAAGATCCACGCTTACATTTAGATTGTGTAAAGAAATGTTTAAAAGAGTAAAAACAAATAAAACATGAAAAAACAATGAATAAAAGTTGAATGAAAGATAAGGCATGCATAAGTTGAAGGAAGAATAAAACGTAGTTTAAAAGTAACACAAAATATTTATATATTTACAAATTACAGAGAATTAAGTGTTCATTTCAAGTGTCCAATTAGAGAAACGATAAATGTTCATGCCTGTGATTTATGAATGTGTATGTACGTAGTTTAGCCATGTGTCGAAGTGTGTGAATGTGTATGTCGCCTTTTGTTGGTGGTTGTACGAATGTGTATGCGTGAGAGTTGATAATTCATTTAGGCATGTGTGTGTGTCTATCAGCAGTGTGTGGTTGTATACGTTGAAGAATGATAGGAGTGTAAGCCTTTGTGTATGTGTGTGCGTTCAGCCGACGCGCTGGCACCCCTCGCCTTTGGGCGAGGGGTAGCCGAACCTATATTCTCTGAAAAAGAGGGAAGAGGGAAGAGAGAAAAAAGAGGCAGATTTTGTTGCACAGTCTGCTTTTATATTGTTTGATCAGTGTTTTGGCGGATGTAGTTTAGAGCACCCCACGTGATCAACATTTTTGTTTTTTTTGCGCCTTTTTGTTAGACTATCTCTGGAAGCTGATTTTTATGGACCCAGTTTGAGCGTTTGTTGTTGAAGTGAATTTAGGAGTTGTTTTCTGTTTTGTGTTCACGCCGATGATAGAATATTAGGATGTCAATCCCATAGAGTAAAAACAGAATGGGGATAGAAAGAAAGGTAGTATTTTGACAGACCAGTTGGTATCTCATCTCCACGTGTTAACTACTGTATCCTTCTCGTTACCTACTTAAACCATTGTCTATAAGTGTTACCTATTATGATATGTTAACTCCGTGGAATTTCCACAGGTACAACTACTTAATTATTATTTTTTTCTTTTTGAAATACGTGCATTGTTTTACGGGTTTTTATCCGCAGCCGCTGTTCATGTACATCAACTGACAAATCGAAACAATAGCAATATTGAATGCTTCCATGGAAGCAAGAAATGACAACGTGCGAATCATCTGCCAAAAAAAAAAAAGAAGAAAGAAAGAACAAATTCCTTTGCTCAGATTGTCTTGAATACGTAGGACTTTTGTTCGTTCATGTATTGTCTCTTGAAGTTATACTTATTGTTTTTAAGGGAAGCGTATCCAATTGGCAAGGGTATGACTAGTGCTGCATGTTCAGAGAACGTAACTCGAAAGATGGGATACTATTAAGTATTACACCCACAGTGTTTAGCAATTTATTAAACAAGAAGAATACCCGTCCCGTGACGGGTAAAATTAATTAAAGAACCGTTTTGCACCACTTTTATGTCCCCATACGAAAATTAAATTCAAGATATAACGCTAATGAACCTTATATCTAGAATCCTTATTCCAATTTTAATCAAAATCCATTAAATTACTTTGATTTTAAATGTCTAAAATTTCGAAATGAAAATGTCTAAAATTTAAGGCTTAAGCATAATAGGGAATTTGTCCATTTGTCTGCACGTCCGTTAGTGACAATTTCTTAAACGTAATAAATACATTGCGAAATAATGGCGAATACTGGATTTAGCTAATCTAATATTCCAATCTAATCTAATCTAAATATGAATAAATGCAAATCTTTCCTAAGTATATTAACATAAAAACCTTTAAACGTCAATATAAGGATCTTTACCGGTTTCTTTTCTTTTTAAGTTTCTAATAAATTAATATTCTGTAATATACAAATGTCTAGAATCCTTATTCACAATTTGAACAAAATCCATTATGTTATTTTGATTCTAGAAAATGTCTCAAATTTAAGGCTTAAGCGTGAAGGAGCCTTAAGTATAAATCGAAATTCAGGGAATCTATTTTAATTGGTGTCTAATGACTATGGGTCAAATTCTTCGTCATTTTCTCCTTTCAATTAGGCAGAAAAGTAAATTTTATTGTGTTTGGAACAGTTATTTGGGCGTTTGTGCAGTATAGTTAACAAGAAAAAAAGAAGTAGTCGACCTGTGTTCGCTTTGCAATGTTTTAAGGTCGCGAAACCTGGGACCCCAAACACTTCTGATCTGCAACGGCTTTAGTGTAATGATGGTGCCATGGTCAGGTGTATGTGCAAACTGGAAGAAAATAAAGTCAGAATTTGTGAGTAACACGATTCTATGGAATCTATTACGTGACAAAAGATCGGTTAAAAGATCTGATCACATCTACATTGAGAAAATTGTAGCGTACTCTGAGTACCATCTGGATTACCTACAGACAGAGATGATTGGGCGGAACGAGCCGGAAGAATCTGAGAGGAAATTTCGACCTGATCGATTGCTTGATTAAAATGTTATTAAACATTTCTACCAAAATTTAAAAGCTTTTAAAGAAAACAAAGTTACGCTTCGAAAAAAAACCGAATTTAAT
>OY744532.1:29994271-30104271 GCA_963556195.1 Sepiola atlantica | reverse complement strand
CGCCACTTTAGACTCTCATGAATAAGTACTGTTTATAAATTATTCTGAATGTGTTAGAAAGCAGATGTGAAAAACACGATAAAGTCACCCTGAAAAGCAGAAAACTGCAAATGACATGACAAATACTTGCGTCTCTTCTTGGAGTTGTTCATTGACTTGTATTTCAGCTGTGCTTAAAAAGAATGACGACAAACACGGATGTATTAACAATATAATTATTGTCGTTGGTGGTGAACGACTGCGGCTGGATGAGGAAGGAGAACGCACAGCAATTAACAGAATGGTTTTCTCGGATCCGATCGCCAGTCAACTATCGATCTTAACTTTAGTTTATATAATAATTTGTGACACCCACCTGTAAACAGCCATTTTGAGATTTTGCCTTCGTCTGTCAATGTAGTCCTGCGCCCAAGGCGTTTATTTAGCTATGAACTATTTCCGTCTGCAGCTAACATTTATGGATCGCATAATCTTTGTAGTTGGTTTTGAACGAATCAACAATTATTTTATTTCCAACAATCAACAGTGTTTTATTTCTTCCGGCCAAGTGCATGTCTGTGCCAAGTACGTTTTATTCCTACCAGATTCTTCGAAGACGATTGTTTAAAAATAATACAATTTATTTGTCCATTATATTTTAATATTTTTCTCTGCTCTGTCAGATTTTACCATTTTCAGCAAGTTTCTTTCTGCTGCTATAAACCTGGTTTTCTAGGACATAGAAGTTACAAAATTTGTTGGGAACATGTTTTCTAGTTGTTTTCTTGAATATAAAACTTAATTAAAGAAGAAAATTGAAATTTAAAAAAATCGACAATTCTCATGTACGCGTACCTGTCAGATTTTGCCATTTTCAGCAAGTTTCTTTCTGCTGCTATAAACCTGGTTTTCTAGGGCATAGAAGTTACAAAATCTGTTGGGAACATGTTTTCTAGTTGTTTTCTTGAATATAAACCATAATTAAAGAAGAAAATTGAAATTTCAAAAAATCGACAATTCTCATGTACGCGTACCTGTCAGATTTTGCCATTTTCAGCAAGTTTCTTTCTGCTGCTATAAACCTGGTTTTCTAGGACATAGAAGTTACAAAATTTGTTGGGAACATGTTTTCTAGTTGTTTTCTTGAATATAAACCTTGATTAAAGAAGAAAATTGAAATTTCAAAAAATCGACAATTCTCATGTACGCGTACCTGTCAGATTTTGCCATTTTCAGCAAGTTTCTTTCTGCTGCTATAAACCTGGTTTTGTAGGGCATAGAAGTTACAAAATCTGTTGGGAACATGTTTTCTAGTTGTTTTCTTGAATATAAAACTTAATTAAAGAAGAAAATTGAAATTTCAAAAAATCGACAATTCTCATGTACGCGTACCTGTCAGATTTTGCCATTTTCAGCAAGTTTCTTTCTGCTGCTATAAACCTGGTTTTCTAGGACATAGAAGTTACAAAATTTGTTGGGAACATGTTTTCTAGTTGTTTTCTTGAATATAAAACTTAATTAAAGAAGAAAATTGAAATTTCAAAAAATCGACTATTCTCATGTACGCGTACCTGTCAGATTTTGCCATTTTCAGCAAGTTTCTTTTAGCTGCTATAAACCTGGTTTTCTAGGACATAGAAGTTACAAAATTTGTTGGGAACATGTTTTCTAGTTGTTTTCTTGAATATAAACCTTGATTAAAGAAGAAAATTGAAATTTCAAAAATCGACAATTCTCATGTACGCGTACCTGTCAGATTTTGCCATTTTCAGCAAGTTTCTATCTGTTACTATAAACCTGGTTTTGTAGGGCATAGAAGTTACAAAATCTGTTGGGAACATGTTTTCTAGTTGTTTTCTTGAATATAAAACTTAATTAAAGAAGAAAATTGAAATTTAAAAAAATCGACAATTCTCATGTACGCGTACCTGTCAGATTTTGCCATTTTCAGCAAGTTTCTTTCTGCTGCTATAAACCTGGTTTTCTAGGGCATAGAAGTTACAAAATCTGTTGGGAACATGTTTTCTAGTTGTTTTCTTGAATATAAAACTTAATTAAAGAAGAAAATTGAAATTTCAAAAAATCGACAATTCTCATGTACGCGTACCTGTCAGATTTTGCCATTTTCAGCAAGTTTCTTTCTGCTGCTATAAACCTGGTTTTCTAGGACATAGAAGTTACAAAATTTGTTGGGAACATGTTTTCTAGTTGTTTTCTTGAATATAAACCTTGATTAAAGAAGAAAATTGAAATTTCAAAAAATCGACAATTCTCATGTACGCGTACCTGTCAGATTTTGCCATTTTCAGCAAGTTTCTATCTGTTACAATAAACCTGGTTTTGTAGGGCATAGAAGTTACAAAATCTGTTGGGAACATGTTTTCTAGTTGTTTTCTTGAATATAAAACTTAATTAAAGAAGAAAATTGAAATTTCAAAAAATCGACAATTCTCATGTACGCGTACCTGTCAGATTTTGCCATTTTCAGCAAGTTTCTTTCTGCTGCTATAAACCTGGTTTTCTAGGGCATAGAAGTTACAAAATCTGTTGGGAACATGTTTTCTAGTTGTTTTCTTGAATATAAACCATAATTAAAGAAGAAAATTGAAATTTCAAAAAATCGACAATTCTCATGTACGCGTACCTGTCAGATTTTGCCATTTTCAGCAAGTTTCTTTCTGCTGCTATAAACCTGGTTTTCTAGGACATAGAAGTTACAAAATTTGTTGGGAACATGTTTTCTAGTTGTTTTCTTGAATATAAACCTTGATTAAAGAAGAAAATTGAAATTTCAAAAAATCGACAATTCTCATGTACGCGTACCTGTCAGATTTTGCCATTTTCAGCAAGTTTCTATCTGTTACTATAAACCTGGTTTTGTAGGGCATAGAAGTTACAAAATCTGTTGGGAACATGTTTTCTAGTTGTTTTCTTGAATATAAAACTTAATTAAAGAAGAAAATTGAAATTTCAAAAAATCGACAATTCTCATGTACGCGTACCTGTCAGATTTTGCCATTTTCAGCAAGTTTCTTTCTGCTGCTATAAACCTGGTTTTCTAGGGCATAGAAGTTACAAAATCTGTTGGGAACATGTTTTCTAGTTGTTTTCTTGAATATAAAACTTAATTAAAGAAGAAAATTGAAATTTCAAAAAATCGACAATTCTCATGTACGCGTACCTGTCAGATTTTGCCATTTTCAGCAAGTTTCTTTCTGCTGCTATAAAACTGGTTTTCTAGGACATAGAAGTTACAAAATTTGTTGGGAACATGTTTTCTAGTTGTTTTCTTGAATATAAAACTTAATTAAAGAAGAAAATTGAAATTTCAAAAAATCGACAATTCTCATGTACGCGTACCTGTCAGATTTTGCCATTTTCAGCAAGTTTCTTTCTGCTGCTATAAACCTGGTTTTGTAGGGCATAGAAGTTACAAAATCTGTTGGGAACATGTTTTCTAGTTGTTTTCTTGAATATAAAACTTAATTAAAGAAGAAAATTGAAATTTCAAAAAATCGACAATTCTCATGTACGCGTACCTGTCAGATTTTGCCATTTTCAGCAAGTTTCTTTCTGCTGCTATAAACCTGGTTTTCTAGGACATAGAAGTTACAAAATTTGTTGGGAACATGTTTTCTAGTTGTTTTCTTGAATATAAAACTTAATTAAAGAAGAAAATTGAAATTTCAAAAAATCGACTATTCTCATGTACGCGTACCTGTCAGATTTTGCCATTTTCAGCAAGTTTCTTTTAGCTGCTATAAACCTGGTTTTCTAGGACATAGAAGTTACAAAATTTGTTGGGAACATGTTTTCTAGTTGTTTTCTTGAATATAAACCTTGATTAAAGAAGAAAATTGAAATTTCAAAAATCGACAATTCTCATGTACGCGTACCTGTCAGATTTTGCCATTTTCAGCAAGTTTCTATCTGTTACTATAAACCTGGTTTTGTAGGGCATAGAAGTTACAAAATCTGTTGGGAACATGTTTTCTAGTTGTTTTCTTGAATATAAAACTTAATTAAAGAAGAAAATTGAAATTTAAAAAAATCGACAATTCTCATGTACGCGTACCTGTCAGATTTTGCCATTTTCAGCAAGTTTCTTTCTGCTGCTATAAACCTGGTTTTCTAGGGCATAGAAGTTACAAAATCTGTTGGGAACATGTTTTCTAGTTGTTTTCTTGAATATAAAACTTAATTAAAGAAGAAAATTGAAATTTCAAAAAATCGACAATTCTCATGTACGCGTACCTGTCAGATTTTGCCATTTTCAGCAAGTTTCTTTCTGCTGCTATAAACCTGGTTTTCTAGGACATAGAAGTTACAAAATTTGTTGGGAACATGTTTTCTAGTTGTTTTCTTGAATATAAACCTTGATTAAAGAAGAAAATTGAAATTTCAAAAAATCGACAATTCTCATGTACGCGTACCTGTCAGATTTTGCCATTTTCAGCAAGTTTCTATCTGTTACAATAAACCTGGTTTTGTAGGGCATAGAAGTTACAAAATCTGTTGGGAACATGTTTTCTAGTTGTTTTCTTGAATATAAAACTTAATTAAAGAAGAAAATTGAAATTTAAAAAAATCGACAATTCTCATGTACGCGTACCTGTCAGATTTTGCCATTTTCAGCAAGTTTCTTTCTGCTGCTATAAACCTGGTTTTGTAGGGCATAGAAGTTACAAAATCTGTTGGGAACATGTTTTCTAGTTGTTTTCTTGAATATAAACCATAATTAAAGAAGAAAATTGAAATTTCAAAAAATCGACAATTCTCATGTACGCGTACCTGTCAGATTTTGCCATTTTCAGCAAGTTTCTTTCTGCTGCTATAAACCTGGTTTTCTAGGACATAGAAGTTACAAAATTTGTTGGGAACATGTTTTCTAGTTGTTTTCTTGAATATAAACCTTGATTAAAGAAGAAAATTGAAATTTCAAAAAATCGACAATTCTCATGTACGCGTACCTGTCAGATTTTGCCATTTTCAGCAAGTTTCTATCTGTTACTATAAACCTGGTTTTGTAGGGCATAGAAGTTACAAAATCTGTTGGGAACATGTTTTCTAGTTGTTTTCTTGAATATAAAACTTAATTAAAGAAGAAAATTGAAATTTCAAAAAATCGACAATTCTCATGTACGCGTACCTGTCAGATTTTGCCATTTTCAGCAAGTTTCTTTCTGCTGCTATAAACCTGGTTTTCTAGGGCATAGAAGTTACAAAATCTGTTGGGAACATGTTTTCTAGTTGTTTTCTTGAATATAAAACTTAATTAAAGAAGAAAATTGAAATTTCAAAAAATCGACAATTCTCATGTACGCGTACCTGTCAGATTTTGCCATTTTCAGCAAGTTTCTTTCTGCTGCTATAAAACTGGTTTTCTAGGACATAGAAGTTACAAAATTTGTTGGGAACATGTTTTCTAGTTGTTTTCTTGAATATAAAACTTAATTAAAGAAGAAAATTGAAATTTAAAAAAATCGACAATTCTCATGTACGCGTACCTGTCAGATTTTGCCATTTTCAGCAAGTTTCTTTCTGCTGCTATAAACCTGGTTTTGTAGGGCATAGAAGTTACAAAATCTGTTGGGAACATGTTTTCTAGTTGTTTTCTTGAATATAAAACTTAATTAAAGAAGAAAATTGAAATTTCAAAAAATCGACAATTCTCATGTACGCGTACCTGTCAGATTTTGCCATTTTCAGCAAGTTTCTTTCTGCTGCTATAAACCTGGTTTTCTAGGACATAGAAGTTACAAAATTTGTTGGGAACATGTTTTCTAGTTGTTTTCTTGAATATAAACCTTGATTAAAGAAGAAAATTGAAATTTCAAAAAATCGACAATTCTCATGTACGCGTACCTGTCAGATTTTGCCATTTTCAGCAAGTTTCTATCTGTTACTATAAACCTGGTTTTGTAGGGCATAGAAGTTACAAAATCTGTTGGGAACATGTTTTCTAGTTGTTTTCTTGAATATAAAACTTAATTAAAGAAGAAAATTGAAATTTCAAAAAATCGACAATTCTCATGTACGCGTACCTGTCAGATTTTGCCATTTTCAGCAAGTTTCTTTCTGCTGCTATAAACCTGGTTTTCTAGGGCATAGAAGTTACAAAATCTGTTGGGAACATGTTTTCTAGTTGTTTTCTTGAATATAAAACTTAATTAAAGAAGAAAATTGAAATTTCAAAAAATCGACAATTCTCATGTACGCGTACCTGTCAGATTTTGCCATTTTCAGCAAGTTTCTTTCTGCTGCTATAAAACTGGTTTTCTAGGACATAGAAGTTACAAAATTTGTTGGGAACATGTTTTCTAGTTGTTTTCTTGAATATAAAACTTAATTAAAGAAGAAAATTGAAATTTCAAAAAATCGACAATTCTCATGTACGCGTACCTGTCAGATTTTGCCATTTTCAGCAAGTTTCTTTCTGCTGCTATAAACCTGGTTTTGTAGGGCATAGAAGTTACAAAATCTGTTGGGAACATGTTTTCTAGTTGTTTTCTTGAATATAAAACTTAATTAAAGAAGAAAATTGAAATTTCAAAAAATCGACAATTCTCATGTACGCGTACCTGTCAGATTTTGCCATTTTCAGCAAGTTTCTTTCTGCTGCTATAAACCTGGTTTTCTAGGACATAGAAGTTACAAAATTTGTTGGGAACATGTTTTCTAGTTGTTTTCTTGAATATAAACCTTGATTAAAGAAGAAAATTGAAATTTCAAAAAATCGACAATTCTCATGTACGCGTACCTGTCAGATTTTGCCATTTTCAGCAAGTTTCTATCTGTTACTATAAACCTGGTTTTGTAGGGCATAGAAGTTACAAAATCTGTTGGGAACATGTTTTCTAGTTGTTTTCTTGAATATAAAACTTAATTAAAGAAGAAAATTGAAATTTCAAAAAATCGACAATTCTCATGTACGCGTACCTGTCAGATTTTGCCATTTTCAGCAAGTTTCTTTCTGCTGCTATAAACCTGGTTTTCTAGGGCATAGAAGTTACAAAATCTGTTGGGAACATGTTTTCTAGTTGTTTTCTTGAATATAAAACTTAATTAAAGAAGAAAATTGAAATTTCAAAAAATCGACAATTCTCATGTACGCGTACCTGTCAGATTTTGCCATTTTCAGCAAGTTTCTTTCTGCTGCTATAAAACTGGTTTTCTAGGACATAGAAGTTACAAAATTTGTTGGGAACATGTTTTCTAGTTGTTTTCTTGAATATAAAACTTAATTAAAGAAGAAAATTGAAATTTCAAAAAATCGACAATTCTCATGTACGCGTACCTGTCAGATTTTGCCATTTTCAGCAAGTTTCTTTCTGCTGCTATAAACCTGGTTTTGTAGGGCATAGAAGTTACAAAATCTGTTGGGAACATGTTTTCTAGTTGTTTTCTTGAATATAAAACTTAATTAAAGAAGAAAATTGAAATTTCAAAAAATCGACAATTCTCATGTACGCGTACCTGTCAGATTTTGCCATTTTCAGCAAGTTTCTTTCTGCTGCTATAAACCTGGTTTTCTAGGACATAGAAGTTACAAAATTTGTTGGGAACATGTTTTCTAGTTGTTTTCTTGAATATAAAACTTAATTAAAGAAGAAAATTGAAATTTAAAAAAATCGACAATTCTCATGTACGCGTACCTGTCAGATTTTGCCATTTTCAGCAAGTTTCTTTCTGCTGCTATAAACCTGGTTTTGTAGGGCATAGAAGTTACAAAATCTGTTGGGAACATGTTTTCTAGTTGTTTTCTTGAATATAAACCATAATTAAAGAAGAAAATTGAAATTTCAAAAAATCGACAATTCTCATGTACGCGTACCTGTCAGATTTTGCCATTTTCAGCAAGTTTCTTTCTGCTGCTATAAACCTGGTTTTCTAGGACATAGAAGTTACAAAATTTGTTGGGAACATGTTTTCTAGTTGTTTTCTTGAATATAAACCTTGATTAAAGAAGAAAATTGAAATTTCAAAAAATCGACAATTCTCATGTACGCGTACCTGTCAGATTTTGCCATTTTCAGCAAGTTTCTATCTGTTACTATAAACCTGGTTTTGTAGGGCATAGAAGTTACAAAATCTGTTGGGAACATGTTTTCTAGTTGTTTTCTTGAATATAAAACTTAATTAAAGAAGAAAATTGAAATTTCAAAAAATCGACAATTCTCATGTACGCGTACCTGTCAGATTTTGCCATTTTCAGCAAGTTTCTTTCTGCTGCTATAAACCTGGTTTTCTAGGGCATAGAAGTTACAAAATCTGTTGGGAACATGTTTTCTAGTTGTTTTCTTGAATATAAAACTTAATTAAAGAAGAAAATTGAAATTTCAAAAAATCGACAATTCTCATGTACGCGTACCTGTCAGATTTTGCCATTTTCAGCAAGTTTCTTTCTGCTGCTATAAAACTGGTTTTCTAGGACATAGAAGTTACAAAATTTGTTGGGAACATGTTTTCTAGTTGTTTTCTTGAATATAAAACTTAATTAAAGAAGAAAATTGAAATTTCAAAAAATCGACAATTCTCATGTACGCGTACCTGTCAGATTTTGCCATTTTCAGCAAGTTTCTTTCTGCTGCTATAAACCTGGTTTTGTAGGGCATAGAAGTTACAAAATCTGTTGGGAACATGTTTTCTAGTTGTTTTCTTGAATATAAAACTTAATTAAAGAAGAAAATTGAAATTTCAAAAAATCGACAATTCTCATGTACGCGTACCTGTCAGATTTTGCCATTTTCAGCAAGTTTCTTTCTGCTGCTATAAACCTGGTTTTCTAGGACATAGAAGTTACAAAATTTGTTGGGAACATGTTTTCTAGTTGTTTTCTTGAATATAAACCTTGATTAAAGAAGAAAATTGAAATTTCAAAAAATCGACAATTCTCATGTACGCGTACCTGTCAGATTTTGCCATTTTCAGCAAGTTTCTATCTGTTACTATAAACCTGGTTTTGTAGGGCATAGAAGTTACAAAATCTGTTGGGAACATGTTTTCTAGTTGTTTTCTTGAATATAAAACTTAATTAAAGAAGAAAATTGAAATTTCAAAAAATCGACAATTCTCATGTACGCGTACCTGTCAGATTTTGCCATTTTCAGCAAGTTTCTTTCTGCTGCTATAAACCTGGTTTTCTAGGGCATAGAAGTTACAAAATCTGTTGGGAACATGTTTTCTAGTTGTTTTCTTGAATATAAAACTTAATTAAAGAAGAAAATTGAAATTTCAAAAAATCGACAATTCTCATGTACGCGTACCTGTCAGATTTTGCCATTTTCAGCAAGTTTCTTTCTGCTGCTATAAAACTGGTTTTCTAGGACATAGAAGTTACAAAATTTGTTGGGAACATGTTTTCTAGTTGTTTTCTTGAATATAAAACTTAATTAAAGAAGAAAATTGAAATTTCAAAAAATCGACAATTCTCATGTACGCGTACCTGTCAGATTTTGCCATTTTCAGCAAGTTTCTTTCTGCTGCTATAAACCTGGTTTTGTAGGGCATAGAAGTTACAAAATCTGTTGGGAACATGTTTTCTAGTTGTTTTCTTGAATATAAAACTTAATTAAAGAAGAAAATTGAAATTTCAAAAAATCGACAATTCTCATGTACGCGTACCTGTCAGATTTTGCCATTTTCAGCAAGTTTCTTTCTGCTGCTATAAACCTGGTTTTCTAGGACATAGAAGTTACAAAATTTGTTGGGAACATGTTTTCTAGTTGTTTTCTTGAATATAAAACTTAATTAAAGAAGAAAATTGAAATTTCAAAAAATCGACTATTCTCATGTACGCGTACCTGTCAGATTTTGCCATTTTCAGCAAGTTTCTTTTAGCTGCTATAAACCTGGTTTTCTAGGACATAGAAGTTACAAAATTTGTTGGGAACATGTTTTCTAGTTGTTTTCTTGAATATAAACCTTGATTAAAGAAGAAAATTGAAATTTCAAAAATCGACAATTCTCATGTACGCGTACCTGTCAGATTTTGCCATTTTCAGCAAGTTTCTATCTGTTACTATAAACCTGGTTTTGTAGGGCATAGAAGTTACAAAATCTGTTG
Source organism: Sepiola atlantica (assembly GCA_963556195.1). NCBI lineage: Eukaryota > Metazoa > Mollusca > Cephalopoda > Sepiida > Sepiolidae > Sepiola > Sepiola atlantica. Next base: position 30,094,226 of record OY744532.1, on the reverse strand, counting down.
GGAACATGTTTTCTAGTTGTTTTCTTGAATATAAAACTTAATTAAAGAAGAAAATTGAAATTTAAAAAAATCGACAATTCTCATGTACGCGTACCTGTCAGATTTTGCCATTTTCAGCAAGTTTCTTTCTGCTGCTATAAACCTGGTTTTCTAGGGCATAGAAGTTACAAAATCTGTTGGGAACATGTTTTCTAGTTGTTTTCTTGAATATAAAACTTAATTAAAGAAGAAAATTGAAATTTCAAAAAATCGACAATTCTCATGTACGCGTACCTGTCAGATTTTGCCATTTTCAGCAAGTTTCTTTCTGCTGCTATAAACCTGGTTTTCTAGGACATAGAAGTTACAAAATTTGTTGGGAACATGTTTTCTAGTTGTTTTCTTGAATATAAACCTTGATTAAAGAAGAAAATTGAAATTTCAAAAAATCGACAATTCTCATGTACGCGTACCTGTCAGATTTTGCCATTTTCAGCAAGTTTCTATCTGTTACAATAAACCTGGTTTTGTAGGGCATAGAAGTTACAAAATCTGTTGGGAACATGTTTTCTAGTTGTTTTCTTGAATATAAAACTTAATTAAAGAAGAAAATTGAAATTTAAAAAAATCGACAATTCTCATGTACGCGTACCTGTCAGATTTTGCCATTTTCAGCAAGTTTCTTTCTGCTGCTATAAACCTGGTTTTGTAGGGCATAGAAGTTACAAAATCTGTTGGGAACATGTTTTCTAGTTGTTTTCTTGAATATAAACCATAATTAAAGAAGAAAATTGAAATTTCAAAAAATCGACAATTCTCATGTACGCGTACCTGTCAGATTTTGCCATTTTCAGCAAGTTTCTTTCTGCTGCTATAAACCTGGTTTTCTAGGACATAGAAGTTACAAAATTTGTTGGGAACATGTTTTCTAGTTGTTTTCTTGAATATAAACCTTGATTAAAGAAGAAAATTGAAATTTCAAAAAATCGACAATTCTCATGTACGCGTACCTGTCAGATTTTGCCATTTTCAGCAAGTTTCTATCTGTTACTATAAACCTGGTTTTGTAGGGCATAGAAGTTACAAAATCTGTTGGGAACATGTTTTCTAGTTGTTTTCTTGAATATAAAACTTAATTAAAGAAGAAAATTGAAATTTCAAAAAATCGACAATTCTCATGTACGCGTACCTGTCAGATTTTGCCATTTTCAGCAAGTTTCTTTCTGCTGCTATAAACCTGGTTTTCTAGGGCATAGAAGTTACAAAATCTGTTGGGAACATGTTTTCTAGTTGTTTTCTTGAATATAAAACTTAATTAAAGAAGAAAATTGAAATTTCAAAAAATCGACAATTCTCATGTACGCGTACCTGTCAGATTTTGCCATTTTCAGCAAGTTTCTTTCTGCTGCTATAAAACTGGTTTTCTAGGACATAGAAGTTACAAAATTTGTTGGGAACATGTTTTCTAGTTGTTTTCTTGAATATAAAACTTAATTAAAGAAGAAAATTGAAATTTCAAAAAATCGACAATTCTCATGTACGCGTACCTGTCAGATTTTGCCATTTTCAGCAAGTTTCTTTCTGCTGCTATAAACCTGGTTTTGTAGGGCATAGAAGTTACAAAATCTGTTGGGAACATGTTTTCTAGTTGTTTTCTTGAATATAAAACTTAATTAAAGAAGAAAATTGAAATTTCAAAAAATCGACAATTCTCATGTACGCGTACCTGTCAGATTTTGCCATTTTCAGCAAGTTTCTTTCTGCTGCTATAAACCTGGTTTTCTAGGACATAGAAGTTACAAAATTTGTTGGGAACATGTTTTCTAGTTGTTTTCTTGAATATAAAACTTAATTAAAGAAGAAAATTGAAATTTCAAAAAATCGACAATTCTCATGTACGCGTACCTGTCAGATTTTGCCATTTTCAGCAAGTTTCTTTCTGCTGCTATAAACCTGGTTTTCTAGGACATAGAAGTTACAAAATTTGTTGGGAACATGTTTTCTAGTTGTTTTCTTGAATATAAACCTTGATTAAAGAAGAAAATTGAAATTTCAAAAAATCGACAATTCTCATGTACGCGTACCTGTCAGATTTTGCCATTTTCAGCAAGTTTCTTTCTGCTGCTATAAACCTGGTTTTCTAGGGCATAGAAGTTACAAAATCTGTTGGGAACATGTTTTCTAGTTGTTTTCTTGAATATAAAACTTAATTAAAGAAGAAAATTGAAATTTCAAAAAATCGACAATTCTCATGTACGCGTACCTGTCAGATTTTGCCATTTTCAGCAAGTTTCTTTCTGCTGCTATAAACCTGGTTTTCTAGGACATAGAAGTTACAAAATTTGTTGGGAACATGTTTTCTAGTTGTTTTCTTGAATATAAACCTTGATTAAAGAAGAAAATTGAAATTTCAAAAAATCGACAATTCTCATGTACGCGTACCTGTCAGATTTTGCCATTTTCAGCAAGTTTCTATCTGTTACAATAAACCTGGTTTTGTAGGGCATAGAAGTTACAAAATCTGTTGGGAACATGTTTTCTAGTTGTTTTCTTGAATATAAAACTTAATTAAAGAAGAAAATTGAAATTTAAAAAAATCGACAATTCTCATGTACGCGTACCTGTCAGATTTTGCCATTTTCAGCAAGTTTCTTTCTGCTGCTATAAACCTGGTTTTGTAGGGCATAGAAGTTACAAAATCTGTTGGGAACATGTTTTCTAGTTGTTTTCTTGAATATAAACCATAATTAAAGAAGAAAATTGAAATTTCAAAAAATCGACAATTCTCATGTACGCGTACCTGTCAGATTTTGCCATTTTCAGCAAGTTTCTTTCTGCTGCTATAAACCTGGTTTTCTAGGACATAGAAGTTACAAAATTTGTTGGGAACATGTTTTCTAGTTGTTTTCTTGAATATAAACCTTGATTAAAGAAGAAAATTGAAATTTCAAAAAATCGACAATTCTCATGTACGCGTACCTGTCAGATTTTGCCATTTTCAGCAAGTTTCTATCTGTTACTATAAACCTGGTTTTGTAGGGCATAGAAGTTACAAAATCTGTTGGGAACATGTTTTCTAGTTGTTTTCTTGAATATAAAACTTAATTAAAGAAGAAAATTGAAATTTCAAAAAATCGACAATTCTCATGTACGCGTACCTGTCAGATTTTGCCATTTTCAGCAAGTTTCTTTCTGCTGCTATAAACCTGGTTTTCTAGGGCATAGAAGTTACAAAATCTGTTGGGAACATGTTTTCTAGTTGTTTTCTTGAATATAAAACTTAATTAAAGAAGAAAATTGAAATTTCAAAAAATCGACAATTCTCATGTACGCGTACCTGTCAGATTTTGCCATTTTCAGCAAGTTTCTTTCTGCTGCTATAAAACTGGTTTTCTAGGACATAGAAGTTACAAAATTTGTTGGGAACATGTTTTCTAGTTGTTTTCTTGAATATAAAACTTAATTAAAGAAGAAAATTGAAATTTCAAAAAATCGACAATTCTCATGTACGCGTACCTGTCAGATTTTGCCATTTTCAGCAAGTTTCTTTCTGCTGCTATAAACCTGGTTTTGTAGGGCATAGAAGTTACAAAATCTGTTGGGAACATGTTTTCTAGTTGTTTTCTTGAATATAAAACTTAATTAAAGAAGAAAATTGAAATTTCAAAAAATCGACAATTCTCATGTACGCGTACCTGTCAGATTTTGCCATTTTCAGCAAGTTTCTTTCTGCTGCTATAAACCTGGTTTTCTAGGACATAGAAGTTACAAAATTTGTTGGGAACATGTTTTCTAGTTGTTTTCTTGAATATAAAACTTAATTAAAGAAGAAAATTGAAATTTCAAAAAATCGACAATTCTCATGTACGCGTACCTGTCAGATTTTGCCATTTTCAGCAAGTTTCTTTCTGCTGCTATAAACCTGGTTTTCTAGGACATAGAAGTTACAAAATTTGTTGGGAACATGTTTTCTAGTTGTTTTCTTGAATATAAACCTTGATTAAAGAAGAAAATTGAAATTTCAAAAAATCGACAATTCTCATGTACGCGTACCTGTCAGATTTTGCCATTTTCAGCAAGTTTCTTTCTGCTGCTATAAACCTGGTTTTCTAGGGCATAGAAGTTACAAAATCTGTTGGGAACATGTTTTCTAGTTGTTTTCTTGAATATAAAACTTAATTAAAGAAGAAAATTGAAATTTCAAAAAATCGACAATTCTCATGTACGCGTACCTGTCAGATTTTGCCATTTTCAGCAAGTTTCTTTCTGCTGCTATAAACCTGGTTTTCTAGGACATAGAAGTTACAAAATTTGTTGGGAACATGTTTTCTAGTTGTTTTCTTGAATATAAACCTTGATTAAAGAAGAAAATTGAAATTTAAAAAAATCGACAATTCTCATGTACGCGTACCTGTCAGATTTTGCCATTTTCAGCAAGTTTCTTTCTGCTGCTATAAACCTGGTTTTCTAGGACATAGAAGTTACAAAATTTGTTGGGAACATGTTTTCTAGTTGTTTTCTTGAATATAAACCTTGATTAAAGAAGAAAATTGAAATTTCAAAAAATCGACAATTCTCATGTACGCGTACCTGTCAGATTTTGCCATTTTCAGCAAGTTTCTTTCTGCTGCTATAAACCTGGTTTTCTAGGGCATAGAAGTTACAAAATCTGTTGGGAACATGTTTTCTAGTTGTTTTCTTGAATATAAAACTTAATTAAAGAAGAAAATTGAAATTTCAAAACATCGACAATTCTCATGTACGCGTACCTGTCAGATTTTGCCATTTTCAGCAAGTTTCTTTCTGCTGCTATAAACCTGGTTTTCTAGGACATAGAAGTTACAAAATTTGTTGGGAACATGTTTTCTAGTTGTTTTCTTGAATATAAACCTTGATTAAAGAAGAAAATTGAAATTTCAAAAAATCGACAATTCTCATGTACGCGTACCTGTCAGATTTTGCCATTTTCAGCAAGTTTCTTTCTGCTGCTATAAACCTGGTTTTCTAGGGCATAGAAGTTACAAAATCTGTTGGGAACATGTTTTCTAGTTGTTTTCTTGAATATAAAACTTAATTAAAGAAGAAAATTGAAATTTCAAAAAATCGACAATTCTCATGTACGCGTACCTGTCAGATTTTGCCATTTTCAGCAAGTTTCTTTCTGCTGCTATAAACCTGGTTTTCTAGGACATAGAAGTTACAAAATTTGTTGGGAACATGTTTTCTAGTTGTTTTCTTGAATATAAACCTTGATTAAAGAAGAAAATTGAAATTTCAAAAAATCGACAATTCTCATGTACGCGTACCTGTCAGATTTTGCCATTTTCAGCAAGTTTCTTTCTGCTGCTATAAACCTGGTTTTCTAGGACATAGAAGTTACAAAATTTGTTGGGAACATGTTTTCTAGTTGTTTTCTTGAATATAAACCTTGATTAAAGAAGAAAATTGAAATTTCAAAAAATCGACAATTCTCATGTACGCGTATATGTCAGATTTTGCCATTTTCAGCAAGTTTCTTTCTGCTGCTATAAACCTGGTTTTCTAGGGCATAGAAGTTACAAAATCTGTTGGGAACATGTTTTCTAGTTGTTTTCTTGAATATAAAACTTAATTAAAGAAGAAAATTGAAATTTCAAAAAATCGACAATTCTCATGTACGCGTACCTGTCAGATTTTGCCATTTTCAGCAAGTTTCTTTCTGCTGCTATAAACCTGGTTTTCTAGGACATAGAAGTTACAAAATTTGTTGGGAACATGTTTTCTAGTTGTTTTCTTGAATATAAACCTTGATTAAAGAAGAAAATTGAAATTTCAAAAAATCGACAATTCTCATGTACGCGTACCTGTCAGATTTTGCCATTTTCAGCAAGTTTCTTTCTGCTGCTATAAACCTGGTTTTGTAGGGCATAGAAGTTACAAAATCTGTTGGGAACATGTTTTCTAGTTGTTTTCTTGAATATAAAACTTAATTAAAGAAGAAAATTGAAATTTCAAAAAATCGACAATTCTCATGTACGCGTACCTGTCAGATTTTGCCATTTTCAGCAAGTTTCTTTCTGCTGCTATAAACCTGGTTTTCTAGGACATAGAAGTTACAAAATTTGTTGGGAACATGTTTTCTAGTTGTTTTCTTGAATATAAACCTTGATTAAAGAAGAAAATTGAAATTTCAAAAAATCGACAATTCTCATGTACGCGTACCTGTCAGATTTTGCCATTTTCAGCAAGTTTCTATCTGTTACAATAAACCTGGTTTTGTAGGGCATAGAAGTTACAAAATCTGTTGGGAACATGTTTTCTAGTTGTTTTCTTGAATATAAAACTTAATTAAAGAAGAAAATTGAAATTTCAAAAAATCGACAATTCTCATGTACGCGTACCTGTCAGATTTTGCCATTTTCAGCAAGTTTCTTTCTGCTGCTATAAACCTGGTTTTCTAGGGCATAGAAGTTACAAAATCTGTTGGGAACATGTTTTCTAGTTGTTTTCTTGAATATAAACCATAATTAAAGAAGAAAATTGAAATTTCAAAAAATCGACAATTCTCATGTACGCGTACCTGTCAGATTTTGCCATTTTCAGCAAGTTTCTTTCTGCTGCTATAAACCTGGTTTTCTAGGACATAGAAGTTACAAAATTTGTTGGGAACATGTTTTCTAGTTGTTTTCTTGAATATAAACCTTGATTAAAGAAGAAAATTGAAATTTCAAAAAATCGACAATTCTCATGTACGCGTACCTGTCAGATTTTGCCATTTTCAGCAAGTTTCTATCTGTTACTATAAACCTGGTTTTGTAGGGCATAGAAGTTACAAAATCTGTTGGGAACATGTTTTCTAGTTGTTTTCTTGAATATAAAACTTAATTAAAGAAGAAAATTGAAATTTCAAAAAATCGACAATTCTCATGTACGCGTACCTGTCAGATTTTGCCATTTTCAGCAAGTTTCTTTCTGCTGCTATAAACCTGGTTTTCTAGGACATAGAAGTTACAAAATTTGTTGGGAACATGTTTTCTAGTTGTTTTCTTGAATATAAAACTTAATTAAAGAAGAAAATTGAAATTTCAAAAAATCGACAATTCTCATGTACGCGTACCTGTCAGATTTTGCCATTTTCAGCAAGTTTCTTTCTGCTGCTATAAACCTGGTTTTCTAGGACATAGAAGTTACAAAATTTGTTGGGAACATGTTTTCTAGTTGTTTTCTTGAATATAAACCTTGATTAAAGAAGAAAATTGAAATTTAAAAAAATCGACAATTCTCATGTACGCGTACCTGTCAGATTTTGCCATTTTCAGCAAGTTTCTTTCTGCTGCTATAAACCTGGTTTTCTAGGACATAGAAGTTACAAAATTTGTTGGGAACATGTTTTCTAGTTGTTTTCTTGAATATAAACCTTGATTAAAGAAGAAAATTGAAATTTCAAAAAATCGACAATTCTCATGTACGCGTACCTGTCAGATTTTGCCATTTTCAGCAAGTTTCTTTCTGCTGCTATAAACCTGGTTTTCTAGGGCATAGAAGTTACAAAATCTGTTGGGAACATGTTTTCTAGTTGTTTTCTTGAATATAAAACTTAATTAAAGAAGAAAATTGAAATTTCAAAAAATCGACAATTCTCATGTACGCGTACCTGTCAGATTTTGCCATTTTCAGCAAGTTTCTTTCTGCTGCTATAAAACTGGTTTTCTAGGACATAGAAGTTACAAAATTTGTTGGGAACATGTTTTCTAGTTGTTTTCTTGAATATAAAACTTAATTAAAGAAGAAAATTGAAATTTCAAAAAATCGACAATTCTCATGTACGCGTACCTGTCAGATTTTGCCATTTTCAGCAAGTTTCTTTCTGCTGCTATAAACCTGGTTTTGTAGGGCATAGAAGTTACAAAATCTGTTGGGAACATGTTTTCTAGTTGTTTTCTTGAATATAAAACTTAATTAAAGAAGAAAATTGAAATTTCAAAAAATCGACAATTCTCATGTACGCGTACCTGTCAGATTTTGCCATTTTCAGCAAGTTTCTTTCTGCTGCTATAAACCTGGTTTTCTAGGACATAGAAGTTACAAAATTTGTTGGGAACATGTTTTCTAGTTGTTTTCTTGAATATAAAACTTAATTAAAGAAGAAAATTGAAATTTCAAAAAATCGACAATTCTCATGTACGCGTACCTGTCAGATTTTGCCATTTTCAGCAAGTTTCTTTCTGCTGCTATAAACCTGGTTTTCTAGGACATAGAAGTTACAAAATTTGTTGGGAACATGTTTTCTAGTTGTTTTCTTGAATATAAACCTTGATTAAAGAAGAAAATTGAAATTTCAAAAAATCGACAATTCTCATGTACGCGTACCTGTCAGATTTTGCCATTTTCAGCAAGTTTCTTTCTGCTGCTATAAACCTGGTTTTCTAGGGCATAGAAGTTACAAAATCTGTTGGGAACATGTTTTCTAGTTGTTTTCTTGAATATAAAACTTAATTAAAGAAGAAAATTGAAATTTCAAAAAATCGACAATTCTCATGTACGCGTACCTGTCAGATTTTGCCATTTTCAGCAAGTTTCTTTCTGCTGCTATAAACCTGGTTTTCTAGGACATAGAAGTTACAAAATTTGTTGGGAACATGTTTTCTAGTTGTTTTCTTGAATATAAACCTTGATTAAAGAAGAAAATTGAAATTTAAAAAAATCGACAATTCTCATGTACGCGTACCTGTCAGATTTTGCCATTTTCAGCAAGTTTCTTTCTGCTGCTATAAACCTGGTTTTCTAGGACATAGAAGTTACAAAATTTGTTGGGAACATGTTTTCTAGTTGTTTTCTTGAATATAAACCTTGATTAAAGAAGAAAATTGAAATTTCAAAAAATCGACAATTCTCATGTACGCGTACCTGTCAGATTTTGCCATTTTCAGCAAGTTTCTTTCTGCTGCTATAAACCTGGTTTTCTAGGGCATAGAAGTTACAAAATCTGTTGGGAACATGTTTTCTAGTTGTTTTCTTGAATATAAAACTTAATTAAAGAAGAAAATTGAAATTTCAAAAAATCGACAATTCTCATGTACGCGTACCTGTCAGATTTTGCCATTTTCAGCAAGTTTCTTTCTGCTGCTATAAACCTGGTTTTCTAGGACATAGAAGTTACAAAATTTGTTGGGAACATGTTTTCTAGTTGTTTTCTTGAATATAAACCTTGATTAAAGAAGAAAATTGAAATTTCAAAAAATCGACAATTCTCATGTACGCGTACCTGTCAGATTTTGCCATTTTCAGCAAGTTTCTTTCTGCTGCTATAAACCTGGTTTTCTAGGGCATAGAAGTTACAAAATCTGTTGGGAACATGTTTTCTAGTTGTTTTCTTGAATATAAAACTTAATTAAAGAAGAAAATTGAAATTTCAAAAAATCGACAATTCTCATGTACGCGTACCTGTCAGATTTTGCCATTTTCAGCAAGTTTCTTTCTGCTGCTATAAACCTGGTTTTCTAGGACATAGAAGTTACAAAATTTGTTGGGAACATGTTTTCTAGTTGTTTTCTTGAATATAAACCTTGATTAAAGAAGAAAATTGAAATTTCAAAAAATCGACAATTCTCATGTACGCGTACCTGTCAGATTTTGCCATTTTCAGCAAGTTTCTTTCTGCTGCTATAAACCTGGTTTTCTAGGACATAGAAGTTACAAAATTTGTTGGGAACATGTTTTCTAGTTGTTTTCTTGAATATAAACCTTGATTAAAGAAGAAAATTGAAATTTCAAAAAATCGACAATTCTCATGTACGCGTACCTGTCAGATTTTGCCATTTTCAGCAAGTTTCTTTCTGCTGCTATAAACCTGGTTTTCTAGGGCATAGAAGTTACAAAATCTGTTGGGAACATGTTTTCTAGTTGTTTTCTTGAATATAAAACTTAATTAAAGAAGAAAATTGAAATTTCAAAAAATCGACAATTCTCATGTACGCGTACCTGTCAGATTTTGCCATTTTCAGCAAGTTTCTTTCTGCTGCTATAAACCTGGTTTTCTAGGACATAGAAGTTACAAAATTTGTTGGGAACATGTTTTCTAGTTGTTTTCTTGAATATAAACCTTGATTAAAGAAGAAAATTGAAATTTCAAAAAATCGACAATTCTCATGTACGCGTACCTGTCAGATTTTGCCATTTTCAGCAAGTTTCTTTCTGCTGCTATAAACCTGGTTTTGTAGGGCATAGAAGTTACAAAATCTGTTGGGAACATGTTTTCTAGTTGTTTTCTTGAATATAAAACTTAATTAAAGAAGAAAATTGAAATTTCAAAAAATCGACAATTCTCATGTACGCGTACCTGTCAGATTTTGCCATTTTCAGCAAGTTTCTTTCTGCTGCTATAAACCTGGTTTTCTAGGACATAGAAGTTACAAAATTTGTTGGGAACATGTTTTCTAGTTGTTTTCTTGAATATAAAACTTAATTAAAGAAGAAAATTGAAATTTAAAAAAATCGACAATTCTCATGTACGCGTACCTGTCAGATTTTGCCATTTTCAGCAAGTTCTCTTCTGCTGCTATAAACCTGGTTTTCTAGGACATAGAAGTTACAAAATTTGTTGGGAACATGTTTTCTAGTTGTTTTCTTGAATATAAACCTTGATTAAAGAAGAAAATTGAAATTTCAAAAAATCGACAATTCTCATGTACGCGTACCTGTCAGATTTTGCCATTTTCAGCAAGTTTCTTTCTGCTGCTATAAACCTGGTTTTCTAGGGCATAGAAGTTACAAAATCTGTTGGGAACATGTTTTCTAGTTGTTTTCTTGAATATAAAACTTAATTAAAGAAGAAAATTGAAATTTCAAAAAATCGACAATTCTCATGTACGCGTACCTGTCAGATTTTGCCATTTTCAGCAAGTTTCTTTCTGCTGCTATAAACCTGGTTTTCTAGGACATAGAAGTTACAAAATTTGTTGGGAACATGTTTTCTAGTTGTTTTCTTGAATATAAACCTTGATTAAAGAAGAAAATTGAAATTTAAAAAAATCGACAATTCTCATGTACGCGTACCTGTCAGATTTTGCCATTTTCAGCAAGTTTCTTTCTGCTGCTATAAACCTGGTTTTCTAGGACATAGAAGTTACAAAATTTGTTGGGAACATGTTTTCTAGTTGTTTTCTTGAATATAAACCTTGATTAAAGAAGAAAATTGAAATTTCAAAAAATCGATAATTCTCATGTACGCGTACCTGTCAGATTTTGCCATTTTCAGCAAGTTTCTTTCTGCTGCTATAAACCTGGTTTTCTAGGGCATAGAAGTTACAAAATCTGTTGGGAACATGTTTTCTAGTTGTTTTCTTGAATATAAAACTTAATTAAAGAAGAAAATTGAAATTTAAAAAAATCGACAATTCTCATGTACGCGTACCTGTCAGATTTTGCCATTTTCAGCAAGTTTCTTTCTGCTGCTATAAACCTGGTTTTCTAGGACATAGAAGTTACAAAATTTGTTGGGAACATGTTTTCTAGTTGTTTTCTTGAATATAAACCTTGATTAAAGAAGAAAATTGAAATTTCAAAAAATCGACAATTCTCATGTACGCGTACCTGTCAGATTTTGCCATTTTCAGCAAGTTTCTTTCTGCTGCTATAAACCTGGTTTTCTAGGACATAGAAGTTACAAAATCTGTTGGGAACATGTTTTCTAGTTGTTTTCTTGAATATAAAACTTAATTAAAGAAGAAAATTGAAATTTCAAAAAATCGACAATTCTCATGTACGCGTACCTGTCAGATTTTGCCATTTTCAGCAAGTTTCTTTCTGCTGCTATAAACCTGGTTTTCTAGGACATAGAAGTTACAAAATTTGTTGGGAACATGTTTTCTAGTTGTTTTCTTGAATATAAAACTTAATTAAAGAAGAAAATTGAAATTTCAAAAAATCGACAATTCTCATGTACGCGTACCTGTCAGATTTTGCCATTTTCAGCAAGTTTCTTTCTGCTGCTATAAACCTGGTTTTCTAGGACATAGAAGTTACAAAATTTGTTGGGAACATGTTTTCTAGTTGTTTTCTTGAATATAAACCTTTGATTAAAGAAGAAAATTGAAATTTCAAAAAATCGACAATTCTCATGTACGCGTACCTGTCAGATTTTGCCATTTTCAGCAAGTTTCTTTCTGCTGCTATAAACCTGGTTTTCTAGGGCATAGAAGTTACAAAATCTGTTGGGAACATGTTTTCTAGTTGTTTTCTTGAATATAAAACTTAATTAAAGAAGAAAATTGAAATTTCAAAAAATCGACAATTCTCATGTACGCGTACCTGTCAGATTTTGCCATTTTCAGCAAGTTTCTTTCTGCTGCTATAAACCTGGTTTTCTAGGACATAGAAGTTACAAAATTTGTTGGGAACATGTTTTCTAGTTGTTTTCTTGAATATAAACCTTGATTAAAGAAGAAAATTGAAATTTAAAAAAATCGACAATTCTCATGTACGCGTACCTGTCAGATTTTGCCATTTTCAGCAAGTTTCTTTCTGCTGCTATAAACCTGGTTTTCTAGGGCATAGAAGTTACAAAATCTGTTGGGAACATGTTTTCTAGTTGTTTTCTTGAATATAAAACTTAATTAAAGAAGAAAATTGAAATTTCAAAAAATCGACAATTCTCATGTACGCGTACCTGTCAGATTTTGCCATTTTCAGCAAGTTTCTTTCTGCTGCTATAAACCTGGTTTTCTAGGACATAGAAGTTACAAAATTTGTTGGGAACATGTTTTCTAGTTGTTTTCTTGAATATAAACCTTGATTAAAGAAGAAAATTGAAATTTCAAAAAATCGACAATTCTCATGTACGCGTACCTGTCAGATTTTGCCATTTTCAGCAAGTTTCTTTCTGCTGCTATAAACCTGGTTTTCTAGGGCATAGAAGTTACAAAATCTGTTGGGAACATGTTTTCTAGTTGTTTTCTTGAATATAAAACTTAATTAAAGAAGAAAATTGAAATTTCAAAAAATCGACAATTCTCATGTACGCGTACCTGTCAGATTTTGCCATTTTCAGCAAGTTTCTTTCTGCTGCTATAAACCTGGTTTTCTAGGACATAGAAGTTACAAAATTTGTTGGGAACATGTTTTCTAGTTGTTTTCTTGAATATAAACCTTGATTAAAGAAGAAAATTGAAATTTAAAAAAATCGACAATTCTCATGTACGCGTACCTGTCAGATTTTGCCATTTTCAGCAAGTTTCTTTCTGCTGCTATAAACCTGGTTTTCTAGGACATAGAAGTTACAAAATTTGTTGGGAACATGTTTTCTAGTTGTTTTCTTGAATATAAACCTTGATTAAAGAAGAAAATTGAAATTTCAAAAAATCGACAATTCTCATGTACGCGTACCTGTCAGATTTTGCCATTTTCAGCAAGTTTCTTTCTGCTGCTATAAACCTGGTTTTCTAGGACATAGAAGTTACAAAATTTGTTGGGAACATGTTTTCTAGTTGTTTTCTTGAATATAAACCTTGATTAAAGAAGAAAATTGAAATTTCAAAAAATCGATAATTCTCATGTACGCGTACCTGTCAGATTTTGCCATTTTCAGCAAGTTTCTTTCTGCTGCTATAAACCTGGTTTTCTAGGGCATAGAAGTTACAAAATCTGTTGGGAACATGTTTTCTAGTTGTTTTCTTGAATATAAAACTTAATTAAAGAAGAAAATTGAAATTTAAAAAAATCGACAATTCTCATGTACGCGTACCTGTCAGATTTTGCCATTTTCAGCAAGTTTCTTTCTGCTGCTATAAACCTGGTTTTCTAGGACATAGAAGTTACAAAATTTGTTGGGAACATGTTTTCTAGTTGTTTTCTTGAATATAAACCTTGTTTAAAGAAGAAAATTGAAATTTCAAAAAATCGACAATTCTCATGTACGCGTACCTGTCAGATTTTGCCATTTTCAGCAAGTTTCTTTCTGCTGCTATAAACCTGGTTTTCTAGGGCATAGAAGTTACAAAATCTGTTGGGAACATGTTTTCTAGTTGTTTTCTTGAATATAAAACTTAATTAAAGAAGAAAATTGAAATTTCAAAAAATCGACAATTCTCATGTACGCGTACCTGTCAGATTTTGCCATTTTCAGCAAGTTTCTTTCTGCTGCTATAAACCTGGTTTTCTAGGACATAGAAGTTACAAAATTTGTTGGGAACATGTTTTCTAGTTGTTTTCTTGAATATAAACCTTGATTAAAGAAAAAAATTGAAATTTAAAAAAATCGACAATTCTCATGTACGCGTACCTGTCAGATTTTGCCATTTTCAGCAAGTTTCTTTCTGCTGCTATAAACCTGGTTTTCTAGGGCATAGAAGTTACAAAATCTGTTGGGAACATGTTTTCTAGTTGTTTTCTTGAATATAAAACTTAATTAAAGAAGAAAATTGAAATTTCAAAAAATCGACAATTCTCATGTACGCGTACCTGTCAGATTTTGCCATTTTCAGCAAGTTTCTTTCTGCTGCTATAAACCTGGTTTTCTAGGACATAGAAGTTACAAAATTTGTTGGGAACATGTTTTCTAGTTGTTTTCTTGAATATAAACCTTGATTAAAGAAGAAAATTGAAATTTCAAAAAATCGACAATTCTCATGTACGCGTACCTGTCAGATTTTGCCATTTTCAGCAAGTTTCTTTCTGCTGCTATAAACCTGGTTTTCTAGGGCATAGAAGTTACAAAATCTGTTGGGAACATGTTTTCTAGTTGTTTTCTTGAATATAAAACTTAATTAAAGAAGAAAATTGAAATTTCAAAAAATCGACAATTCTCATGTACGCGTACCTGTCAGATTTTGCCATTTTCAGCAAGTTTCTTTCTGCTGCTATAAACCTGGTTTTCTAGGACATAGAAGTTACAAAATTTGTTGGGAACATGTTTTCTAGTTGTTTTCTTGAATATAAACCTTGATTAAAGAAAAAAATTGAAATTTAAAAAAATCGACAATTCTCATGTACGCGTACCTGTCAGATTTTGCCATTTTCAGCAAGTTTCTTTCTGCTGCTATAAACCTGGTTTTCTAGGGCATAGAAGTTACAAAATCTGTTGGGAACATGTTTTCTAGTTGTTTTCTTGAATATAAAACTTAATTAAAGAAGAAAATTGAAATTTCAAAAAATCGACAATTCTCATGTACGCGTACCTGTCAGATTTTGCCATTTTCAGCAAGTTTCTTTCTGCTGCTATAAACCTGGTTTTCTAGGACATAGAAGTTACAAAATTTGTTGGGAACATGTTTTCTAGTTGTTTTCTTGAATATAAACCTTGATTAAAGAAGAAAATTGAAATTTCAAAAAATCGACAATTCTCATGTACGCGTACCTGTCAGATTTTGCCATTTTCAGCAAGTTTCTTTCTGCTGCTATAAACCTGGTTTTCTAGGGCATAGAAGTTACAAAATCTGTTGGGAACATGTTTTCTAGTTGTTTTCTTGAATATAAAACTTAATTAAAGAAGAAAATTGAAATTTCAAAAAATCGACAATTCTCATGTACGCGTACCTGTCAGATTTTGCCATTTTCAGCAAGTTTCTTTCTGCTGCTATAAACCTGGTTTTCTAGGACATAGAAGTTACAAAATTTGTTGGGAACATGTTTTCTAGTTGTTTTCTTGAATATAAACCTTGATTAAAGAAGAAAATTGAAATTTAAAAAATCGACAATTCTCATGTACGCGTACCTGTCAGATTTTGCCATTTTCAGCAAGTTTCTTTCTGCTGCTATAAACCTGGTTTTCTAGGACATAGAAGTTACAAAATTTGTTGGGAACATGTTTTCTAGTTGTTTTCTTGAATATAAACCTTGATTAAAGAAGAAAATTGAAATTTCAAAAAATCGACAATTCTCATGTACGCGTACCTGTCAGATTTTGCCATTTTCAGCAAGTTTCTTTCTGCTGCTATAAACCTGGTTTTCTAGGGCATAGAAGTTACAAAATCTGTTGGGAACATGTTTTCTAGTTGTTTTCTTGAATATACACCTTGATTAAAGAAGAAAATTGAAATTTCAAAAAATCGACAATTCTCATGTACGCGTACCTGTCAGATTTTGCCATTTTCAGCAAGTTTCTTTCTGCTGCTATAAACCTGGTTTTCTAGGGCATAGAAGTTACAAAATCTGTTGGGAACATGTTTTCTAGTTGTTTTCTTGAATATAAACCTTGATTAAAGAAGAAAATTGAAATTTAAAAAATCGACAATTCTCATGTACGCGTACCTGTCAGATTTTGCCATTTTCAGCAAGTTTCTTTCTGCTGCTATAAACCTGGTTTTCTAGGACATAGAAGTTACAAAATTTGTTGGGAACATGTTTTCTAGTTGTTTTCTTGAATATAAACCTTGATTAAAGAAGAAAATTGAAATTTCAAAAAATCGACAATTCTCATGTACGCGTACCTGTCAGATTTTGCCATTTTCAGCAAGTTTCTTTCTGCTGCTATAAACCTGGTTTTCTAGGACATAGAAGTTACAAAATTTGTTGGGAACATGTTTTCTAGTTGTTTTCTTGAATATAAACCTTGATTAAAGAAGAAAATTGAAATTTAAAAAAATCGACAATTCTCATGTACGCGTACCTGTCAGATTTTGCCATTTTCAGCAAGTTTCTTTCTGCTGCTATAAACCTGGTTTTCTAGGGCATAGAAGTTACAAAATCTGTTGGGAACATGTTTTCTAGTTGTTTTCTTGAATATAAACCTTGATTAAAGAAGAAAATTGAAATTTCAAAAAATCGACAATTCTCATGTACGCGTACCTGTCAGATTTTGCCATTTTCAGCAAGTTTCTTTCTGCTGCTATAAACCTGGTTTTCTAGGACATAGAAGTTACAAAATTTGTTGGGAACATGTTTTCTAGTTGTTTTCTTGAATATAAACCTTGATTAAAGAAGAAAATTGAAATTTAAAAAATCGACAATTCTCATGTACGCGTACCTGTCAGATTTTGCCATTTTCAGCAAGTTTCTTTCTGCTGCTATAAACCTGGTTTTCTAGGACATAGAAGTTACAAAATTTGTTGGGAACATGTTTTCTAGTTGTTTTCTTGAATATAAACCTTGATTAAAGAAGAAAATTGAAATTTCAAAAATCGACAATTCTCATGTACGCGTACCTGTCAGATTTTGCCATTTTCAGCAAGTTTCTTTCTGCTGCTATAAACCTGGTTTTCTAGGGCATAGAAGTTACAAAATCTGTTGGGAACATGTTTTCTAGTTGTTTTCTTGAATATAAAACTTAATTAAAGAAGAAAATTGAAATTTAAAAAAATCGACAATTCTCATGTACGCGTACCTGTCAGATTTTGCCATTTTCAGCAAGTTTCTTTCTGCTGCTATAAACCTGGTTTTCTAGGACATAGAAGTTACAAAATTTGTTGGGAACATGTTTTCTAGTTGTTTTCTTGAATATAAACCTTGATTAAAGAAGAAAATTGAAATTTCAAAAAATCGACAATTCTCATGTACGCGTACCTGTCAGATTTTGCCATTTTCAGCAAGTTTCTTTCTGCTGCTATAAACCTGGTTTTCTAGGGCATAGAAGTTACAAAATCTGTTGGGAACATGTTTTCTAGTTGTTTTCTTGAATATAAAACTTAATTAAAGAAGAAAATTGAAATTTCAAAAAATCGACAATTCTCATGTACGCGTACCTGTCAGATTTTGCCATTTTCAGCAAGTTTCTTTCTGCTGCTATAAACCTGGTTTTCTAGGACATAGAAGTTACAAAATTTGTTGGGAACATGTTTTCTAGTTGTTTTCTTGAATATAAACCTTGATTAAAGAAGAAAATTGAAATTTCAAAAAATTGACAATTCTCATGTACGCGTACCTGTCAGATTTTGCCATTTTCAGCAAGTTTCTTTCTGCTGCTATAAACCTGGTTTTCTAGGGCATAGAAGTTACAAAATCTGTTGGGAACATGTTTTCTAGTTGTTTTCTTGAATATAAAACTTAATTAAAGAAGAAAATTGAAATTTCAAAAAATCGACAATTCTCATGTACGCGTACCTGTCAGATTTTGCCATTTTCAGCAAGTTTCTTTCTGCTGCTATAAACCTGGTTTTCTAGGACATAGAAGTTACAAAATTTGTTGGGAACATGTTTTCTAGTTGTTTTCTTGAATATAAACCTTGATTAAAGAAGAAAATTGAAATTTAAAAAAATCGACAATTCTCATGTACGCGTACCTGTCAGATTTTGCCATTTTCAGCAAGTTTCTTTCTGCTGCTATAAACCTGGTTTTCTAGGACATAGAAGTTACAAAATTTGTTGGGAACATGTTTTCTAGTTGTTTTCTTGAATATAAACCTTGATTAAAGAAGAAAATTGAAATTTCAAAAAATCGACAATTCTCATGTACGCGTACCTGTCAGATTTTGCCATTTTCAGCAAGTTTCTTTCTGCTGCTATAAACCTGGTTTTCTAGGGCATAGAAGTTACAAAATCTGTTGGGAACATGTTTTCTAGTTGTTTTCTTGAATATAAAACTTAATTAAAGAAGAAAATTGAAATTTCAAAAAATCGACAATTCTCATGTACGCGTACCTGTCAGATTTTGCCATTTTCAGCAAGTTTCTTTCTGCTGCTATAAACCTGGTTTTCTAGGACATAGAAGTTACAAAATTTGTTGGGAACATGTTTTCTAGTTGTTTTCTTGAATATAAACCTTGATTAAAGAAGAAAATTGAAATTTCAAAAAATTGACAATTCTCATGTACGCGTACCTGTCAGATTTTGCCATTTTCAGCAAGTTTCTTTCTGCTGCTATAAACCTGGGTTTTCTAGGGCATAGAAGTTACAAAATCTGTTGGGAACATGTTTTCTAGTTGTTTTCTTGAATATAAAACTTAATTAAAGAAGAAAATTGAAATTTCAAAAAATCGACAATTCTCATGTACGCGTACCTGTCAGATTTTGCCATTTTCAGCAAGTTTCTTTCTGCTGCTATAAACCTGGTTTTCTAGGACATAGAAGTTACAAAATTTGTTGGGAACATGTTTTCTAGTTGTTTTCTTGAATATAAACCTTGATTAAAGAAGAAAATTGAAATTTAAAAAATCGACAATTCTCATGTACGCGTACCTGTCAGATTTTGCCATTTTCAGCAAGTTTCTTTCTGCTGCTATAAACCTGGTTTTCTAGGACATAGAAGTTACAAAATTTGTTGGGAACATGTTTTCTAGTTGTTTTCTTGAATATAAACCTTGATTAAAGAAGAAAATTGAAATTTCAAAAAATCGACAATTCTCATGTACGCGTACCTGTCAGATTTTGCCATTTTCAGCAAGTTTCTTTCTGCTGCTATAAACCTGGTTTTCTAGGGCATAGAAGTTACAAAATCTGTTGGGAACATGTTTTCTAGTTGTTTTCTTGAATATAAAACTTAATTAAAGAAGAAAATTGAAATTTCAAAAAATCGACAATTCTCATGTACGCGTACCTGTCAGATTTTGCCATTTTCAGCAAGTTTCTTTCTGCTGCTATAAACCTGGTTTTCTAGGGCATAGAAGTTACAAAATCTGTTGGGAACATGTTTTCTAGTTGTTTTCTTGAATATAAAACTTAATTAAAGAAGAAAATTGAAATTTCAAAAAATCGACAATTCTCATGTACGCGTACCTGTCAGATTTTGCCATTTTCAGCAAGTTTCTTTCTGCTGCTATAAACCTGGTTTTCTAGGACATAGAAGTTACAAAATTTGTTGGGAACATGTTTTCTAGTTGTTTTCTTGAATATAAACCTTGATTAAAGAAGAAAATTGAAATTTAAAAAAATCGACAATTCTCATGTACGCGTACCTGTCAGATTTTGCCATTTTCAGCAAGTTTCTTTCTGCTGCTATAAACCTGGTTTTCTAGGACATAGAAGTTACAAAATTTGTTGGGAACATGTTTTCTAGTTGTTTTCTTGAATATAAACCTTGATTAAAGAAGAAAATTGAAATTTCAAAAAATCGACAATTCTCATGTACGCGTACCTGTCAGATTTTGCCATTTTCAGCAAGTTTCTTTCTGCTGCTATAAACCTGGTTTTCTAGGACATAGAAGTTACAAAATTTGTTGGGAACATGTTTTCTAGTTGTTTTCTTGAATATAAACCTTGATTAAAGAAGAAAATTGAAATTTCAAAAAATCGACAATTCTCATGTACGCGTACCTGTCAGATTTTGCCATTTTCAGCAAGTTTCTTTCTGCTGCTATAAACCTGGTTTTCTAGGGCATAGAAGTTACAAAATCTGTTGGGAACATGTTTTCTAGTTGTTTTCTTGAATATAAAACTTAATTAAAGAAGAAAATTGAAATTTCAAAAAATCGACAATTCTCATGTACGCGTACCTGTCAGATTTTGCCATTTTCAGCAAGTTTCTTTCTGCTGCTATAAACCTGGTTTTCTAGGGCATAGAAGTTACAAAATCTGTTGGGAACATGTTTTCTAGTTGTTTTCTTGAATATAAAACTTAATTAAAGAAGAAAATTGAAATTTCAAAAAATCGACAATTCTCATGTACGCGTACCTGTCAGATTTTGCCATTTTCAGCAAGTTTCTTTCTGCTGCTATAAACCTGGTTTTCTAGGACATAGAAGTTACAAAATTTGTTGGGAACATGTTTTCTAGTTGTTTTCTTGAATATAAACCTTGATTAAAGAAGAAAATTGAAATTTAAAAAAATCGACAATTCTCATGTACGCGTACCTGTCAGATTTTGCCATTTTCAGCAAGTTTCTTTCTGCTGCTATAAACCTGGTTTTCTAGGACATAGAAGTTACAAAATTTGTTGGGAACATGTTTTCTAGTTGTTTTCTTGAATATAAACCTTGATTAAAGAAGAAAATTGAAATTTAAAAAAATCGACAATTCTCATGTACGCGTACCTGTCAGATTTTGCCATTTTCAGCAAGTTTCTTTCTGCTGCTATAAACCTGGTTTTCTAGGGCATAGAAGTTACAAAATCTGTTGGGAACATGTTTTCTAGTTGTTTTCTTGAATATACACCTTGATTAAAGAAGAAAATTGAAATTTCAAAAAATCGACAATTCTCATGTACGCGTACCTGTCAGATTTTGCCATTTTCAGCAAGTTTCTTTCTGCTGCTATAAACCTGGTTTTCTAGGGCATAGAAGTTACAAAATCTGTTGGGAACATGTTTTCTAGTTGTTTTCTTGAATATAAAACTTAATTAAAGAAGAAAATTGAAATTTCAAAAAATCGACAATTCTCATGTACGCGTACCTGTCAGATTTTGCCATTTTCAGCAAGTTTCTTTCTGCTGCTATAAACCTGGTTTTCTAGGACATAGAAGTTACAAAATTTGTTGGGAACATGTTTTCTAGTTGTTTTCTTGAATATAAACCTTGATTAAAGAAGAAAATTGAAATTTCAAAAAATCGACAATTCTCATGTACGCGTACCTGTCAGATTTTGCCATTTTCAGCAAGTTTCTTTCTGCTGCTATAAACCTGGTTTTCTAGGACATAGAAGTTACAAAATTTGTTGGGAACATGTTTTCTAGTTGTTTTCTTGAATATAAACCTTGATTAAAGAAGAAAATTGAAATTTCAAAAAATCGACAATTCTCATGTACGCGTACCTGTCAGATTTTGCCATTTTCAGCAAGTTTCTTTCTGCTGCTATAAACCTGGTTTTCTAGGGCATAGAAGTTACAAAATCTGTTGGGAACATGTTTTCTAGTTGTTTTCTTGAATATAAAACTTAATTAAAGAAGAAAATTGAAATTTCAAAAAATCGACAATTCTCATGTACGCGTACCTGTCAGATTTTGCCATTTTCAGCAAGTTTCTTTCTGCTGCTATAAACCTGGTTTTCTAGGACATAGAAGTTACAAAATTTGTTGGGAACATGTTTTCTAGTTGTTTTCTTGAATATAAACCTTGATTAAAGAAGAAAATTGAAATTTAAAAAAATCGACAATTCTCATGTACGCGTACCTGTCAGATTTTGCCATTTTCAGCAAGTTTCTTTCTGCTGCTATAAACCTGGTTTTCTAGGACATAGAAGTTACAAAATTTGTTGGGAACATGTTTTCTAGTTGTTTTCTTGAATATAAACCTTGATTAAAGAAGAAAATTGAAATTTCAAAAAATCGACAATTCTCATGTACGCGTACCTGTCAGATTTTGCCATTTTCAGCAAGTTTCTTTCTGCTGCTATAAACCTGGTTTTCTAGGGCATAGAAGTTACAAAATCTGTTGGGAACATGTTTTCTAGTTGTTTTCTTGAATATAAAACTTAATTAAAGAAGAAAATTGAAATTTCAAAAAATCGACAATTCTCATGTACGCGTACCTGTCAGATTTTGCCATTTTCAGCAAGTTTCTTTCTGCTGCTATAAACCTGGTTTTCTAGGACATAGAAGTTACAAAATTTGTTGGGAACATGTTTTCTAGTTGTTTTCTTGAATATAAACCTTGATTAAAGAAGAAAATTGAAATTTCAAAAAATCGACAATTCTCATGTACGCGTACCTGTCAGATTTTGCCATTTTCAGCAAGTTTCTTTCTGCTGCTATAAACCTGGTTTTCTAGGGCATAGAAGTTACAAAATCTGTTGGGAACATGTTTTCTAGTTGTTTTCTTGAATATAAAACTTAATTAAAGAAGAAAATTGAAATTTCAAAAAATCGACAATTCTCATGTACGCGTACCTGTCAGATTTTGCCATTTTCAGCAAGTTTCTTTCTGCTGCTATAAACCTGGTTTTCTAGGACATAGAAGTTACAAAATTTGTTGGGAACATGTTTTCTAGTTGTTTTCTTGTATATAAACCTTGATTAAAGAAGAAAATTGAAATTTCAAAAAATTGACAATTCTCATGTACGCGTACCTGTCAGATTTTGCCATTTTCAGCAAGTTTCTTTCTGCTGCTATAAACCTGGTTTTCTAGGGCATAGAAGTTACAAAATCTGTTGGGAACATGTTTTCTAGTTGTTTTCTTGAATATAAAACTTAATTAAAGAAGAAAATTGAAATTTCAAAAAATCGACAATTCTCATGTACGCGTACCTGTCAGATTTTGCCATTTTCAGCAAGTTTCTTTCTGCTGCTATAAACCTGGTTTTCTAGGACATAGAAGTTACAAAATTTGTTGGGAACATTTTTTCTAGTTGTTTTCTTGAATATAAACCTTGATTAAAGAAGAAAATTGAAATTTAAAAAAATCGACAATTCTCATGTACGCGTACCTGTCAGATTTTGCCATTTTCAGCAAGTTTCTTTCTGCTGCTATAAACCTGGTTTTCTAGGACATAGAAGTTACAAAATTTGTTGGGAACATGTTTTCTAGTTGTTTTCTTGTATATAAACCTTGATTAAAGAAGAAAATTGAAATTTCAAAAAATTGACAATTCTCATGTACGCGTACCTGTCAGATTTTGCCATTTTCAGCAAGTTTCTTTCTGCTGCTATAAACCTGGTTTTCTAGGGCATAGAAGTTACAAAATCTGTTGGGAACATGTTTTCTAGTTGTTTTCTTGAATATAAAACTTAATTAAAGAAGAAAATTGAAATTTCAAAAAATCGACAATTCTCATGTACGCGTACCTGTCAGATTTTGCCATTTTCAGCAAGTTTCTTTCTGCTGCTATAAACCTGGTTTTCTAGGACATAGAAGTTACAAAATTTGTTGGGAACATTTTTTCTAGTTGTTTTCTTGAATATAAACCTTGATTAAAGAAGAAAATTGAAATTTAAAAAAATCGACAATTCTCATGTACGCGTACCTGTCAGATTTTGCCATTTTCAGCAAGTTTCTTTCTGCTGCTATAAACCTGGTTTTCTAGGACATAGAAGTTACAAAATTTGTTGGGAACATGTTTTCTAGTTGTTTTCTTGAATATAAACCTTGATTAAAGAAGAAAATTGAAATTTCAAAAAATCGACAATTCTCATGTACGCGTACCTGTCAGATTTTGCCATTTTCAGCAAGTTTCTTTCTGCTGCTATAAACCTGGTTTTCTAGGGCATAGAAGTTACAAAATCTGTTGGGAACATGTTTTCTAGTTGTTTTCTTGAATATAAAACTTAATTAAAGAAGAAAATTGAAATTTCAAAAAATCGACAATTCTCATGTACGCGTACCTGTCAGATTTTGCCATTTTCAGCAAGTTTCTTTCTGCTGCTATAAACCTGGTTTTCTAGGGCATAGAAGTTACAAAATCTGTTGGGAACATGTTTTCTAGTTGTTTTCTTGAATATAAAACTTAATTAAAGAAGAAAATTGAAATTTCAAAAAATCGACAATTCTCATGTACGCGTACCTGTCAGATTTTGCCATTTTCAGCAAGTTTCTTTCTGCTGCTATAAACCTGGTTTTCTAGGACATAGAAGTTACAAAATTTGTTGGGAACATGTTTTCTAGTTGTTTTCTTGAATATAAACCTTGATTAAAGAAGAAAATTGAAATTTAAAAAAATCGACAATTCTCATGTACGCGTACCTGTCAGATTTTGCCATTTTCAGCAAGTTTCTTTCTGCTGCTATAAACCTGGTTTTCTAGGACATAGAAGTTACAAAATTTGTTGGGAACATGTTTTCTAGTTGTTTTCTTGAATATAAACCTTGATTAAAGAAGAAAATTGAAATTTCAAAAAATCGACAATTCTCATGTACGCGTACCTGTCAGATTTTGCCATTTTCAGCAAGTTTCTTTCTGCTGCTATAAACCTGGTTTTCTAGGGCATAGAAGTTACAAAATCTGTTGGGAACATGTTTTCTAGTTGTTTTCTTGAATATAAAACTTAATTAAAGAAGAAAATTGAAATTTCAAAAAATCGACAATTCTCATGTACGCGTACCTGTCAGATTTTGCCATTTTCAGCAAGTTTCTTTCTGCTGCTATAAACCTGGTTTTCTAGGACATAGAAGTTACAAAATTTGTTGGGAACATGTTTTCTAGTTGTTTTCTTGAATATAAACCTTGATTAAAGAAGAAAATTGAAATTTAAAAAAATCGACAATTCTCATGTACGCGTACCTGTCAGATTTTGCCATTTTCAGCAAGTTTCTTTCTGCTGCTATAAACCTGGTTTTCTAGGACATAGAAGTTACAAAATTTGTTGGGAACATGTTTTCTAGTTGTTTTCTTGAATATAAACCTTGATTAAAGAAGAAAATTGAAATTTCAAAAAATCGACAATTCTCATGTACGCGTACCTGTCAGATTTTGCCATTTTCAGCAAGTTTCTTTCTGCTGCTATAAACCTGGTTTTCTAGGGCATAGAAGTTACAAAATCTGTTGGGAACATGTTTTCTAGTTGTTTTCTTGAATATAAAACTTAATTAAAGAAGAAAATTGAAATTTCAAAAAATCGACAATTCTCATGTACGCGTACCTGTCAGATTTTGCCATTTTCAGCAAGTTTCTTTCTGCTGCTATAAACCTGGTTTTCTAGGACATAGAAGTTACAAAATTTGTTGGGAACATGTTTTCTAGTTGTTTTCTTGAATATAAACCTTGATTAAAGAAGAAAATTGAAATTTAAAAAAATCGACAATTCTCATGTACGCGTACCTGTCAGATTTTGCCATTTTCAGCAAGTTTCTTTCTGCTGCTATAAACCTGGTTTTCTAGGACATAGAAGTTACAAAATCTGTTGGGAACATGTTTTCTAGTTGTTTTCTTGAATATAAAACTTAATTAAAGAAGAAAATTGAAATTTCAAAAAATCGACAATTCTCATGTACGCGTACCTGTCAGATTTTGCCATTTTCAGCAAGTTTCTTTCTGCTGCTATAAACCTGGTTTTCTAGGACATAGAAGTTACAAAATTTGTTGGGAACATGTTTTCTAGTTGTTTTCTTGAATATAAAACTTAATTAAAGAAGAAAATTGAAATTTCAAAAAATCGACAATTCTCATGTACGCGTACCTGTCAGATTTTGCCATTTTCAGCAAGTTTCTTTCTGCTGCTATAAACCTGGTTTTCTAGGACATAGAAGTTACAAAATTTGTTGGGAACATGTTTTCTAGTTGTTTTCTTGAATATAAACCTTTGATTAAAGAAGAAAATTGAAATTTCAAAAAATCGACAATTCTCATGTACGCGTACCTGTCAGATTTTGCCATTTTCAGCAAGTTTCTTTCTGCTGCTATAAACCTGGTTTTCTAGGGCATAGAAGTTACAAAATCTGTTGGGAACATGTTTTCTAGTTGTTTTCTTGAATATAAAACTTAATTAAAGAAGAAAATTGAAATTTCAAAAAATCGACAATTCTCATGTACGCGTACCTGTCAGATTTTGCCATTTTCAGCAAGTTTCTTTCTGCTGCTATAAACCTGGTTTTCTAGGACATAGAAGTTACAAAATTTGTTGGGAACATGTTTTCTAGTTGTTTTCTTGAATATAAACCTTGATTAAAGAAGAAAATTGAAATTTAAAAAAATCGACAATTCTCATGTACGCGTACCTGTCAGATTTTGCCATTTTCAGCAAGTTTCTTTCTGCTGCTATAAACCTGGTTTTCTAGGGCATAGAAGTTACAAAATCTGTTGGGAACATGTTTTCTAGTTGTTTTCTTGAATATAAAACTTAATTAAAGAAGAAAATTGAAATTTCAAAAAATCGACAATTCTCATGTACGCGTACCTGTCAGATTTTGCCATTTTCAGCAAGTTTCTTTCTGCTGCTATAAACCTGGTTTTCTAGGACATAGAAGTTACAAAATTTGTTGGGAACATGTTTTCTAGTTGTTTTCTTGAATATAAACCTTGATTAAAGAAGAAAATTGAAATTTAAAAAAATCGACAATTCTCATGTACGCGTACCTGTCAGATTTTGCCATTTTCAGCAAGTTTCTTTCTGCTGCTATAAACCTGGTTTTCTAGGACATAGAAGTTACAAAATTTGTTGGGAACATGTTTTCTAGTTGTTTTCTTGAATATAAACCTTGATTAAAGAAGAAAATTGAAATTTCAAAAAATCGACAATTCTCATGTACGCGTACCTGTCAGATTTTGCCATTTTCAGCAAGTTTCTTTCTGCTGCTATAAACCTGGTTTTCTAGGACATAGAAGTTACAAAATTTTTTGGGAACATGTTTTCTAGTTGTTTTCTTGAATATAAACCTTTGATTAAAGAAGAAAATTGAAATTTCAAAAAATCGACAATTCTCATGTACGCGTACCTGTCAGATTTTGCCATTTTCAGCAAGTTTCTTTCTGCTGCTATAAACCTGGTTTTCTAGGGCATAGAAGTTACAAAATCTGTTGGGAACATGTTTTCTAGTTGTTTTCTTGAATATAAAACTTAATTAAAGAGAAAATTGAAATTTCAAAAAATCGACAATTCTCATGTACGCGTACCTGTCAGATTTTGCCATTTTCAGCAAGTTTCTTTCTGCTGCTATAAACCTGGTTTTCTAGGACATAGAAGTTACAAAATTTGTTGGGAACATGTTTTCTAGTTGTTTTCTTGAATATAAACCTTGATTAAAGAAGAAAATTGAAATTTAAAAAAATCGACAATTCTCATGTACGCGTACCTGTCAGATTTTGCCATTTTCAGCAAGTTTCTTTCTGCTGCTATAAACCTGGTTTTCTAGGACATAGAAGTTACAAAATTTGTTGGGAACATGTTTTCTAGTTGTTTTCTTGAATATAAACCTTGATTAAAGAAGAAAATTGAAATTTCAAAAAATCGACAATTCTCATGTACGCGTACCTGTCAGATTTTGCCATTTTCAGCAAGTTTCTTTCTGCTGCTATAAACCTGGTTTTCTAGGGCATAGAAGTTACAAAATCTGTTGGGAACATGTTTTCTAGTTGTTTTCTTGAATATAAAACTTAATTAAAGAAGAAAATTGAAATTTCAAAAAATCGACAATTCTCATGTACGCGTACCTGTCAGATTTTGCCATTTTCAGCAAGTTTCTTTCTGCTGCTATAAACCTGGTTTTCTAGGACATAGAAGTTACAAAATTTGTTGGGAACATGTTTTCTAGTTGTTTTCTTGAATATAAACCTTGATTAAAGAAGAAAATTGAAATTTAAAAAAATCGACAATTCTCATGTACGCGTACCTGTCAGATTTTGCCATTTTCAGCAAGTTTCTTTCTGCTGCTATAAACCTGGTTTTCTAGGGCATAGAAGTTACAAAATCTGTTGGGAACATGTTTTCTAGTTGTTTTCTTGAATATAAAACTTAATTAAAGAAGAAAATTGAAATTTCAAAAAATCGACAATTCTCATGTACGCGTACCTGTCAGATTTTGCCATTTTCAGCAAGTTTCTTTCTGCTGCTATAAACCTGGTTTTCTAGGACATAGAAGTTACAAAATTTGTTGGGAACATGTTTTCTAGTTGTTTTCTTGAATATAAACCTTGATTAAAGAAGAAAATTGAAATTTCAAAAAATCGACAATTCTCATGTACGCGTACCTGTCAGATTTTGCCATTTTCAGCAAGTTTCTTTCTGCTGCTATAAACCTGGTTTTCTAAGACATAGAAGTTACAAAATCTGTTGGGAACATGTTTTCTAGTTGTTTTCTTGAATATAAAACTTAATTAAAGAAGAAAATTGAAATTTCAAAAAATCGACAATTCTCATGTACGCGTACCTGTCAGATTTTGCCATTTTCAGCAAGTTTCTTTCTGCTGCTATAAACCTGGTTTTCTAGGACATAGAAGTTACAAAATTTGTTGGGAACATGTTTTCTAGTTGTTTTCTTGAATATAAACCTTGATTAAAGAAGAAAATTGAAATTTCAAAAAATCGACAATTCTCATGTACGCGTACCTGTCAGATTTTGCCATTTTCAGCAAGTTTCTTTCTGCTGCTATAAACCTGGTTTTCTAGGACATAGAAGTTACAAAATCTGTTGGGAACATGTTTTCTAGTTGTTTTCTTGAATATAAAACTTAATTAAAGAAGAAAATTAAATTTCAAAAAATCGACAATTCTCATGTACGCGTACCTGTCAGATTTTGCCATTTTCAGCAAGTTTCTTTCTGCTGCTATAAACCTGGTTTTCTAGGACATAGAAGTTACAAAATTTGTTGGGAACATGTTTTCTAGTTGTTTTCTTGAATATAAACCTTGATTAAAGAAGAAAATTGAAATTTCAAAAAATCGACAATTCTCATGTACGCGTACCTGTCAGATTTTGCCATTTTCAGCAAGTTTCTTTCTGCTGCTATAAACCTGGTTTTCTAGGACATAGAAGTTACAAAATTTGTTGGGAACATGTTTTCTAGTTGTTTTCTTGAATATAAACCTTGATTAAAGAAGAAAATTGAAATTTAAAAAAATCGACAATTCTCATGTACGCGTACCTGTCAGATTTTGCCATTTTCAGCAAGTTTCTTTCTGCTGCTATAAACCTGGTTTTCTAGGGCATAGAAGTTACAAAATCTGTTGGGAACATGTTTTCTAGTTGTTTTCTTGAATATAAAACTTAATTAAAGAAGAAAATTGAAATTTCAAAAAATCGACAATTCTCATGTACGCGTACCTGTCAGATTTTGCCATTTTCAGCAAGTTTCTTTCTGCTGCTATAAACCTGGTTTTCTAGGACATAGAAGTTACAAAATTTGTTGGGAACATGTTTTCTAGTTGTTTTCTTGAATATAAACCTTGATTAAAGAAGAAAATTGAAATTTCAAAAAATCGACAATTCTCATGTACGCGTACCTGTCAGATTTTGCCATTTTCAGCAAGTTTCTTTCTGCTGCTATAAACCTGGTTTTCTAGGGCATAGAAGTTACAAAATCTGTTGGGAACATGTTTTCTAGTTGTTTTCTTGAATATAAAACTTAATTAAAGAAGAAAATTGAAATTTCAAAAAATCGACAATTCTCATGTACGCGTACCTGTCAGATTTTGCCATTTTCAGCAAGTTTCTTTCTGCTGCTATAAACCTGGTTTTCTAGGACATAGAAGTTACAAAATTTGTTGGGAACATGTTTTCTAGTTGTTTTCTTGAATATAAACCTTGATTAAAGAAGAAAATTGAAATTTCAAAAAATCGACAATTCTCATGTACGCGTACCTGTCAGATTTTGCCATTTTCAGCAAGTTTCTTTCTGCTGCTATAAACCTGGTTTTCTAAGACATAGAAGTTACAAAATCTGTTGGGAACATGTTTTCTAGTTGTTTTCTTGAATATAAAACTTAATTAAAGAAGAAAATTGAAATTTCAAAAAATCGACAATTCTCATGTACGCGTACCTGTCAGATTTTGCCATTTTCAGCAAGTTTCTTTCTGCTGCTATAAACCTGGTTTTCTAGGACATAGAAGTTACAAAATTTGTTGGGAACATGTTTTCTAGTTGTTTTCTTGAATATAAACCTTGATTAAAGAAGAAAATTGAAATTTCAAAAAATCGACAATTCTCATGTACGCGTACCTGTCAGATTTTGCCATTTTCAGCAAGTTTCTTTCTGCTGCTATAAACCTGGTTTTCTAGGACATAGAAGTTACAAAATCTGTTGGGAACATGTTTTCTAGTTGTTTTCTTGAATATAAAACTTAATTAAAGAAGAAAATTAAATTTCAAAAAATCGACAATTCTCATGTACGCGTACCTGTCAGATTTTGCCATTTTCAGCAAGTTTCTTTCTGCTGCTATAAACCTGGTTTTCTAGGACATAGAAGTTACAAAATTTGTTGGGAACATGTTTTCTAGTTGTTTTCTTGAATATAAACCTTGATTAAAGAAGAAAATTGAAATTTCAAAAAATCGACAATTCTCATGTACGCGTACCTGTCAGATTTTGCCATTTTCAGCAAGTTTCTTTCTGCTGCTATAAACCTGGTTTTCTAGGACATAGAAGTTACAAAATTTGTTGGGAACATGTTTTCTAGTTGTTTTCTTGAATATAAACCTTGATTAAAGAAGAAAATTGAAATTTAAAAAAATCGACAATTCTCATGTACGCGTACATGTCAGATTTTGCCATTTTCAGCAAGTTTCTTTCTGCTGCTATAAACCTGGTTTTCTAGGGCATAGAAGTTACAAAATCTGTTGGGAACATGTTTTCTAGTTGTTTTCTTGAATATAAAACTTAATTAAAGAAGAAAATTGAAATTTCAAAAAATCGACAATTCTCATGTACGCGTACCTGTCAGATTTTGCCATTTTCAGCAAGTTTCTTTCTGCTGCTATAAACCTGGTTTTCTAGGACATAGAAGTTACAAAATTTGTTGGGAACATGTTTTCTAGTTGTTTTCTTGAATATAAACCTTGATTAAAGAAGAAAATTGAAATTTCAAAAAATCGACAATTCTCATGTACGCGTACCTGTCAGATTTTGCCATTTTCAGCAAGTTTCTTTCTGCTGCTATAAACCTGGTTTTCTAGGGCATAGAAGTTACAAAATCTGTTGGGAACATGTTTTCTAGTTGTTTTCTTGAATATAAAACTTAATTAAAGAAGAAAATTGAAATTTCAAAAAATCGACAATTCTCATGTACGCGTACCTGTCAGATTTTGCCATTTTCAGCAAGTTTCTTTCTGCTGCTATAAACCTGGTTTTCTAGGACATAGAAGTTACAAAATTTGTTGGGAACATGTTTTCTAGTTGTTTTCTTGAATATAAACCTTGATTAAAGAAGAAAATTGAAATTTCAAAAAATCGACAATTCTCATGTACGCGTACCTGTCAGATTTTGCCATTTTCAGCAAGTTTCTTTCTGCTGCTATAAACCTGGTTTTCTAGGGCATAGAAGTTACAAAATCTGTTGGGAACATGTTTTCTAGTTGTTTTCTTGAATATAAAACTTAATTAAAGAAGAAAATTGAAATTTCAAAAAATCGACAATTCTCATGTACGCGTACCTGTCAGATTTTGCCATTTTCAGCAAGTTTCTTTCTGCTGCTATAAACCTGGTTTTCTAGGACATAGAAGTTACAAAATTTGTTGGGAACATGTTTTCTAGTTGTTTTCTTGAATATAAACCTTGATTAAAGAAGAAAATTGAAATTTCAAAAAATCGACAATTCTCATGTACGCGTACCTGTCAGATTTTGCCATTTTCAGCAAGTTTCTTTCTGCTGCTATAAACCTGGTTTTCTAGGACATAGAAGTTACAAAATTTGTTGGGAACATGTTTTCTAGTTGTTTTCTTGAATATAAACCTTGATTAAAGAAGAAAATTGAAATTTCAAAAAATCGACAATTCTCATGTACGCGTACCTGTCAGATTTTGCCATTTTCAGCAAGTTTCTTTCTGCTGCTATAAACCTGGTTTTCTAGGGCATAGAAGTTACAAAATCTGTTGGGAACATGTTTTCTAGTTGTTTTCTTGAATATAAAACTTAATTAAAGAAGAAAATTGAAATTTCAAAAAATCGACAATTCTCATGTACGCGTACCTGTCAGATTTTGCCATTTTCAGCAAGTTTCTTTCTGCTGCTATAAACCTGGTTTTCTAGGGCATAGAAGTTACAAAATCTGTTGGGAACATGTTTTCTAGTTGTTTTCTTGAATATAAAACTTAATTAAAGAAGAAAATTGAAATTTCAAAAAATCGACAATTCTCATGTACGCGTACCTGTCAGATTTTGCCATTTTCAGCAAGTTTCTTTCTGCTGCTATAAACCTGGTTTTCTAGGACATAGAAGTTACAAAATTTGTTGGGAACATGTTTTCTAGTTGTTTTCTTGAATATAAACCTTGATTAAAGAAGAAAATTGAAATTTCAAAAAATCGACAATTCTCATGTACGCGTACCTGTCAGATTTTGCCATTTTCAGCAAGTTTCTTTCTGCTGCTATAAACCTGGTTTTCTAGGACATAGAAGTTACAAAATTTGTTGGGAACATGTTTTCTAGTTGTTTTCTTGAATATAAACCTTGATTAAAGAAGAAAATTGAAATTTCAAAAAATCGACAATTCTCATGTACGCGTACCTGTCAGATTTTGCCATTTTCAGCAAGTTTCTTTCTGCTGCTATAAACCTGGTTTTCTAGGGCATAGAAGTTACAAAATCTGTTGGGAACATGTTTTCTAGTTGTTTTCTTGAATATAAAACTTAATTAAAGAAGAAAATTGAAATTTCAAAAAATCGACAATTCTCATGTACGCGTACCTGTCAGATTTTGCCATTTTCAGCAAGTTTCTTTCTGCTGCTATAAACCTGGTTTTCTAGGGCATAGAAGTTACAAAATCTGTTGGGAACATGTTTTCTAGTTGTTTTCTTGAATATAAAACTTAATTAAAGAAGAAAATTGAAATTTCAAAAAATCGACAATTCTCATGTACGCGTACCTGTCAGATTTTGCCATTTTCAGCAAGTTTCTTTCTGCTGCTATAAACCTGGTTTTCTAGGACATAGAAGTTACAAAATTTGTTGGGAACATGTTTTCTAGTTGTTTTCTTGAATATAAAACTTAATTAAAGAAGAAAATTGAAATTTCAAAAAATCGACAATTCTCATGTACGCGTACCTGTCAGATTTTGCCATTTTCAGCAAGTTTCTTTCTGCTGCTATAAACCTGGTTTTCTAGGACATAGAAGTTACAAAATTTGTTGGGAACATGTTTTCTAGTTGTTTTCTTGAATATAAACCTTGATTAAAGAAGAAAATTGAAATTTCAAAAAATCGACAATTCTCATGTACGCGTACCTGTCAGATTTTGCCATTTTCAGCAAGTTTCTTTCTGCTGCTATAAACCTGGTTTTCTAGGGCATAGAAGTTACAAAATCTGTTGGGAACATGTTTTCTAGTTGTTTTCTTGAATATAAAACTTAATTAAAGAAGAAAATTGAAATTTCAAAAAATCGACAATTCTCATGTACGCGTACCTGTCAGATTTTGCCATTTTCAGCAAGTTTCTTTCTGCTGCTTGAAACCTGGTTTTCTAGGACATAGAAGTTACAAAATTTGTTGGGAACATGTTTTCTAGTTGTTTTCTTGAATATAAACCTTGATTAAAGAAGAAAATTGAAATTTCAAAAAATCGACAATTCTCATGTACGCGTACCTGTCAGATTTTGCCATTTTCAGCAAGTTTCTTTCTGCTGCTATAAACCTGGTTTTCTAGGGCATAGAAGTTACAAAATCTGTTGGGAACATGTTTTCTAGTTGTTTTCTTGAATATAAAACTTAATTAAAGAAGAAAATTGAAATTTCAAAAAATCGACAATTCTCATGTACGCGTACCTGTCAGATTTTGCCATTTTCAGCAAGTTTCTTTCTGCTGCTATAAACCTGGTTTTCTAGGACATAGAAGTTACAAAATTTGTTGGGAACATGTTTTCTAGTTGTTTTCTTGAATATAAACCTTGATTAAAGAAGAAAATTGAAATTTCAAAAAATCGACAATTCTCATGTACGCGTACCTGTCAGATTTTGCCATTTTCAGCAAGTTTCTTTCTGCTGCTATAAACCTGGTTTTCTAGGGCATAGAAGTTACAAAATCTGTTGGGAACATGTTTTCTAGTTGTTTTCTTGAATATAAAACTTAATTAAAGAAGAAAATTGAAATTTCAAAAAATCGACAATTCTCATGTACGCGTACCTGTCAGATTTTGCCATTTTCAGCAAGTTTCTTTCTGCTGCTATAAACCTGGTTTTCTAGGACATAGAAGTTACAAAATTTGTTGGGAACATGTTTTCTAGTTGTTTTCTTGAATATAAACCTTGATTAAAGAAGAAAATTGAAATTTCAAAAAATCGACAATTCTCATGTACGCGTACCTGTCAGATTTTGCCATTTTCAGCAAGTTTCTTTCTGCTGCTATAAACCTGGTTTTCTAGGACATAGAAGTTACAAAATCTGTTGGGAACATGTTTTCTAGTTGTTTTCTTGAATATAAAACTTAATTAAAGAAGAAAATTGAAATTTCAAAAAATCGACAATTCTCATGTACGCGTACCTGTCAGATTTTGCCATTTTCAGCAAGTTTCTTTCTGCTGCTATAAACCTGGTTTTCTAGGACATAGAAGTTACAAAATTTGTTGGGAACATGTTTTCTAGTTGTTTTCTTGAATATAAACCTTGATTAAAGAAGAAAATTGAAATTTCAAAAAATCGACAATTCTCATGTACGCGTACCTGTCAGATTTTGCCATTTTCAGCAAGTTTCTTTCTGCTGCTATAAACCTGGTTTTCTAGGACATAGAAGTTACAAAATTTGTTGGGAACATGTTTTCTAGTTGTTTTCTTGAATATAAACCTTTGATTAAAGAAGAAAATTGAAATTTCAAAAAATCGACAATTCTCATGTACGCGTACCTGTCAGATTTTGCCATTTTCAGCAAGTTTCTTTCTGCTGCTATAAACCTGGTTTTCTAGGGCATAGAAGTTACAAAATCTGTTGGGAACATGTTTTCTAGTTGTTTTCTTGAATATAAAACTTAATTAAAGAAGAAAATTGAAATTTCAAAAAATCGACAATTCTCATGTACGCGTACCTGTCAGATTTTGCCATTTTCAGCAAGTTTCTTTCTGCTGCTATAAACCTGGTTTTCTAGGACATAGAAGTTACAAAATTTGTTGGGAACATGTTTTCTAGTTGTTTTCTTGAATATAAACCTTGATTAAAGAAGAAAATTGAAATTTCAAAAAATCGACAATTCTCATGTACGCGTACCTGTCAGATTTTGCCATTTTCAGCAAGTTTCTTTCTGCTGCTATAAACCTGGTTTTCTAGGGCATAGAAGTTACAAAATCTGTTGGGAACATGTTTTCTAGTTGTTTTCTTGAATATAAAACTTAATTAAAGAAGAAAATTGAAATTTCAAAAAATCGACAATTCTCATGTACGCGTACCTGTCAGATTTTGCCATTTTCAGCAAGTTTCTTTCTGCTGCTATAAACCTGGTTTTCTAGGACATAGAAGTTACAAAATTTGTTGGGAACATGTTTTCTAGTTGTTTTCTTGAATATAAACCTTGATTAAAGAAGAAAATTGAAATTTCAAAAAATCGACAATTCTCATGTACGCGTACCTGTCAGATTTTGCCATTTTCAGCAAGTTTCTTTCTGCTGCTATAAACCTGGTTTTCTAGGGCATAGAAGTTACAAAATCTGTTGGGAACATGTTTTCTAGTTGTTTTCTTGAATATAAAACTTAATTAAAGAAGAAAATTGAAATTTCAAAAAATCGACAATTCTCATGTACGCGTACCTGTCAGATTTTGCCATTTTCAGCAAGTTTCTTTCTGCTGCTATAAACCTGGTTTTCTAGGACATAGAAGTTACAAAATTTGTTGGGAACATGTTTTCTAGTTGTTTTCTTGAATATAAACCTTGATTAAAGAAGAAAATTGAAATTTCAAAAAATCGACAATTCTCATGTACGCGTACCTGTCAGATTTTGCCATTTTCAGCAAGTTTCTTTCTGCTGCTATAAACCTGGTTTTCTAGGACATAGAAGTTACAAAATCTGTTGGGAACATGTTTTCTAGTTGTTTTCTTGAATATAAAACTTAATTAAAGAAGAAAATTGAAATTTCAAAAAATCGACAATTCTCATGTACGCGTACCTGTCAGATTTTGCCATTTTCAGCAAGTTTCTTTCTGCTGCTATAAACCTGGTTTTCTAGGACATAGAAGTTACAAAATTTGTTGGGAACATGTTTTCTAGTTGTTTTCTTGAATATAAACCTTGATTAAAGAAGAAAATTGAAATTTCAAAAAATCGACAATTCTCATGTACGCGTACCTGTCAGATTTTGCCATTTTCAGCAAGTTTCTTTCTGCTGCTATAAACCTGGTTTTCTAGGACATAGAAGTTACAAAATTTGTTGGGAACATGTTTTCTAGTTGTTTTCTTGAATATAAACCTTTGATTAAAGAAGAAAATTGAAATTTCAAAAAATCGACAATTCTCATGTACGCGTACCTGTCAGATTTTGCCATTTTCAGCAAGTTTCTTTCTGCTGCTATAAACCTGGTTTTCTAGGGCATAGAAGTTACAAAATCTGTTGGGAACATGTTTTCTAGTTGTTTTCTTGAATATAAAACTTAATTAAAGAAGAAAATTGAAATTTCAAAAAATCGACAATTCTCATGTACGCGTACCTGTCAGATTTTGCCATTTTCAGCAAGTTTCTTTCTGCTGCTATAAACCTGGTTTTCTAGGACATAGAAGTTACAAAATTTGTTGGGAACATGTTTTCTAGTTGTTTTCTTGAATATAAACCTTGATTAAAGAAGAAAATTGAAATTTAAAAAAATCGACAATTCTCATGTACGCGTACCTGTCAGATTTTGCCATTTTCAGCAAGTTTCTTTCTGCTGCTATAAACCTGGTTTTCTAGGGCATAGAAGTTACAAAATCTGTTGGGAACATGTTTTCTAGTTGTTTTCTTGAATATAAAACTTAATTAAAGAAGAAAATTGAAATTTCAAAAAATCGACAATTCTCATGTACGCGTACCTGTCAGATTTTGCCATTTTCAGCAAGTTTCTTTCTGCTGCTATAAACCTGGTTTTCTAGGACATAGAAGTTACAAAATTTGTTGGGAACATGTTTTCTAGTTGTTTTCTTGAATATAAACCTTGATTAAAGAAGAAAATTGAAATTTCAAAAAATCGACAATTCTCATGTACGCGTACCTGTCAGATTTTGCCATTTTCAGCAAGTTTCTTTCTGCTGCTATAAACCTGGTTTTCTAGGGCATAGAAGTTACAAAATCTGTTGGGAACATGTTTTCTAGTTGTTTTCTTGAATATAAAACTTAATTAAAGAAGAAAATTGAAATTTAAAAAAATCGACAATTCTCATGTACGCGTACCTGTCAGATTTTGCCATTTTCAGCAAGTTTCTTTCTGCTGCTATAAACCTGGTTTTCTAGGACATAGAAGTTACAAAATTTGTTGGGAACATGTTTTCTAGTTGTTTTCTTGAATATAAACCTTGATTAAAGAAGAAAATTGAAATTTCAAAAAATCGACAATTCTCATGTACGCGTACATGTCAGATTTTGCCATTTTCAGCAAGTTTCTTTCTGCTGCTATAAACCTGGTTTTCTAGGGCATAGAAGTTACAAAATCTGTTGGGAACATGTTTTCTAGTTGTTTTCTTGAATATAAAACTTAATTAAAGAAGAAAATTGAAATTTCAAAAAATCGACAATTCTCATGTACGCGTACCTGTCAGATTTTGCCATTTTCAGCAAGTTTCTTTCTGCTGCTATAAACCTGGTTTTCTAGGACATAGAAGTTACAAAATTTGTTGGGAACATGTTTTCTAGTTGTTTTCTTGAATATAAACCTTGATTAAAGAAGAAAATTGAAATTTCAAAAAATCGACAATTCTCATGTACGCGTACCTGTCAGATTTTGCCATTTTCAGCAAGTTTCTTTCTGCTGCTATAAACCTGGTTTTCTAGGACATAGAAGTTACAAAATTTGTTGGGAACATGTTTTCTAGTTGTTTTCTTGAATATAA
Organism: Sepiola atlantica; assembly: GCA_963556195.1. Lineage (NCBI taxonomy): Eukaryota > Metazoa > Mollusca > Cephalopoda > Sepiida > Sepiolidae > Sepiola > Sepiola atlantica. The sequence continues at coordinate 30,055,888 of OY744532.1, read as the reverse complement.
ACCTTGATTAAAGAAGAAAATTGAAATTTCAAAAAATCGACAATTCTCATGTACGCGTACCTGTCAGATTTTGCCATTTTCAGCAAGTTTCTTTCTGCTGCTATAAACCTGGTTTTCTAGGGCATAGAAGTTACAAAATCTGTTGGGAACATGTTTTCTAGTTGTTTTCTTGAATATAAAACTTAATTAAAGAAGAAAATTGAAATTTCAAAAAATCGACAATTCTCATGTACGCGTACCTGTCAGATTTTGCCATTTTCAGCAAGTTTCTTTCTGCTGCTATAAACCTGGTTTTCTAGGGCATAGAAGTTACAAAATCTGTTGGGAACATGTTTTCTAGTTGTTTTCTTGAATATAAAACTTAATTAAAGAAGAAAATTGAAATTTCAAAAAATCGACAATTCTCATGTACGCGTACCTGTCAGATTTTGCCATTTTCAGCAAGTTTCTTTCTGCTGCTATAAACCTGGTTTTCTAGGACATAGAAGTTACAAAATTTGTTGGGAACATGTTTTCTAGTTGTTTTCTTGAATATAAACCTTGATTAAAGAAGAAAATTGAAATTTCAAAAAATCGACAATTCTCATGTACGCGTACCTGTCAGATTTTGCCATTTTCAGCAAGTTTCTTTCTGCTGCTATAAACCTGGTTTTCTAGGGCATAGAAGTTACAAAATCTGTTGGGAACATGTTTTCTAGTTGTTTTCTTGAATATAAAACTTAATTAAAGAAGAAAATTGAAATTTCAAAAAATCGACAATTCTCATGTACGCGTACCTGTCAGATTTTGCCATTTTCAGCAAGTTTCTTTCTGCTGCTATAAACCTGGTTTTCTAGGACATAGAAGTTACAAAATTTGTTGGGAACATGTTTTCTAGTTGTTTTCTTGAATATAAACCTTGATTAAAGAAGAAAATTGAAATTTCAAAAAATCGACAATTCTCATGTACGCGTACCTGTCAGATTTTGCCATTTTCAGCAAGTTTCTTTCTGCTGCTATAAACCTGGTTTTCTAGGACATAGAAGTTACAAAATTTGTTGGGAACATGTTTTCTAGTTGTTTTCTTGAATATAAACCTTGATTAAAGAAGAAAATTGAAATTTCAAAAAATCGACAATTCTCATGTACGCGTACCTGTCAGATTTTGCCATTTTCAGCAAGTTTCTTTCTGCTGCTATAAACCTGGTTTTCTAAGGCATAGAAGTTACAAAATCTGTTGGGAACATGTTTTCTAGTTGTTTTCTTGAATATAAAACTTAATTAAAGAAGAAAATTGAAATTTCAAAAAATCGACAATTCTCATGTACGCGTACCTGTCAGATTTTGCCATTTTCAGCAAGTTTCTTTCTGCTGCTATAAACCTGGTTTTCTAGGACATAGAAGTTACAAAATTTGTTGGGAACATGTTTTCTAGTTGTTTTCTTGAATATAAACCTTGATTAAAGAAGAAAATTGAAATTTCAAAAAATCGACAATTCTCATGTACGCGTACCTGTCAGATTTTGCCATTTTCAGCAAGTTTCTTTCTGCTGCTATAAACCTGGTTTTCTAGGACATAGAAGTTACAAAATCTGTTGGGAACATGTTTTCTAGTTGTTTTCTTGAATATAAAACTTAATTAAAGAAGAAAATTGAAATTTCAAAAAATCGACAATTCTCATGTACGCGTACCTGTCAGATTTTGCCATTTTCAGCAAGTTTCTTTCTGCTGCTATAAACCTGGTTTTCTAGGACATAGAAGTTACAAAATTTGTTGGGAACATGTTTTCTAGTTGTTTTCTTGAATATAAAACTTAATTAAAGAAGAAAATTGAAATTTCAAAAAATCGACAATTCTCATGTACGCGTACCTGTCAGATTTTGCCATTTTCAGCAAGTTTCTTTCTGCTGCTATAAACCTGGTTTTCTAGGACATAGAAGTTACAAAATTTGTTGGGAACATGTTTTCTAGTTGTTTTCTTTAATATAAACCTTTGATTAAAGAAGAAAATTGAAATTTCAAAAAATCGACAATTCTCATGTACGCGTACCTGTCAGATTTTGCCATTTTCAGCAAGTTTCTTTCTGCTGCTATAAACCTGGTTTTCTAGGGCATAGAAGTTACAAAATCTGTTGGGAACATGTTTTCTAGTTGTTTTCTTGAATATAAAACTTAATTAAAGAAGAAAATTGAAATTTCAAAAAATCGACAATTCTCATGTACGCGTACCTGTCAGATTTTGCCATTTTCAGCAAGTTTCTTTCTGCTGCTATAAACCTGGTTTTCTAGGACATAGAAGTTACAAAATTTGTTGGGAACATGTTTTCTAGTTGTTTTCTTGAATATAAACCTTGATTAAAGAAGAAAATTGAAATTTAAAAAAATCGACAATTCTCATGTACGCGTACCTGTCAGATTTTGCCATTTTCAGCAAGTTTCTTTCTGCTGCTATAAACCTGGTTTTCTAGGGCATAGAAGTTACAAAATCTGTTGGGAACATGTTTTCTAGTTGTTTTCTTGAATATAAAACTTAATTAAAGAAGAAAATTGAAATTTCAAAAAATCGACAATTCTCATGTACGCGTACCTGTCAGATTTTGCCATTTTCAGCAAGTTTCTTTCTGCTGCTATAAACCTGGTTTTCTAGGACATAGAAGTTACAAAATTTGTTGGGAACATGTTTTCTAGTTGTTTTCTTGAATATAAACCTTGATTAAAGAAGAAAATTGAAATTTCAAAAAATCGACAATTCTCATGTACGCGTACCTGTCAGATTTTGCCATTTTCAGCAAGTTTCTTTCTGCTGCTATAAACCTGGTTTTCTAGGGCATAGAAGTTACAAAATCTGTTGGGAACATGTTTTCTAGTTGTTTTCTTGAATATAAAACTTAATTAAAGAAGAAAATTGAAATTTCAAAAAATCGACAATTCTCATGTACGCGTACCTGTCAGATTTTGCCATTTTCAGCAAGTTTCTTTCTGCTGCTATAAACCTGGTTTTCTAGGACATAGAAGTTACAAAATTTGTTGGGAACATGTTTTCTAGTTGTTTTCTTGAATATAAAACTTAATTAAAGAAGAAAATTGAAATTTCAAAAAATCGACAATTCTCATGTACGCGTACCTGTCAGATTTTGCCATTTTCAGCAAGTTTCTTTCTGCTGCTATAAACCTGGTTTTCTAGGACATAGAAGTTACAAAATTTGTTGGGAACATGTTTTCTAGTTGTTTTCTTGAATATAAACCTTTGATTAAAGAAGAAAATTGAAATTTCAAAAAATCGACAATTCTCATGTACGCGTACCTGTCAGATTTTGCCATTTTCAGCAAGTTTCTTTCTGCTGCTATAAACCTGGTTTTCTAGGGCATAGAAGTTACAAAATCTGTTGGGAACATGTTTTCTAGTTGTTTTCTTGAATATAAAACTTAATTAAAGAAGAAAATTGAAATTTCAAAAAATCGACAATTCTCATGTACGCGTACCTGTCAGATTTTGCCATTTTCAGCAAGTTTCTTTCTGCTGCTATAAACCTGGTTTTCTAGGACATAGAAGTTACAAAATTTGTTGGGAACATGTTTTCTAGTTGTTTTCTTGAATATAAACCTTGATTAAAGAAGAAAATTGAAATTTAAAAAAATCGACAATTCTCATGTACGCGTACCTGTCAGATTTTGCCATTTTCAGCAAGTTTCTTTCTGCTGCTATAAACCTGGTTTTCTAGGGCATAGAAGTTACAAAATCTGTTGGGAACATGTTTTCTAGTTGTTTTCTTGAATATAAAACTTAATTAAAGAAGTAAATTGAAATTTCAAAAAATCGACAATTCTCATGTACGCGTACCTGTCAGATTTTGCCATTTTCAGCAAGTTTCTTTCTGCTGCTATAAACCTGGTTTTCTAGGACATAGAAGTTACAAAATTTGTTGGGAACATGTTTTCTAGTTGTTTTCTTGAATATAAACCTTGATTAAAGAAGAAAATTGAAATTTCAAAAAATCGACAATTCTCATGTACGCGTACCTGTCAGATTTTGCCATTTTCAGCAAGTTTCTTTCTGCTGCTATAAACCTGGTTTTCTAGGGCATAGAAGTTACAAAATCTGTTGGGAACATGTTTTCTAGTTGTTTTCTTGAATATAAAACTTAATTAAAGAAGAAAATTGAAATTTCAAAAAATCGACAATTCTCATGTACGCGTACCTGTCAGATTTTGCCATTTTCAGCAAGTTTCTTTCTGCTGCTATAAACCTGGTTTTCTAGGACATAGAAGTTACAAAATTTGTTGGGAACATGTTTTCTAGTTGTTTTCTTGAATATAAACCTTGATTAAAGAAGAAAATTGAAATTTCAAAAAATCGACAATTCTCATGTACGCGTACATGTCAGATTTTGCCATTTTCAGCAAGTTTCTTTCTGCTGCTATAAACCTGGTTTTCTAGGGCATAGAAGTTACAAAATCTGTTGGGAACATGTTTTCTAGTTGTTTTTTTGAATATAAAACTTAATTAAAGAAGAAAATTGAAATTTCAAAAAATCGACAATTCTCATGTACGCGTACCTGTCAGATTTTGCCATTTTCAGCAAGTTTCTTTCTGCTGCTATAAACCTGGTTTTCTAGGACATAGAAGTTACAAAATTTGTTGGGAACATGTTTTCTAGTTGTTTTCTTGAATATAAACCTTGATTAAAGAAGAAAATTGAAATTTCAAAAAATCGACAATTCTCATGTACGCGTACCTGTCAGATTTTGCCATTTTCAGCAAGTTTCTTTCTGCTGCTATAAACCTGGTTTTCTAGGGCATAGAAGTTACAAAATCTGTTGGGAACATGTTTTCTAGTTGTTTTCTTGAATATAAAACTTAATTAAAGAAGAAAATTGAAATTTCAAAAAATCGACAATTCTCATGTACGCGTACCTGTCAGATTTTGCCATTTTCAGCAAGTTTCTTTCTGCTGCTATAAACCTGGTTTTCTAGGACATAGAAGTTACAAAATTTGTTGGGAACATGTTTTCTAGTTGTTTTCTTGAATATAAACCTTGATTAAAGAAGAAAATTGAAATTTCAAAAAATCGACAATTCTCATGTACGCGTACCTGTCAGATTTTGCCATTTTCAGCAAGTTTCTTTCTGCTGCTATAAACCTGGTTTTCTAGGGCATAGAAGTTACAAAATCTGTTGGGAACATGTTTTCTAGTTGTTTTCTTGAATATAAAACTTAATTAAAGAAGAAAATTGAAATTTCAAAAAATCGACAATTCTCATGTACGCGTACCTGTCAGATTTTGCCATTTTCAGCAAGTTTCTTTCTGCTGCTATAAACCTGGTTTTCTAGGACATAGAAGTTACAAAATTTGTTGGGAACATGTTTTCTAGTTGTTTTCTTGAATATAAACCTTGATTAAAGAAGAAAATTGAAATTTAAAAAAATCGACAATTCTCATGTACGCGTACCTGTCAGATTTTGCCATTTTCAGCAAGTTTCTTTCTGCTGCTATAAACCTGGTTTTCTAGGACATAGAAGTTACAAAATTTGTTGGGAACATGTTTTCTAGTTGTTTTCTTGAATATAAACCTTGATTAAAGAAGAAAATTGAAATTTCAAAAAATCGACAATTCTCATGTACGCGTACCTGTCAGATTTTGCCATTTTCAGCAAGTTTCTTTCTGCTGCTATAAACCTGGTTTTCTAGGGCATAGAAGTTACAAAATCTGTTGGGAACATGTTTTCTAGTTGTTTTCTTGAATATAAAACTTAATTAAAGAAGAAAATTGAAATTTCAAAAAATCGACAATTCTCATGTACGCGTACCTGTCAGATTTTGCCATTTTCAGCAAGTTTCTTTCTGCTGCTATAAACCTGGTTTTCTAGGACATAGAAGTTACAAAATTTGTTGGGAACATGTTTTCTAGTTGTTTTCTTGAATATAAACCTTGATTAAAGAAGAAAATTGAAATTTCAAAAAATCGACAATTCTCATGTACGCGTACCTGTCAGATTTTGCCATTTTCAGCAAGTTTCTTTCTGCTGCTATAAACCTGGTTTTCTAGGGCATAGAAGTTACAAAATCTGTTGGGAACATGTTTTCTAGTTGTTTTCTTGAATATAAACCTTGATTAAAGAAGAAAATTGAAATTTCAAAAAATCGACAATTCTCATGTACGCGTACCTGTCAGATTTTGCCATTTTCAGCAAGTTTCTTTCTGCTGCTATAAACCTGGTTTTCTAGGACATAGAAGTTACAAAATCTGTTGGGAACATGTTTTCTAGTTGTTTTCTTGAATATAAACCTTGATTAAAGAAGAAAATTGAAATTTCAAAAAATCGACAATTCTCATGTACGCGTACCTGTCAGATTTTGCCATTTTCAGCAAGTTTCTTTCTGCTGCTATAAACCTGGTTTTCTAGGGCATAGAAGTTACAAAATCTGTTGGGAACATGTTTTCTAGTTGTTTTCTTGAATATAAAACTTAATTAAAGAAGAAAATTGAAATTTCAAAAAATCGACAATTCTCATGTACGCGTACCTGTCAGATTTTGCCATTTTCAGCAAGTTTCTTTCTGCTGCTATAAACCTGGTTTTCTAGGACATAGAAGTTACAAAATTTGTTGGGAACATGTTTTCTAGTTGTTTTCTTGAATATAAACCTTGATTAAAGAAGAAAATTGAAATTTAAAAAAATCGACAATTCTCATGTACGCGTACCTGTCAGATTTTGCCATTTTCAGCAAGTTTCTTTCTGCTGCTATAAACCTGGTTTTCTAGGACATAGAAGTTACAAAATTTGTTGGGAACATGTTTTCTAGTTGTTTTCTTGAATATAAACCTTGATTAAAGAAGAAAATTGAAATTTCAAAAAATCGACAATTCTCATGTACGCGTACCTGTCAGATTTTGCCATTTTCAGCAAGTTTCTTTCTGCTGCTATAAACCTGGTTTTGTAGGGCATAGAAGTTACAAAATCTGTTGGTAACATGTTTTCTAGTTGTTTTCTTGAATATAAAACTTAATTAAAGAAGAAAATTGAAATTTCAAAAAATCGACAATTCTCATGTACGCGTACCTGTCAGATTTTGCCATTTTCAGCAAGTTTCTTTCTGCTGCTATAAACCTGGTTTTCTAGGACATAGAAGTTACAAAATTTGTTGGGAACATGTTTTCTAGTTGTTTTCTTGAATATAAAACTTAATTAAAGAAGAAAATTGAAATTTCAAAAAATCGACAATTCTCATGTACGCGTACCTGTCAGATTTTGCCATTTTCAGCAAGTTTCTTTCTGCTGCTATAAACCTGGTTTTCTAGGACATAGAAGTTACAAAATTTGTTGGGAACATGTTTTCTAGTTGTTTTCTTGAATATAAACCTTGATTAAAGAAGAAAATTGAAATTTCAAAAAATCGACAATTCTCATGTACGCGTACCTGTCAGATTTTGCCATTTTCAGCAAGTTTCTTTCTGCTGCTATAAACCTGGTTTTCTAGGGCATAGAAGTTACAAAATCTGTTGGGAACATGTTTTCTAGTTGTTTTCTTGAATATAAAACTTAATTAAAGAAGAAAATTGAAATTTCAAAAAATCGACAATTCTCATGTACGCGTACCTGTCAGATTTTGCCATTTTCAGCAAGTTTCTTTCTGCTGCTATAAACCTGGTTTTCTAGGGCATAGAAGTTACAAAATCTGTTGGGAACATGTTTTCTAGTTGTTTTCTTGAATATAAAACTTAATTAAAGAAGAAAATTGAAATTTCAAAAAATCGACAATTCTCATGTACGCGTACCTGTCAGATTTTGCCATTTTCAGCAAGTTTCTTTCTGCTGCTATAAACCTGGTTTTCTAGGACATAGAAGTTACAAAATTTGTTGGGAACATGTTTTCTAGTTGTTTTCTTGAATATAAACCTTGATTAAAGAAGAAAATTGAAATTTCAAAAAATCGACAATTCTCATGTACGCGTACCTGTCAGATTTTGCCATTTTCAGCAAGTTTCTTTCTGCTGCTATAAACCTGGTTTTCTAGGGCATAGAAGTTACAAAATCTGTTGGGAACATGTTTTCTAGTTGTTTTCTTGAATATAAAACTTAATTAAAGAAGAAAATTGAAATTTCAAAAAATCGACAATTCTCATGTACGCGTACCTGTCAGATTTTGCCATTTTCAGCAAGTTTCTTTCTGCTGCTATAAACCTGGTTTTCTAGGACATAGAAGTTACAAAATTTGTTGGGAACATGTTTTCTAGTTGTTTTCTTGAATATAAACCTTGATTAAAGAAGAAAATTGAAATTTCAAAAAATCGACAATTCTCATGTACGCGTACCTGTCAGATTTTGCCATTTTCAGCAAGTTTCTTTCTGCTGCTATAAACCTGGTTTTCTAGGACATAGAAGTTACAAAATTTGTTGGGAACATGTTTTCTAGTTGTTTTCTTGAATATAAACCTTGATTAAAGAAGAAAATTGAAATTTCAAAAAATCGACAATTCTCATGTACGCGTACCTGTCAGATTTTGCCATTTTCAGCAAGTTTCTTTCTGCTGCTATAAACCTGGTTTTCTAGGGCATAGAAGTTACAAAATCTGTTGGGAACATGTTTTCTAGTTGTTTTCTTGAATATAAAACTTAATTAAAGAAGAAAATTGAAATTTCAAAAAATCGACAATTCTCATGTACGCGTACCTGTCAGATTTTGCCATTTTCAGCAAGTTTCTTTCTGCTGCTATAAACCTGGTTTTCTAGGACATAGAAGTTACAAAATTTGTTGGGAACATGTTTTCTAGTTGTTTTCTTGAATATAAACCTTGATTAAAGAAGAAAATTGAAATTTCAAAAAATCGACAATTCTCATGTACGCGTACCTGTCAGATTTTGCCATTTTCAGCAAGTTTCTTTCTGCTGCTATAAACCTGGTTTTCTAGGGCATAGAAGTTACAAAATCTGTTGGGAACATGTTTTCTAGTTGTTTTCTTGAATATAAAACTTAATTAAAGAAGAAAATTGAAATTTCAAAAAATCGACAATTCTCATGTACGCGTACCTGTCAGATTTTGCCATTTTCAGCAAGTTTCTTTCTGCTGCTATAAACCTGGTTTTCTAGGGCATAGAAGTTACAAAATCTGTTGGGAACATGTTTTCTAGTTATTTTCTTAAATATAAAACTTAATTAAAGAAGAAAATTGAAATTTCAAAAAATCGACAATTCTCATGTACGCGTACCTGTCAGATTTTGCCATTTTCAGCAAGTTTCTTTCTGCTGCTATAAACCTGGTTTTCTAGGACATAGAAGTTACAAAATTTGTTGGGAACATGTTTTCTAGTTGTTTTGTTGAATATAAACCTTGATTAAAGAAGAAAATTGAAATTTCAAAAAATCGACAATTCTCATGTACGCGTACCTGTCAGATTTTGCCATTTTCAGCAAGTTTCTTTCTGCTGCTATAAACCTGGTTTTCTAGGGCATAGAAGTTACAAAATCTGTTGGGAACATGTTTTCTAGTTGTTTTCTTGAATATAAAACTTAATTAAAGAAGAAAATTGAAATTTCAAAAAATCGACAATTCTCATGTACGCGTACCTGTCAGATTTTGCCATTTTCAGCAAGTTTCTTTCTGCTGCTATAAACCTGGTTTTCTAGGACATAGAAGTTACAAAATTTGTTGGGAACATGTTTTCTAGTTGTTTTCTTGAATATAAACCTTGATTAAAGAAGAAAATTGAAATTTCAAAAAATCGACAATTCTCATGTACGCGTACCTGTCAGATTTTGCCATTTTCAGCAAGTTTCTTTCTGCTGCTATAAACCTGGTTTTCTAGGACATAGAAGTTACAAAATTTGTTGGGAACATGTTTTCTAGTTGTTTTCTTGAATATAAACCTTGATTAAAGAAGAAAATTGAAATTTCAAAAAATCGACAATTCTCATGTACGCGTACCTGTCAGATTTTGCCATTTTCAGCAAGTTTCTTTCTGCTGCTATAAACCTGGTTTTCTAGGGCATAGAAGTTACAAAATCTGTTGGGAACATGTTTTCTAGTTGTTTTCTTGAATATAAAACTTAATTAAAGAAGAAAATTGAAATTTCAAAAAATCGACAATTCTCATGTACGCGTACCTGTCAGATTTTGCCATTTTCAGCAAGTTTCTTTCTGCTGCTATAAACCTGGTTTTCTAGGACATAGAAGTTACAAAATTTGTTGGGAACATGTTTTCTAGTTGTTTTCTTGAATATAAACCTTGATTAAAGAAGAAAATTGAAATTTCAAAAAATCGACAATTCTCATGTACGCGTACCTGTCAGATTTTGCCATTTTCAGCAAGTTTCTTTCTGCTGCTATAAACCTGGTTTTCTAGGGCATAGAAGTTACAAAATCTGTTGGGAACATGTTTTCTAGTTGTTTTCTTGAATATAAAACTTAATTAAAGAAGAAAATTGAAATTTCAAAAAATCGACAATTCTCATGTACGCGTACCTGTCAGATTTTGCCATTTTCAGCAAGTTTCTTTCTGCTGCTATAAACCTGGTTTTCTAGGACATAGAAGTTACAAAATTTGTTGGGAACATGTTTTCTAGTTGTTTTCTTGAATATAAACCTTGATTAAAGAAGAAAATTGAAATTTAAAAAAATCGACAATTCTCATGTACGCGTACCTGTCAGATTTTGCCATTTTCAGCAAGTTTCTTTCTGCTGCTATAAACCTGGTTTTCTAGGACATAGAAGTTACAAAATTTGTTGGGAACATGTTTTCTAGTTGTTTTCTTGAATATAAACCTTGATTAAAGAAGAAAATTGAAATTTCAAAAAATCGACAATTCTCATGTACGCGTACCTGTCAGATTTTGCCATTTTCAGCAAGTTTCTTTCTGCTGCTATAAACCTGGTTTTCTAGGGCATAGAAGTTACAAAATCTGTTGGGAACATGTTTTCTAGTTGTTTTCTTGAATATAAACCTTGATTAAAGAAGAAAATTGAAATTTCAAAAAATCGACAATTCTCATGTACGCGTACCTGTCAGATTTTGCCATTTTCAGCAAGTTTCTTTCTGCTGCTATAAACCTGGTTTTCTAGGGCATAGAAGTTACAAAATCTGTTGGGAACATGTTTTCTAGTTGTTTTCTTGAATATAAAACTTAATTAAAGAAGAAAATTGAAATTTCAAAAAATCGACAATTCTCATGTACGCGTACCTGTCAGATTTTGCCATTTTCAGCAAGTTTCTTTCTGCTGCTATAAACCTGGTTTTCTAGGACATAGAAGTTACAAAATCTGTTGGGAACATGTTTTCTAGTTGTTTTCTTGAATATAAACCTTGATTAAAGAAGAAAATTGAAATTTCAAAAAATCGACAATTCTCATGTACGCGTACCTGTCAGATTTTGCCATTTTCAGCAAGTTTCTTTCTGCTGCTATAAACCTAGTTTTCTAGGGCATAGAAGTTACAAAATCTGTTGGGAACATGTTTTCTAGTTGTTTTCTTGAATATAAAACTTAATTAAAGAAGAAAATTGAAATTTCAAAAAATCGACAATTCTCATGTACGCGTACCTGTCAGATTTTGCCATTTTCAGCAAGTTTCTTTCTGCTGCTATAAACCTGGTTTTCTAGGACATAGAAGTTACAAAATTTGTTGGGAACATGTTTTCTAGTTGTTTTCTTGAATATAAACCTTGATTAAAGAAGAAAATTGAAATTTCAAAAAATCGACAATTCTCATGTACGCGTACCTGTCAGATTTTGCCATTTTCAGCAAGTTTCTTTCTGCTGCTATAAACCTGGTTTTCTAGGGCATAGAAGTTACAAAATCTGTTAGGAACATGTTTTCTAGTTGTTTTCTTGAATATAAAACTTAATTAAAGAAGAAAATTGAAATTTCAAAAAATCGACAATTCTCATGTACGCGTACCTGTCAGATTTTGCCATTTTCAGCAAGTTTCTTTCTGCTGCTATAAACCTGGTTTTCTAGGACATAGAAGTTACAAAATTTGTTGGGAACATGTTTTCTAGTTGTTTTCTTGAATATAAACCTTGATTAAAGAAGAAAATTGAAATTTCAAAAAATCGACAATTCTCATGTACGCGTACCTGTCAGATTTTGCCATTTTCAGCAAGTTTCTTTCTGCTGCTATAAACCTGGTTTTGTAGGGCATAGAAGTTACAAAATCTGTTGGGAACATGTTTTCTAGTTGTTTTCTTGAATATAAAACTTAATTAAAGAAGAAAATTGAAATTTCAAAAAATCGACAATTCTCATGTACGCGTACCTGTCAGATTTTGCCATTTTCAGCAAGTTTCTTTCTGCTGCTATAAACCTGGTTTTCTAGGACATAGAAGTTACAAAATTTGTTGGGAACATGTTTTCTAGTTGTTTTCTTGAATATAAACCTTGATTAAAGAAGAAAATTGAAATTTCAAAAAATCGACAATTCTCATGTACGCGTACCTGTCAGATTTTGCCATTTTCAGCAAGTTTCTTTCTGCTGCTATAAACCTGGTTTTCTAGGACATAGAAGTTACAAAATTTGTTGGGAACATGTTTTCTAGTTGTTTTCTTGAATATAAACCTTGATTAAAGAAGAAAATTGAAATTTCAAAAAATCGACAATTCTCATGTACGCGTACCTGTCAGATTTTGCCATTTTCAGCAAGTTTCTTTCTGCTGCTATAAACCTGGTTTTCTAGGGCATAGAAGTTACAAAATCTGTTGGGAACATGTTTTCTAGTTGTTTTCTTGAATATAAAACTTAATTAAAGAAGAAAATTGAAATTTCAAAAAATCGACAATTCTCATGTACGCGTACCTGTCAGATTTTGCCATTTTCAGCAAGTTTCTTTCTGCTGCTATAAACCTGGTTTTCTAGGACATAGAAGTTACAAAATTTGTTGGGAACATGTTTTCTAGTTGTTTTCTTGAATATAAACCTTGATTAAAGAAGAAAATTGAAATTTCAAAAAATCGACAATTCTCATGTACGCGTACCTGTCAGATTTTGCCATTTTCAGCAAGTTTCTTTCTGCTGCTATAAACCTGGTTTTCTAGGGCATAGAAGTTACAAAATCTGTTGGGAACATGTTTTCTAGTTGTTTTCTTGAATATAAAACTTAATTAAAGAAGAAAATTGAAATTTCAAAAAATCGACAATTCTCATGTACGCGTACCTGTCAGATTTTGCCATTTTCAGCAAGTTTCTTTCTGCTGCTATAAACCTGGTTTTCTAGGACATAGAAGTTACAAAATCTGTTGGGAACATGTTTTCTAGTTGTTTTCTTGAATATAAACCTTGATTAAAGAAGAAAATTGAAATTTCAAAAAATCGACAATTCTCATGTACGCGTACCTGTCAGATTTTGCCATTTTCAGCAAGTTTCTTTCTGCTGCTATAAACCTGGTTTTCTAGGACATAGAAGTTACAAAATCTGTTGGGAACATGTTTTCTAGTTGTTTTCTTGAATATAAACCTTGATTAAAGAAGAAAATTGAAATTTCAAAAAATCGACAATTCTCATGTACGCGTACCTGTCAGATTTTGCCATTTTCAGCAAGTTTCTTTCTGCTGCTATAAACCTGGTTTTCTAGGGCATAGAAGTTACAAAATCTGTTGGGAACATGTTTTCTAGTTGTTTTCTTGAATATAAAACTTAATTAAAGAAGAAAATTGAAATTTCAAAAAATCGACAATTCTCATGTACGCGTACCTGTCAGATTTTGCCATTTTCAGCAAGTTTCTTTCTGCTGCTATAAACCTGGTTTTCTAGGACATAGAAGTTACAAAATCTGTTGGGAACATGTTTTCTAGTTGTTTTCTTGAATATAAACCTTGATTAAAGAAGAAAATTGAAATTTCAAAAAATCGACAATTCTCATGTACGCGTACCTGTAAGATTTTGCCATTTTCAGCAAGTTTCTTTCTGCTGCTATAAACCTGGTTTTCTAGGACATAGAAGTTACAAAATCTGTTGGGAACATGTTTTCTAGTTGTTTTCTTGAATATAAACCTTGATTAAAGAAGAAAATTGAAATTTCAAAAAATCGACAATTCTCATGTACGCGTACCTGTCAGATTTTGCCATTTTCAGCAAGTTTCTTTCTGCTGCTATAAACCTGGTTTTGTAGGGCATAGAAGTTACAAAATCTGTTGGTAACATGTTTTCTAGTTGTTTTCTTGAATATAAAACTTAATTAAAGAAGAAAATTGAAATTTCAAAAAATCGACAATTCTCATGTACGCGTACCTGTCAGATTTTGCCATTTTCAGCAAGTTTCTTTCTGCTGCTATAAACCTGGTTTTCTAGGACATAGAAGTTACAAAATTTGTTGGGAACATGTTTTCTAGTTGTTTTCTTGAATATAAAACTTAATTAAAGAAGAAAATTGAAATTTCAAAAAATCGACAATTCTCATGTACGCGTACCTGTCAGATTTTGCCATTTTCAGCAAGTTTCTTTCTGCTGCTATAAACCTGGTTTTCTAGGACATAGAAGTTACAAAATTTGTTGGGAACATGTTTTCTAGTTGTTTTCTTGAATATAAAACTTAATTAAAGAAGAAAATTGAAATTTCAAAAAATCGACAATTCTCATGTACGCGTACCTGTCAGATTTTGCCATTTTCAGCAAGTTTCTTTCTGCTGCTATAAACCTGGTTTTCTAGGACATAGAAGTTACAAAATTTGTTGGGAACATGTTTTCTAGTTGTTTTCTTGAATATAAACCTTGATTAAAGAAGAAAATTGAAATTTCAAAAAATCGACAATTCTCATGTACGCGTACCTGTCAGATTTTGCCATTTTCAGCAAGTTTCTTTCTGCTGCTATAAACCTAGTTTTCTAGGGCATAGAAGTTACAAAATCTGTTGGGAACATGTTTTCTAGTTGTTTTCTTGAATATAAAACTTAATTAAAGAAGAAAATTGAAATTTCAAAAAATCGACAATTCTCATGTACGCGTACCTGTCAGATTTTGCCATTTTCAGCAAGTTTCTTTCTGCTGCTATAAACCTGGTTTTCTAGGACATAGAAGTTACAAAATTTGTTGGGAACATGTTTTCTAGTTGTTTTCTTGAATATAAACCTTGATTAAAGAAGAAAATTGAAATTTCAAAAAATCGACAATTCTCATGTACGCGTACCTGTCAGATTTTGCCATTTTCAGCAAGTTTCTTTCTGCTGCTATAAACCTGGTTTTCTAGGGCATAGAAGTTACAAAATCTGTTGGGAACATGTTTTCTAGTTGTTTTCTTGAATATAAAACTTAATTAAAGAAGAAAATTGAAATTTCAAAAAATCGACAATTCTCATGTACGCGTACCTGTCAGATTTTGCCATTTTCAGCAAGTTTCTTTCTGCTGCTATAAACCTGGTTTTCTAGGACATAGAAGTTACAAAATTTGTTGGGAACATGTTTTCTAGTTGTTTTCTTGAATATAAACCTTGATTAAAGAAGAAAATTGAAATTTAAAAAAATCGACAATTCTCATGTACGCGTACCTGTCAGATTTTGCCATTTTCAGCAAGTTTCTTTCTGCTGCTATAAACCTGGTTTTCTAGGACATAGAAGTTACAAAATTTGTTGGGAACATGTTTTCTAGTTGTTTTCTTGAATATAAACCTTGATTAAAGAAGAAAATTGAAATTTCAAAAAATCGACAATTCTCATGTACGCGTACCTGTCAGATTTTGCCATTTTCAGCAAGTTTCTTTCTGCTGCTATAAACCTGGTTTTCTAGGGCATAGAAGTTACAAAATCTGTTGGGAACATGTTTTCTAGTTGTTTTCTTGAATATAAAACTTAATTAAAGAAGAAAATTGAAATTTCAAAAAATCGACAATTCTCATGTACGCGTACCTGTCAGATTTTGCCATTTTCAGCAAGTTTCTTTCTGCTGCTATAAACCTGGTTTTCTAGGACATAGAAGTTACAAAATTTGTTGGGAACATGTTTTCTAGTTGTTTTCTTGAATATAAACCTTGATTAAAGAAGAAAATTGAAATTTCAAAAAATCGACAATTCTCATGTACGCGTACCTGTCAGATTTTGCCATTTTCAGCAAGTTTCTTTCTGCTGCTATAAACCTGGTTTTCTAGGGCATAGAAGTTACAAAATCTGTTGGGAACATGTTTTCTAGTTGTTTTCTTGAATATAAAACTTAATTAAAGAAGAAAATTGAAATTTCAAAAAATCGACAATTCTCATGTACGCGTACCTGTCAGATTTTGCCATTTTCAGCAAGTTTCTTTCTGCTGCTATAAACCTGGTTTTCTAGGACATAGAAGTTACAAAATTTGTTGGGAACATGTTTTCTAGTTGTTTTCTTGAATATAAAACTTAATTAAAGAAGAAAATTGAAATTTCAAAAAATCGACTATTCTCATGTACGCGTACCTGTCAGATTTTGCCATTTTCAGCAAGTTTCTTTTAGCTGCTATAAACCTGGTTTTCTAGGACATAGAAGTTACAAAATTTGTTGGGAACATGTTTTCTAGTTGTTTTCTTGAATATAAACCTTGATTAAAGAAGAAAATTGAAATTTCAAAAATCGACAATTCTCATGTACGCGTACCTGTCAGATTTTGCCATTTTCAGCAAGTTTCTATCTGTTACTATAAACCTGGTTTTGTAGGGCATAGAAGTTACAAAATTTGTTGGGAACATGTTTTCTAGTTGTTTTCTTGAATATAAACCTTGATTAAAGAAGAAAATTGAAATTTCAAAAAATCGACAATTCTCATGTACGCGTACCTGTCAGATTTTGCCATTTTCAGCAAGTTTCTTTCTGCTGCTATAAACCTGGTTTTCTAGAGCATAGAAGTTACAAAATCTGTTGGGAACATGTTTTCTAGTTGTTTTCTTGAATATAAAACTTAATTAAAGAAGAAAATTGAAATTTCAAAAAATCGACAATTCTCATGTACGCGTACCTGTCAGATTTTGCCATTTTCAGCAAGTTTCTTTCTGCTGCTATAAACCTGGTTTTCTAGGACATAGAAGTTACAAAATTTGTTGGGAACATGTTTTCTAGTTGTTTTCTTGAATATAAACCTTGATTAAAGAAGAAAATTGAAATTTCAAAAAATCGACAATTCTCATGTACGCGTACCTGTCAGATTTTGCCATTTTCAGCAAGTTTCTTTCTGCTGCTATAAACCTGGTTTTCTAGGACATAGAAGTTACAAAATTTGTTGGGAACATGTTTTCTAGTTGTTTTCTTGAATATAAACCTTGATTAAAGAAGAAAATTGAAATTTCAAAAAATCGACAATTCTCATGTACGCGTACCTGTCAGATTTTGCCATTTTCAGCAAGTTTCTTTCTGCTGCTATAAACTTGGTTTTGTAGGGCATAGAAGTTACAAAATCTGTTGGTAACATGTTTTCTAGTTGTTTTCTTGAATATAAAACTTAATTAAAGAAGAAAATTGAAATTTCAAAAAATCGACAATTCTCATGTACGCGTACCTGTCAGATTTTGCCATTTTCAGCAAGTTTCTTTCTGCTGCTATAAACCTGGTTTTCTAGGACATAGAAGTTACAAAATTTGTTGGGAACATGTTTTCTAGTTGTTTTCTTGAATATAAAACTTAATTAAAGAAGAAAATTGAAATTTCAAAAAATCGACAATTCTCATGTACGCGTACCTGTCAGATTTTGCCATTTTCAGCAAGTTTCTTTCTGCTGCTATAAACCTGGTTTTCTAGGACATAGAAGTTACAAAATTTGTTGGGAACATGTTTTCTAGTTGTTTTCTTGAATATAAAACTTAATTAAAGAAGAAAATTGAAATTTCAAAAAATCGACAATTCTCATGTACGCGTACCTGTCAGATTTTGCCATTTTCAGCAAGTTTCTTTCTGCTGCTATAAACCTGGTTTTCTAGGACATAGAAGTTACAAAATCTGTTGGGAACATGTTTTCTAGTTGTTTTCTTGAATATAAACCTTGATTAAAGAAGAAAATTGAAATTTCAAAAAATCGACAATTCTCATGTACGCGTACCTGTCAGATTTTGCCATTTTCAGCAAGTTTCTTTCTGCTGCTATAAACCTAGTTTTCTAGGGCATAGAAGTTACAAAATCTGTTGGGAACATGTTTTCTAGTTGTTTTCTTGAATATAAAACTTAATTAAAGAAGAAAATTGAAATTTCAAAAAATCGACAATTCTCATGTACGCGTACCTGTCAGATTTTGCCATTTTCAGCAAGTTTCTTTCTGCTGCTATAAACCTGGTTTTCTAGGACATAGAAGTTACAAAATTTGTTGGGAACATGTTTTCTAGTTGTTTTCTTGAATATAAACCTTGATTAAAGAAGAAAATTGAAATTTCAAAAAATCGACAATTCTCATGTACGCGTACCTGTCAGATTTTGCCATTTTCAGCAAGTTTCTTTCTGCTGCTATAAACCTGGTTTTCTAGGGCATAGAAGTTACAAAATCTGTTGGGAACATGTTTTCTAGTTGTTTTCTTGAATATAAAACTTAATTAAAGAAGAAAATTGAAATTTCAAAAAATCGACAATTCTCATGTACGCGTACCTGTCAGATTTTGCCATTTTCAGCAAGTTTCTTTCTGCTGCTATAAACCTGGTTTTCTAGGGCATAGAAGTTACAAAATTTGTTAGGAACATGTTTTCTAGTTGTTTTCTTGAATATAAACATTGATTAAAGAAGAAAATTGAAATTTCAAAAAATCGACAATTCTCATGTACGCGTACCTGTCAGATTTTGCCATTTTCAGCAAGTTTCTTTCTGCTGCTATAAACCTGGTTTTCTAGGACATAGAAGTTACAAAATTTGTTGGGAACATGTTTTCTAGTTGTTTTCTTGAATATAAACCTTGATTAAAGAAGAAAATTGAAATTTCAAAAAATCGACAATTCTCATGTACGCGTACCTGTCAGATTTTGCCATTTTCAGCAAGTTTCTTTCTGCTGCTATAAACCTGGTTTTCTAGGACATAGAAGTTACAAAATTTGTTGGGAACATGTTTTCTAGTTGTTTTCTTGAATATAAACCTTGATTAAAGAAGAAAATTGAAATTTCAAAAAATCGACAATTCTCATGTACGCGTACCTGTCAGATTTTGCCATTTTCAGCAAGTTTCTTTCTGCTGCTATAAACCTGGTTTTCTAGGACATAGAAGTTACAAAATTTGTTGGGAACATGTTTTCTAGTTGTTTTCTTGAATATAAACCTTGATTAAAGAAGAAAATTGAAATTTCAAAAAATCGACAATTCTCATGTACGCGTACCTGTCAGATTTTGCCATTTTCAGCAAGTTTCTTTCTGCTGCTATAAACCTGGTTTTCTAGGGCATAGAAGTTACAAAATCTGTTGGGAACATGTTTTCTAGTTGTTTTCTTGAATATAAAACTTAATTAAAGAAGAAAATTGAAATTTCAAAAAATCGACAATTCTCATGTACGCGTACCTGTCAGATTTTGCCATTTTCAGCAAGTTTCTTTCTGCTGCTATAAACCTGGTTTTCTAGGACATAGAAGTTACAAAATTTGTTGGGAACATGTTTTCTAGTTGTTTTCTTGAATATAAACCTTGATTAAAGAAGAAAATTGAAATTTCAAAAAATCGACAATTCTCATGTACGCGTACCTGTCAGATTTTGCCATTTTCAGCAAGTTTCTTTCTGCTGCTATAAACCTGGTTTTCTAGGGCATAGAAGTTACAAAATCTGTTGGGAACATGTTTTCTAGTTGTTTTCTTGAATATAAAACTTAATTAAAGAAGAAAATTGAAATTTCAAAAAATCGACAATTCTCATGTACGCGTACCTGTCAGATTTTGCCATTTTCAGCAAGTTTCTTTCTGCTGCTATAAACCTGGTTTTCTAGGACATAGAAGTTACAAAATTTGTTGGGAACATGTTTTCTAGTTGTTTTCTTGAATATAAACCTTGATTAAAGAAGAAAATTGAAATTTCAAAAAATCGACAATTCTCATGTACGCGTACCTGTCAGATTTTGCCATTTTCAGCAAGTTTCTTTCTGCTGCTATAAACCTGGTTTTCTAGGGCATAGAAGTTACAAAATCTGTTGGGAACATGTTTTCTAGTTGTTTTCTTGAATATAAAACTTAATTAAAGAAGAAAATTGAAATTTCAAAAAATCGACAATTCTCATGTACGCGTACCTGTCAGATTTTGCCATTTTCAGCAAGTTTCTTTCTGCTGCTATAAACCTGGTTTTCTAGGACATAGAAGTTACAAAATTTGTTAGGAACATGTTTTCTAGTTGTTTTCTTGAATATAAACATTGATTAAAGAAGAAAATTGAAATTTCAAAAAATCGACAATTCTCATGTACGCGTACCTGTCAGATTTTGCCATTTTCAGCAAGTTTCTTTCTGCTGCTATAAACCTGGTTTTCTAGGACATAGAAGTTACAAAATTTGTTGGGAACATGTTTTCTAGTTGTTTTCTTGAATATAAACCTTGATTAAAGAAGAAAATTGAAATTTCAAAAAATCGACAATTCTCATGTACGCGTACCTGTCAGATTTTGCCATTTTCAGCAAGTTTCTTTCTGCTGCTATAAACCTGGTTTTCTAGGACATAGAAGTTACAAAATTTGTTGGGAACATGTTTTCTAGTTGTTTTCTTGAATATAAACCTTGATTAAAGAAGAAAATTGAAATTTCAAAAAATCGACAATTCTCATGTACGCGTACCTGTCAGATTTTGCCATTTTCAGCAAGTTTCTTTCTGCTGCTATAAACCTGGTTTTCTAGGACATAGAAGTTACAAAATTTGTTGGGAACATGTTTTCTAGTTGTTTTCTTGAATATAAACCTTGATTAAAGAAGAAAATTGAAATTTCAAAAAATCGACAATTCTCATGTACGCGTACCTGTCAGATTTTGCCATTTTCAGCAAGTTTCTTTCTGCTGCTATAAACCTGGTTTTCTAGGACATAGAAGTTACAAAATTTGTTGGGAACATGTTTTCTAGTTGTTTTCTTGAATATAAACCTTGATTAAAGAAGAAAATTGAAATTTCAAAAAATCGACAATTCTCATGTACGCGTACCTGTCAGATTTTGCCATTTTCAGCAAGTTTCTTTCTGCTGCTATAAACCTGGTTTTCTAGGGCATAGAAGTTACAAAATCTGTTGGGAACATGTTTTCTAGTTGTTTTCTTGAATATAAAACTTAATTAAAGAAGAAAATTGAAATTTCAAAAAATCGACAATTCTCATGTACGCGTACCTGTCAGATTTTGCCATTTTCAGCAAGTTTCTTTCTGCTGCTATAAACCTGGTTTTCTAGGACATAGAAGTTACAAAATTTGTTGGGAACATGTTTTCTAGTTGTTTTCTTGAATATAAACCTTGATTAAAGAAGAAAATTGAAATTTCAAAAAATCGACAATTCTCATGTACGCGTACCTGTCAGATTTTGCCATTTTCAGCAAGTTTCTTTCTGCTGCTATAAACCTGGTTTTCTAGGACATAGAAGTTACAAAATTTGTTGGGAACATGTTTTCTAGTTGTTTTCTTGAATATAAACCTTGATTAAAGAAGAAAATTGAAATTTCAAAAAATCGACAATTCTCATGTACGCGTACCTGTCAGATTTTGCCATTTTCAGCAAGTTTCTTTCTGCTGCTATAAACCTGGTTTTGTAGGGCATAGAAGTTACAAAATCTGTTGGTAACATGTTTTCTAGTTGTTTTCTTGAATATAAAACTTAATTAAAGAAGAAAATTGAAATTTCAAAAAATCGACAATTCTCATGTACGCGTACCTGTCAGATTTTGCCATTTTCAGCAAGTTTCTTTCTGCTGCTATAAACCTGGTTTTCTAGGACATAGAAGTTACAAAATTTGTTGGGAACATGTTTTCTAGTTGTTTTCTTGAATATAAAACTTAATTAAAGAAGAAAATTGAAATTTCAAAAAATCGACAATTCTCATGTACGCGTACCTGTCAGATTTTGCCATTTTCAGCAAGTTTCTTTCTGCTGCTATAAACCTGGTTTTCTAGGACATAGAAGTTACAAAATTTGTTGGGAACATGTTTTCTAGTTGTTTTCTTTAATATAAAACTTAATTAAAGAAGAAAATTGAAATTTCAAAAAATCGACAATTCTCATGTACGCGTACCTGTCAGATTTTGCCATTTTCAGCAAGTTTCTTTCTGCTGCTATAAACCTGGTTTTCTAGGACATAGAAGTTACAAAATTTGTTGGGAACATGTTTTCTAGTTGTTTTCTTGAATATAAACCTTGATTAAAGAAGAAAATTGAAATTTCAAAAAATCGACAATTCTCATGTACGCGTACCTGTCAGATTTTGCCATTTTCAGCAAGTTTCTTTCTGCTGCTATAAACCTAGTTTTCTAGGGCATAGAAGTTACAAAATCTGTTGGGAACATGTTTTCTAGTTGTTTTCTTGAATATAAAACTTAATTAAAGAAGAAAATTGAAATTTCAAAAAATCGACAATTCTCATGTACGCGTACCTGTCAGATTTTGCCATTTTCAGCAAGTTTCTTTCTGCTGCTATAAACCTGGTTTTCTAGGACATAGAAGTTACAAAATTTGTTGGGAACATGTTTTCTAGTTGTTTTCTTGAATATAAACCTTGATTAAAGAAGAAAATTGAAATTTCAAAAAATCGACAATTCTCATGTACGCGTACCTGTCAGATTTTGCCATTTTCAGCAAGTTTCTTTCTGCTGCTATAAACCTGGTTTTCTAGGGCATAGAAGTTACAAAATCTGTTGGGAACATGTTTTCTAGTTGTTTTCTTGAATATAAAACTTAATTAAAGAAGAAAATTGAAATTTCAAAAAATCGACAATTCTCATGTACGCGTACCTGTCAGATTTTGCCATTTTCAGCAAGTTTCTTTCTGCTGCTATAAACCTGGTTTTCTAGGACATAGAAGTTACAAAATTTGTTGGGAACATGTTTTCTAGTTGTTTTCTTGAATATAAACCTTGATTAAAGAAGAAAATTGAAATTTCAAAAAATCGACAATTCTCATGTACGCGTACCTGTCAGATTTTGCCATTTTCAGCAAGTTTCTTTCTGCTGCTATAAACCTGGTTTTCTAGGACATAGAAGTTACAAAATTTGTTGGGAACATGTTTTCTAGTTGTTTTCTTGAATATAAACCTTGATTAAAGAAGAAAATTGAAATTTCAAAAAATCGACAATTCTCATGTACGCGTACCTGTCAGATTTTGCCATTTTCAGCAAGTTTCTTTCTGCTACTATAAACCTGGTTTTGTAGGGCATAGAAGTTACAAAATCTGTTGGTAACATGTTTTCTAGTTGTTTTCTTGAATATAAAACTTAATTAAAGAAGAAAATTGAAATTTCAAAAAATCGACAATTCTCATGTACGCGTACCTGTCAGATTTTGCCATTTTCAGCAAGTTTCTTTCTGCTGCTATAAACCTGGTTTTCTAGGACATAGAAGTTACAAAATTTGTTGGGAACATGTTTTCTAGTTGTTTTCTTGAATATAAAACTTAATTAAAGAAGAAAATTGAAATTTCAAAAAATCGACAATTCTCATGTACGCGTACCTGTCAGATTTTGCCATTTTCAGCAAGTTTCTTTCTGCTGCTATAAACCTGGTTTTCTAGGACATAGAAGTTACAAAATTTGTTGGGAACATGTTTTCTAGTTGTTTTCTTGAATATAAACCTTGATTAAAGAAGAAAATTGAAATTTCAAAAAATCGACAATTCTCATGTACGCGTACCTGTCAGATTTTGCCATTTTCAGCAAGTTTCTTTCTGCTGCTATAAACCTAGTTTTCTAGGGCATAGAAGTTACAAAATCTGTTGGGAACATGTTTTCTAGTTGTTTTCTTGAATATAAAACTTAATTAAAGAAGAAAATTGAAATTTCAAAAAATCGACAATTCTCATGTACGCGTACCTGTCAGATTTTGCCATTTTCAGCAAGTTTCTTTCTGCTGCTATAAACCTGGTTTTCTAGGACATAGAAGTTACAAAATTTGTTGGGAACATGTTTTCTAGTTGTTTTCTTGAATATAAACCTTGATTAAAGAAGAAAATTGAAATTTCAAAAAATCGACAATTCTCATGTACGCGTACCTGTCAGATTTTGCCATTTTCAGCAAGTTTCTTTCTGCTGCTATAAACCTGGTTTTCTAGGGCATAGAAGTTACAAAATCTGTTGGGAACATGTTTTCTAGTTGTTTTCTTGAATATAAAACTTAATTAAAGAAGAAAATTGAAATTTCAAAAAATCGACAATTCTCATGTACGCGTACCTGTCAGATTTTGCCATTTTCAGCAAGTTTCTTTCTTCTGCTATAAACCTGGTTTTCTAGGACATAGAAGTTACAAAATTTGTTAGGAACATGTTTTCTAGTTGTTTTCTTGAATATAAACATTGATTAAAGAAGAAAATTGAAATTTCAAAAAATCGACAATTCTCATGTACGCGTACCTGTCAGATTTTGCCATTTTCAGCAAGTTTCTTTCTGCTGCTATAAACCTGGTTTTCTAGGGCATAGAAGTTACAAAATCTGTTGGGAACATGTTTTCTAGTTGTTTTCTTGAATATAAAACTTAATTAAAGAAGAAAATTGAAATTTCAAAAAATCGACAATTCTCATGTACGCGTACCTGTCAGATTTTGCCATTTTCAGCAAGTTTCTTTCTGCTGCTATAAACCTGGTTTTCTAGGACATAGAAGTTACAAAATTTGTTGGGAACATGTTTTCTAGTTGTTTTCTTGAATATAAACCTTGATTAAAGAAGAAAATTGAAATTTCAAAAAATCGACAATTCTCATGTACGCGTACCTGTCAGATTTTGCCATTTTCAGCAAGTTTCTTTCTGCTGCTATAAACCTGGTTTTCTAGGACATAGAAGTTACAAAATTTGTTGGGAACATGTTTTCTAGTTGTTTTCTTGAATATAAACCTTGATTAAAGAAGAAAATTGAAATTTCAAAAAATCGACAATTCTCATGTACGCGTACCTGTCAGATTTTGCCATTTTCAGCAAGTTTCTTTCTGCTGCTATAAACCTGGTTTTCTAGGACATAGAAGTTACAAAATTTGTTGGGAACATGTTTTCTAGTTGTTTTCTTGAATATAAACCTTGATTAAAGAAGAAAATTGAAATTTCAAAAAATCGACAATTCTCATGTACGCGTACCTGTCAGATTTTGCCATTTTCAGCAAGTTTCTTTCTGCTGCTATAAACCTGGTTTTCTAGGGCATAGAAGTTACAAAATCTGTTGGGAACATGTTTTCTAGTTGTTTTCTTGAATATAAAACTTAATTAAAGAAGAAAATTGAAATTTCAAAAAATCGACAATTCTCATGTACGCGTACCTGTCAGATTTTGCCATTTTCAGCAAGTTTCTTTCTGCTGCTATAAACCTGGTTTTCTAGGACATAGAAGTTACAAAATTTGTTGGGAACATGTTTTCTAGTTGTTTTCTTGAATATAAACCTTGATTAAAGAAGAAAATTGAAATTTCAAAAAATCGACAATTCTCATGTACGCGTACCTGTCAGATTTTGCCATTTTCAGCAAGTTTCTTTCTGCTACTATAAACCTGGTTTTCTAGGACATAGAAGTTACAAAATTTGTTGGGAACATGTTTTCTAGTTGTTTTCTTGAATATAAACCTTGATTAAAGAAGAAAATTGAAATTTCAAAAAATCGACAATTCTCATGTACGCGTACCTGTCAGATTTTGCCATTTTCAGCAAGTTTCTTTCTGCTGCTATAAACCTGGTTTTCTAGGACATAGAAGTTACAAAATTTGTTGGGAACATGTTTTCTAGTTATTTTCTTGAATATAAACCTTGATTAAAGAAGAAAATTGAAATTTCAAAAAATCGACAATTCTCATGTACGCGTACCTGTCAGATTTTGCCATTTTCAGCAAGTTTCTTTCTGCTGCTATAAACCTGGTTTTCTAGGGCATAGAAGTTACAAAATCTGTTGGGAACATGTTTTCTAGTTGTTTTCTTGAATATAAAACTTAATTAAAGAAGAAAATTGAAATTTCAAAAAATCGACAATTCTCATGTACGCGTACCTGTTAGATTTTGCCATTTTCAGCAAGTTTCTTTCTGCTGCTATAAACCTGGTTTTCTAGGACATAGAAGTTACAAAATTTGTTGGGAACATGTTTTCTAGTTGTTTTCTTGAATATAAACCTTGATTAAAGAAGAAAATTGAAATTTCAAAAAATCGACAATTCTCATGTACGCGTACCTGTCAGATTTTGCCATTTTCAGCAAGTTTCTTTCTGCTGCTATAAACCTGGTTTTGTAGGGCATAGAAGTTACAAAATCTGTTGGGAACATGTTTTCTAGTTGTTTTCTTGAATATAAAACTTAATTAAAGAAGAAAATTGAAATTTCAAAAAATCGACAATTCTCATGTACGCGTACCTGTCAGATTTTGCCATTTTCAGCAAGTTTCTTTCTGCTGCTATAAACCTGGTTTTCTAGGACATAGAAGTTACAAAATTTGTTGGGAACATGTTTTCTAGTTGTTTTCTTGAATATAAAACTTAATTAAAGAAGAAAATTGAAATTTCAAAAAATCGACAATTCTCATGTACGCGTACCTGTCAGATTTTGCCATTTTCAGCAAGTTTCTTTCTGCTGCTATAAACCTGGTTTTCTAGGGCATAGAAGTTACAAAATCTGTTGGGAACATGTTTTCTAGTTGTTTTCTTGAATATAAAACTTAATTAAAGAAGAAAATTGAAATTTCAAAAAATCGACAATTCTCATGTACGCGTACCTGTCAGATTTTGCCATTTTCAGCAAGTTTCTTTCTGCTGCTATAAACCTGGTTTTCTAGGACATAGAAGTTACAAAATTTGTTGGGAACATGTTTTCTAGTTGTTTTCTTGAATATAAACCTTGATTAAAGAAGAAAATTGAAATTTCAAAAAATCGACAATTCTCATGTACGCGTACCTGTCAGATTTTGCCATTTTCAGCAAGTTTCTTTCTGCTGCTATAAACCTGGTTTTCTAGGACATAGAAGTTACAAAATTTGTTGGGAACATGTTTTCTAGTTGTTTTCTTGAATATAAACCTTGATTAAAGAAGAAAATTGAAATTTCAAAAAATCGACAATTCTCATGTACGCGTACCTCTCAGATTTTGCCATTTTCAGCAAGTTTCTATCTGTTACTATAAACCTGGTTTTGTAGGGCATAGAAGTTACAAAATCTGTTGGGAACATGTTTTCTAGTTGTTTTCTTGAATATAAACCTTGATTAAAGAAGAAAATTGAAATTTCAAAAAATCGACAATTCTCATGTACGCGTACCTGTCAGATTTTGCCATTTTCAGCAAGTTTCTATCTGTTACTATAAACCTGGTTTTGTAGGGCATAGAAGTTACAAAATCTGTTGGGAACATGTTTTCTAGTTGTTTTCTTGAATATAAAACTTAATTAAAGAAGAAAATTGAAATTTCAAAAAATCGACAATTCTCATGTACGCGTACCTGTCAGATTTTGCATTTTCAGCAAGTTTCTTTCTGCTGCTATAAACCTGGTTTTCTAGGACATAGAAGTTACAAAATTTGTTGGGAACATGTTTTCTAGTTGTTTTCTTGAATATAAACCTTGATTAAAGAAGAAAATTGAAATTTCAAAAAATCGACAATTCTCATGTACGCGTACCTGTCAGATTTTGCCATTTTCAGCAAGTTTCTTTCTGCTGCTATAAACCTGGTTTTCTAGGGCATAGAAGTTACAAAATCTGTTGGGAACATGTTTTCTAGTTGTTTTCTTGAATATAAAACTTAATTAAAGAAGAAAATTGAAATTTCAAAAAATCGACAATTCTCATGTACGCGTACCTGTCAGATTTTGCCATTTTCAGCAAGTTTCTTTCTGCTGCTATAAACCTGGTTTTCTAGGACATAGAAGTTACAAAATTTGTTGGGAACATGTTTTCTAGTTGTTTTCTTGAATATAAAACTTAATTAAAGAAGAAAATTGAAATTTCAAAAAATCGACAATTCTCATGTACGCGTACCTGTCAGATTTTGCCATTTTCAGCAAGTTTCTTTCTGCTGCTATAAACCTGGTTTTCTAGGGCATAGAAGTTACAAAATCTGTTGGGAACATGTTTTCTAGTTGTTTTCTTGAATATAAAACTTAATTAAAGAAGAAAATTGAAATTTCAAAAAATCGACAATTCTCATGTACGCGTACCTGTCAGATTTTGCCATTTTCAGCAAGTTTCTTTCTGCTGCTATAAACCTGGTTTTCTAGGACATAGAAGTTACAAAATTTGTTGGGAACATGTTTTCTAGTTGTTTTCTTGAATATAAACCTTGATTAAAGAAGAAAATTGAAATTTCAAAAAATCGACAATTCTCATGTACGCGTACCTGTCAGATTTTGCCATTTTCAGCAAGTTTCTTTCTGCTGCTATAAACCTGGTTTTCTAGGACATAGAAGTTACAAAATTTGTTGGGAACATGTTTTCTAGTTGTTTTCTTGAATATAAACCTTGATTAAAGAAGAAAATTGAAATTTCAAAAAATCGACAATTCTCATGTACGCGTACCTCTCAGATTTTGCCATTTTCAGCAAGTTTCTATCTGTTACTATAAACCTGGTTTTGTAGGGCATAGAAGTTACAAAATCTGTTGGGAACATGTTTTCTAGTTGTTTTCTTGAATATAAACCTTGATTAAAGAAGAAAATTGAAATTTCAAAAAATCGACAATTCTCATGTACGCGTACCTGTCAGATTTTGCCATTTTCAGCAAGTTTCTATCTGTTACTATAAACCTGGTTTTGTAGGGCATAGAAGTTACAAAATCTGTTGGGAACATGTTTTCTAGTTGTTTTCTTGAATATAAAACTTAATTAAAGAAGAAAATTGAAATTTCAAAAAATCGACAATTCTCATGTACGCGTACCTGTCAGATTTTGCATTTTCAGCAAGTTTCTTTCTGCTGCTATAAACCTGGTTTTCTAGGACATAGAAGTTACAAAATTTGTTGGGAACATGTTTTCTAGTTGTTTTCTTGAATATAAACCTTGATTAAAGAAGAAAATTGAAATTTCAAAAAATCGACAATTCTCATGTACGCGTACCTGTCAGATTTTGCCATTTTCAGCAAGTTTCTTTCTGCTGCTATAAACCTGGTTTTCTAGGGCATAGAAGTTACAAAATCTGTTGGGAACATGTTTTCTAGTTGTTTTCTTGAATATAAAACTTAATTAAAGAAGAAAATTGAAATTTCAAAAAATCGACAATTCTCATGTACGCGTACCTGTCAGATTTTGCCATTTTCAGCAAGTTTCTTTCTGCTGCTATAAACCTGGTTTTCTAGGACATAGAAGTTACAAAATTTGTTGGGAACATGTTTTCTAGTTGTTTTCTTGAATATAAAACTTAATTAAAGAAGAAAATTGAAATTTCAAAAAATCGACAATTCTCATGTACGCGTACCTGTCAGATTTTGCCATTTTCAGCAAGTTTCTTTCTGCTGCTATAAACCTGGTTTTCTAGGGCATAGAAGTTACAAAATCTGTTGGGAACATGTTTTCTAGTTGTTTTCTTGAATATAAAACTTAATTAAAGAAGAAAATTGAAATTTCAAAAAATCGACAATTCTCATGTACGCGTACCTGTCAGATTTTGCCATTTTCAGCAAGTTTCTTTCTGCTGCTATAAACCTGGTTTTCTAGGACATAGAAGTTACAAAATTTGTTGGGAACATGTTTTCTAGTTGTTTTCTTGAATATAAACCTTGATTAAAGAAGAAAATTGAAATTTCAAAAAATCGACAATTCTCATGTACGCGTACCTGTCAGATTTTGCCATTTTCAGCAAGTTTCTTTCTGCTGCTATAAACCTGGTTTTCTAGGACATAGAAGTTACAAAATTTGTTGGGAACATGTTTTCTAGTTGTTTTCTTGAATATAAACCTTGATTAAAGAAGAAAATTGAAATTTCAAAAAATCGACAATTCTCATGTACGCGTACCTCTCAGATTTTGCCATTTTCAGCAAGTTTCTATCTGTTACTATAAACCTGGTTTTGTAGGGCATAGAAGTTACAAAATCTGTTGGGAACATGTTTTCTAGTTGTTTTCTTGAATATAAACCTTGATTAAAGAAGAAAATTGAAATTTCAAAAAATCGACAATTCTCATGTACGCGTACCTGTCAGATTTTGCCATTTTCAGCAAGTTTCTATCTGTTACTATAAACCTGGTTTTGTAGGGCATAGAAGTTACAAAATCTGTTGGGAACATGTTTTCTAGTTGTTTTCTTGAATATAAAACTTAATTAAAGAAGAAAATTGAAATTTCAAAAAATCGACAATTCTCATGTACGCGTACCTGTCAGATTTTGCATTTTCAGCAAGTTTCTTTCTGCTGCTATAAACCTGGTTTTCTAGGGCATAGAAGTTACAAAATCTGTTGGGAACATGTTTTCTAGTTGTTTTCTTGAATATAAAACTTAATTAAAGAAGAAAATTGAAATTTCAAAAAATCGACAATTCTCATGTACGCGTACCTGTCAGATTTTGCCATTTTCAGCAAGTTTCTTTCTGCTGCTATAAACCTGGTTTTCTAGGACATAGAAGTTACAAAATTTGTTGGGAACATGTTTTCTAGTTGTTTTCTTGAATATAAACCTTGATTAAAGAAGAAAATGGAAATTTCAAAAAATCGACAATTCTCATGTACGCGTACCTGTCAGATTTTGCCATTTTCAGCAAGTTTCTTTCTGCTGCTATAAACCTGGTTTTCTAGGACATAGAAGTTACAAAATTTGTTGGGAACATGTTTTCTAGTTGTTTTCTTGAATATAAAACTTAATTAAAGAAGAAAATTGAAATTTCAAAAAATCGACAATTCTCATGTACGCGTACCTGTCAGATTTTGCCATTTTCAGCAAGTTTCTATCTGTTACTATAAACCTGGTTTTGTAGGGCATAGAAGTTACAAAATCTGTTGGGAACATGTTTTCTAGTTGTTTTCTTGAATATAAACCTTGATTAAAGAAGAAAATTGAAATTTCAAAAAATCGACAATTCTCATGTACGCGTACCTGTCAGATTTTGCCATTTTCAGCAAGTTTCTATCTGTTACTATAAACCTGGTTTTGTAGGGCATAGAAGTTACAAAATCTGTTGGGAACATGTTTTCTAGTTGTTTTCTTGAATATAAAACTTAATTAAAGAAGAAAATTGAAATTTCAAAAAATCGACAATTCTCATGTACGCGTACCTGTCAGATTTTGCATTTTCAGCAAGTTTCTTTCTGCTGCTATAAACCTGGTTTTCTAGGACATAGAAGTTACAAAATTTGTTGGGAACATGTTTTCTAGTTGTTTTCTTGAATATAAACCTTGATTAAAGAAGAAAATTGAAATTTCAAAAAATCGACAATTCTCATGTACGCGTACCTGTCAGATTTTGCCATTTTCAGCAAGTTTCTTTCTGCTGCTATAAACCTGGTTTTCTAGGACATAGAAGTTACAAAATTTGTTGGGAACATGTTTTCTAGTTGTTTTCTTGAATATAAAACTTAATTAAAGAAGAAAATTGAAATTTCAAAAAATCGACAATTCTCATGTACGCGTACCTGTCAGATTTTGCCATTTTCAGCAAGTTTCTTTCTGCTGCTATAAACCTGGTTTTCTAGGACATAGAAGTTACAAAATTTGTTGGGAACATGTTTTCTAGTTGTTTTCTTGAATATAAACCTTGATTAAAGAAGAAAATTGAAATTTCAAAAAATCGACAATTCTCATGTACGCGTACCTGTCAGATTTTGCCATTTTCAGCAAGTTTCTTTCTGCTGCTATAAACCTGGTTTTCTAGGGCATAGAAGTTACAAAATCTGTTGGGAACATGTTTTCTAGTTGTTTTCTTGAATATAAACCTTGATTAAAGAAGAAAATTGAAATTTCAAAAAATCGACAATTCTCATGTACGCGTACCTGTCAGATTTTGCCATTTTCAGCAAGTTTCTTTCTGCTGCTATAAACCTGGTTTTCTAGGACATAGAAGTTACAAAATTTGTTGGGAACATGTTTTCTAGTTGTTTTCTTGAATATAAAACTTAATTAAAGAAGAAAATTGAAATTTCAAAAAATCGACAATTCTCATGTACGCGTACCTGTCAGATTTTGCCATTTTCAGCAAGTTTCTATCTGTTACTATAAACCTGGTTTTGTAGGGCATAGAAGTTACAAAATCTGTTGGGAACATGTTTTCTAGTTGTTTTCTTGAATATAAACCTTGATTAAAGAAGAAAATTGAAATTTCAAAAAATCGACAATTCTCATGTACGCGTACCTGTCAGATTTTGCCATTTTCAGCAAGTTTCTATCTGTTACTATAAACCTGGTTTTGTAGGGCATAGAAGTTACAAAATCTGTTGGGAACATGTTTTCTAGTTGTTTTCTTGAATATAAAACTTAATTAAAGAAGAAAATTGAAATTTCAAAAAATCGACAATTCTCATGTACGCGTACCTGTCAGATTTTGCATTTTCAGCAAGTTTCTTTCTGCTGCTATAAACCTGGTTTTCTAGGACATAGAAGTTACAAAATTTGTTGGGAACATGTTTTCTAGTTGTTTTCTTGAATATAAACCTTGATTAAAGAAGAAAATTGAAATTTCAAAAAATCGACAATTCTCATGTACGCGTACCTGTCAGATTTTGCCATTTTCAGCAAGTTTCTTTCTGCTGCTATAAACCTGGTTTTCTAGGGCATAGAAGTTACAAAATCTGTTGGGAACATGTTTTCTAGTTGTTTTGTTGAATATAAAACTTAATTAAAGAAGAAAATTGAAATTTCAAAAAATCGACAATTCTCATGTACGCGTACCTGTCAGATTTTGCCATTTTCAGCAAGTTTCTTTCTGCTGCTATAAACCTGGTTTTCTAGGACATAGAAGTTACAAAATTTGTTGGGAACATGTTTTCTAGTTGTTTTCTTGAATATAAACCTTGATTAAAGAAGAAAATTGAAATTTCAAAAAATCGACAATTCTCATGTACGCGTACCTGTCAGATTTTGCCATTTTCAGCAAGTTTCTTTCTGCTGCTATAAACCTGGTTTTCTAGGGCATAGAAGTTACAAAATCTGTTGGGAACATGTTTTCTAGTTGTTTTCTTGAATATAAAACTTAATTAAAGAAGAAAATTGAAATTTCAAAAAATCGACAATTCTCATGTACGCGTACCTGTCAGATTTTGCCATTTTCAGCAAGTTTCTTTCTGCTGCTATAAACCTGGTTTTCTAGGACATAGAAGTTACAAAATTTGTTGGGAACATGTTTTCTAGTTGTTTTCTTGAATATAAAACTTAATTAAAGAAGAAAATTGAAATTTCAAAAAATCGACAATTCTCATGTACGCGTACCTGTCAGATTTTGCCATTTTCAGCAAGTTTCTTTCTGCTGCTATAAACCTGGTTTTCTAGGACATAGAAGTTACAAAATTTGTTGGGAACATGTTTTCTAGTTGTTTTCTTGAATATAAACCTTGATTAAAGAAGAAAATTGAAATTTCAAAAAATCGACAATTCTCATGTACGCGTACCTGTCAGATTTTGCCATTTTCAGCAAGTTTCTTTCTGCTGCTATAAACCTGGTTTTCTAGGGCATAGAAGTTACAAAATCTGTTGGGAACATGTTTTCTAGTTGTTTTCTTGAATATAAACCTTGATTAAAGAAGAAAATTGAAATTTCAAAAAATCGACAATTCTCATGTACGCGTACCTGTCAGATTTTGCCATTTTCAGCAAGTTTATTTCTGCTGCTATAAACCTGGTTTTCTAGGACATAGAAGTTACAAAATTTGTTGGGAACATGTTTTCTAGTTGTTTTCTTGAATATAAAACTTAATTAAAGAAGAAAATTGAAATTTCAAAAAATCGACAATTCTCATGTACGCGTACCTGTCAGATTTTGCCATTTTCAGCAAGTTTCTATCTGTTACTATAAACCTGGTTTTGTAGGGCATAGAAGTTACAAAATCTGTTGGGAACATGTTTTCTAGTTGTTTTCTTGAATATAAACCTTGATTAAAGAAGAAAATTGAAATTTCAAAAAATCGACAATTCTCATGTACGCGTACCTGTCAGATTTTGCCATTTTCAGCAAGTTTCTATCTGTTACTATAAACCTGGTTTTGTAGGGCATAGAAGTTACAAAATCTGTTGGGAACATGTTTTCTAGTTGTTTTCTTGAATATAAACCTTGATTAAAGAAGAAAATTGAAATTTCAAAAAATCGACAATTCTCATGTACGCGTACCTGTCAGATTTTGCCATTTTCAGCAAGTTTCTTTCTGCTGCTATAAACCTGGTTTTCTAGGACATAGAAGTTACAAAATTTGTTGGGAACATGTTTTCTAGTTGTTTTCTTGAATATAAACCTTGATTAAAGAAGAAAATTGAAATTTCAAAAAATCGACAATTCTCATGTACGCGTACCTGTCAGATTTTGCCATTTTCAGCAAGTTTCTTTCTGCTGCTATAAACCTGGTTTTCTAGGGCATAGAAGTTACAAAATCTGTTGGGAACATGTTTTCTAGTTGTTTTCTTGAATATAAAACTTAATTAAAGAAGAAAATTGAAATTTCAAAAAATCGACAATTCTCATGTACGCGTACCTGTCAGATTTTGCCATTTTCAGCAAGTTTCTTTCTGCTGCTATAAACCTGGTTTTCTAGGACATAGAAGTTACAAAATTTGTTGGGAACATGTTTTCTAGTTGTTTTCTTGAATATAAACCTTGATTAAAGAAGAAAATTGAAATTTCAAAAAATCGACAATTCTCATGTACGCGTACCTGTCAGATTTTGCCATTTTCAGCAAGTTTCTTTCTGCTGCTATAAACCTGGTTTTCTAGGGCATAGAAGTTACAAAATCTGTTGGGAACATGTTTTCTAGTTGTTTTCTTGAATATAAAACTTAATTAAAGAAGAAAATTGAAATTTCAAAAAATCGACAATTCTCATGTACGCGTACCTGTCAGATTTTGCCATTTTCAGCAAGTTTCTTTCTGCTGCTATAAACCTGGTTTTCTAGGACATAGAAGTTACAAAATTTGTTGGGAACATGTTTTCTAGTTGTTTTCTTGAATATAAACCTTGATTAAAGAAGAAAATTGAAATTTCAAAAAATCGACAATTCTCATGTACGCGTACCTGTCAGATTTTGCCATTTTCAGCAAGTTTCTTTCTGCTGCTATAAACCTGGTTTTCTAGGACATAGAAGTTACAAAATTTGTTGGGAACATGTTTTCTAGTTGTTTTCTTGAATATAAACCTTGATTAAAGAAGAAAATTGAAATTTCAAAAAATCGACAATTCTCATGTACGCGTACCTGTCAGATTTTGCCATTTTCAGCAAGTTTCTTTCTGCTGCTATAAACCTGGTTTTCTAGGGCATAGAAGTTACAAAATCTGTTGCGAACATGTTTTCTAGTTGTTTTCTTGAATATAAAACTTAATTAAAGAAGAAAATTGAAATTTCAAAAAATCGACAATTCTCATGTACGCGTACCTGTCAGATTTTGCCATTTTCAGCAAGTTTCTTTCTGCTGCTATAAACCTGGTTTTCTAGGACATAGAAGTTACAAAATTTGTTGGGAACATGTTTTCTAGTTGTTTTCTTGAATATAAACCTTGATTAAAGAAGAAAATTGAAATTTCAAAAAATCGACAATTCTCATGTACGCGTACCTCTCAGATTTTGCCATTTTCAGCAAGTTTCTTTCTGCTGCTATAAACCTGGTTTTCTAGGACATAGAAGTTACAAAATTTGTTGGGAACATGTTTTCTAGTTGTTTTCTTGAATATAAACCTTGATTAAAGAAGAAAATTGAAATTTCAAAAAATCGACAATTCTCATGTACGCGTACCTGTCAGATTTTGCCATTTTCAGCAAGTTTCTTTCTGCTGCTATAAACCTGGTTTTGTAGGGCATAGAAGTTACAAAATCTGTTGGGAACATGTTTTCTAGTTGTTTTCTTGAATATAAAACTTAATTAAAGAAGAAAATTGAAATTTCAAAAAATCGACAATTCTCATGTACGCGTACCTGTCAGATTGTGCCATTTTCAGCAAGTTTCTTTCTGCTGCTATGAACCTGGTTTTCTAGGACATAGAAGTTACAAAATTTGTTGGGAACATGTTTTCTAGTTGTTTTCTTGAATATAAAACTTAATTAAAGAAGAAAATTGAAATTT
Organism: Sepiola atlantica; assembly: GCA_963556195.1. Lineage (NCBI taxonomy): Eukaryota > Metazoa > Mollusca > Cephalopoda > Sepiida > Sepiolidae > Sepiola > Sepiola atlantica. The sequence continues at coordinate 30,019,705 of OY744532.1, read as the reverse complement.
CAAAAAATCGACAATTCTCATGTACGCGTACCTGTCAGATTTTGCCATTTTCAGCAAGTTTCTTTCTGCTGCTATAAACCTGGTTTTCTAGGACATAGAAGTTACAAAATTTGTTGGGAACATGTTTTCTAGTTGTTTTCTTGAATATAAACCTTGATTAAAGAAGAAAATTGAAATTTCAAAAAATCGACAATTCTCATGTACGCGTACCTGTCAGATTTTGCCATTTTCAGCAAGTTTCTTTCTGCTGCTATAAACCTGGTTTTCTAGGACATAGAAGTTACAAAATTTGTTGGGAACATGTTTTCTAGTTGTTTTCTTGAATATAAACCTTGATTAAAGAAGAAAATTGAAATTTCAAAAAATCGACAATTCTCATGTACGCGTACCTGTCAGATTTTGCCATTTTCAGCAAGTTTCTTTCTGCTGCTATAAACCTGGTTTTCTAGGGCATAGAAGTTACAAAATCTGTTGGGAACATGTTTTCTAGTTGTTTTCTTGAATATAAAACTTAATTAAAGAAGAAAATTGAAATTTCAAAAAATCGACAATTCTCATGTACGCGTACCTGTCAGATTTTGCCATTTTCAGCAAGTTTCTTTCTGCTGCTATAAACCTGGTTTTCTAGGACATAGAAGTTACAAAATTTGTTGGGAACATGTTTTCTAGTTGTTTTCTTGAATATAAACCTTGATTAAAGAAGAAAATTGAAATTTCAAAAAATCGACAATTCTCATGTACGCGTACCTGTCAGATTTTGCCATTTTCAGCAAGTTTCTTTCTGCTGCTATAAACCTGGTTTTCTAGGACATAGAAGTTACAAAATTTGTTGGGAACATGTTTTCTAGTTGTTTTCTTGAATATAAACCTTGATTAAAGAAGAAAATTGAAATTTCAAAAAATCGACAATTCTCATGTACGCGTACCTGTCAGATTTTGCCATTTTCAGCAAGTTTCTTTCTGCTGCTATAAACCTGGTTTTCTAGGGCATAGAAGTTACAAAATCTGTTGCGAACATGTTTTCTAGTTGTTTTCTTGAATATAAAACTTAATTAAAGAAGAAAATTGAAATTTCAAAAAATCGACAATTCTCATGTACGCGTACCTGTCAGATTTTGCCATTTTCAGCAAGTTTCTTTCTGCTGCTATAAACCTGGTTTTCTAGGACATAGAAGTTACAAAATTTGTTGGGAACATGTTTTCTAGTTGTTTTCTTGAATATAAACCTTGATTAAAGAAGAAAATTGAAATTTCAAAAAATCGACAATTCTCATGTACGCGTACCTCTCAGATTTTGCCATTTTCAGCAAGTTTCTTTCTGCTGCTATAAACCTGGTTTTCTAGGACATAGAAGTTACAAAATTTGTTGGGAACATGTTTTCTAGTTGTTTTCTTGAATATAAACCTTGATTAAAGAAGAAAATTGAAATTTCAAAAAATCGACAATTCTCATGTACGCGTACCTGTCAGATTTTGCCATTTTCAGCAAGTTTCTTTCTGCTGCTATAAACCTGGTTTTGTAGGGCATAGAAGTTACAAAATCTGTTGGGAACATGTTTTCTAGTTGTTTTCTTGAATATAAAACTTAATTAAAGAAGAAAATTGAAATTTCAAAAAATCGACAATTCTCATGTACGCGTACCTGTCAGATTGTGCCATTTTCAGCAAGTTTCTTTCTGCTGCTATGAACCTGGTTTTCTAGGACATAGAAGTTACAAAATTTGTTGGGAACATGTTTTCTAGTTGTTTTCTTGAATATAAAACTTAATTAAAGAAGAAAATTGAAATTTCAAAAAATCGACAATTCTCATGTACGCGTACCTGTCAGATTTTGCCATTTTCAGCAAGTTTCTTTCTGCTGCTATAAACCTGGTTTTCTAGGACATAGAAGTTACAAAATTTGTTGGGAACATGTTTTCTAGTTGTTTTCTTGAATATAAACCTTGATTAAAGAAGAAAATTGAAATTTCAAAAAATCGACAATTCTCATGTACGCGTACCTGTCAGATTTTGCCATTTTCAGCAAGTTTCTTTCTGCTGCTATAAACCTGGTTTTCTAGGACATAGAAGTTACAAAATTTGTTGGGAACATGTTTTCTAGTTGTTTTCTTGAATATAAACCTTGATTAAAGAAGAAAATTGAAATTTCAAAAAATCGACAATTCTCATGTACGCGTACCTGTCAGATTTTGCCATTTTCAGCAAGTTTCTTTCTGCTGCTATAAACCTGGTTTTCTAGGACATAGAAGTTACAAAATTTGTTGGGAACATGTTTTCTAGTTGTTTTCTTGAATATAAACCTTGATTAAAGAAGAAAATTGAAATTTCAAAAAATCGACAAGTCTCATGTACGTGTACCTGTCAGATTTTGCCATTTTCAGCAAGTTTCTATCTGTTACTATAAACCTGGTTTTGTAGGGCATAGAAGTTACAAAATCTGTTGGGAACATGTTTTCTAGTTGTTTTCTTGAATATAAAACTTAATTAAAGAAGAAAATTGAAATTTCAAAAAATCGACAATTCTCATGTACGCGTACCTGTCAGATTTTGCCATTTTCAGCAAGTTTCTTTCTGCTGCTATAAACCTGGTTTTCTAGGACATAGAAGTTACAAAATTTGTTGGGAACATGTTTTCTAGTTGTTTTCTTGAATATAAACCTTGATTAAAGAAGAAAATTGAAATTTCAAAAAATCGACAATTCTCATGTACGCGTACCTGTCAGATTTTGCCATTTTCAGCAAGTTTCTATCTGTTACTATAAACCTGGTTTTGTAGGGCATAGAAGTTACAAAATCTGTTGGGAACATGTTCTCTAGTTGTTTTCTTGAATATAAAACTTAATTAAAGAAGAAAATTGAAATTGCAAAAAATCGACAATTCTCATGTACTCGTACCTGTCAGATTTTGCCATTTTCAGCAAGTTTCTTTCTGCTGCTATAAACCTGGTTTTCTAGGACATAGAAGTTACAAAATTTGTTGGGAACATGTTTTCTAGTTGTTTTCTTGAATATAAACCTTGATTAAAGAAGAAAATTGAAATTTCAAAAAATCGACAATTCTCATGTACGCGTACCTGTCAGATTTTGCCATTTTCAGCAAGTTTCTTTCTGCTGCTATAAACCTGGTTTTCTAGGACATAGAAGTTACAAAATTTGTTGGGAACATGTTTTCTAGTTGTTTTCTTGAATATAAACCTTGATTAAAGAAGAAAATTGAAATTTCAAAAAATCGACAATTCTCATGTACGCGTACCTGTCAGATTTTTCCATTTTCAGCAAGTTTCTTTCTGCTGCTATAAACCTTGTTTTCTAGGGCATAGAAGTTACAAAATCTGTTGGGAACATGTTTTCTAGTTGTTTTCTTGAATATAAAACTTAATTAAAGAAGAAAATTGAAATTTCAAAAAATCGACAATTCTCATGTACGCGTACCTGTCAGATTTTGCCATTTTCAGCAAGTTTCTTTCTGCTGCTATAAACCTGGTTTTCTAGCACATAGAAGTTACAAAATTTGTTGGGAACATGTTTTCTAGTTGTTTTCTTGAATATAAACCTTGATTAAAGAAGAAAATTGAAATTTCAAAAAATCGACAAGTCTCATGTACGTGTACCTGTCAGATTTTGCCATTTTCAGCAAGTTTCTATCTGTTACTATAAACCTGGTTTTGTAGGGCATAGAAGTTACAAAATCTGTTGGGAACATGTTTTCTAGTTGTTTTCTTGAATATAAAACTTAATTAAAGAAGAAAATTGAAATTTCAAAAAATCGACAATTCTCATGTACGCGTACCTGTCAGATTTTGCCATTTTCAGCAAGTTTCTTTCTGCTGCTATAAACCTGGTTTTCTAGGACATAGAAGTTACAAAATTTGTTGGGAACATGTTTTCTAGTTGTTTTCTTGAATATAAACCTTGATTAAAGAAGAAAATTGAAATTTCAAAAAATCGACAATTCTCATGTACGCGTACCTGTCAGATTTTGCCATTTTCAGCAAGTTTCTATCTGTTACTATAAACCTGGTTTTGTAGGGCATAGAAGGTACAAAATCTGTTGGGAACATGTTTTCTAGTTGTTTTCTTGAATATAAAACTTAATTAAAGAAGAAAATTGAAATTGCAAAAAATCGACAATTCTCATGTACTCGTACCTGTCAGATTTTGCCATTTTCAGTAAGTTTCTTTCTGCTGCTATAAACCTGGTTTTCTAGGGCATAGAAGTTACAAAATCTGTTGGGAACATGTTTTCTAGTTGTTTTCTTGAATATAAAACTTAATTAAAGAAGAAAATTGAAATTTCAAAAAATCGACAATTCTCATGTACGCGTACCTGTCAGATTTTGCCATTTTCAGCAAGTTTCTTTCTGCTGCTATAAACCTGGTTTTCTAGGACATAGAAGTTACAAAATTTGTTGGGAACATGTTTTCTAGTTGTTTTCTTGAATATAAACCTTGATTAAAGAAGAAAATTGAAATTTCAAAAAATCGACAATTCTCATGTACGCGTACCTGTCAGATTTTGCCATTTTCAGCAAGTTTCTTTCTGCTGCTATAAACCTGGTTTTCTAGGACATAGAAGTTACAAAATTTGTTGGGAACATGTTTTCTAGTTGTTTTCTTGAATATAAACCTTGATTAAAGAAGAAAATTGAAATTTCAAAAAATCGACAATTCTCATGTACGCGTACCTGTCAGATTTTTCCATTTTCAGCAAGTTTCTTTCTGCTGCTATAAACCTTGTTTTCTAGGGCATAGAAGTTACAAAATCTGTTGGGAACATGTTTTCTAGTTGTTTTCTTGAATATAAAACTTAATTAAAGAAGAAAATTGAAATTTCAAAAAATCGACAATTCTCATGTACGCGTACCTGTCAGATTTTGCCATTTTCAGCAAGTTTCTTTCTGCTGCTATAAACCTGGTTTTCTAGGGCATAGAAGTTACAAAATCTGTTGGGAACATGTTTTCTAGTTGTTTTCTTGAATATAAAACTTAATTAAAGAAGAAAATTGAAATTTCAAAAAATCGACAATTCTCATGTACGCGTACCTGTCAGATTTTGCCATTTTCAGCAAGTTTCTTTCTGCTGCTATAAACCTGGTTTTCTAGGACATAGAAGTTACAAAATTTGTTGGGAACATGTTTTCTAGTTGTTTTCTTGAATATAAACCTTGATTAAAGAAGAAAATTGAAATTTCAAAAAATCGACAATTCTCATGTACGCGTACCTGTCAGATTTTGCCATTTTCAGCAAGTTTCTTTCTGCTGCTATAAACCTGGTTTTCTAGGGCATAGAAGTTACAAAATCTGTTGGGAACATGTTTTCTAGTTGTTTTCTTGAATATAAAACTTAATTAAAGAAGAAAATTGAAATTTCAAAAAATCGACAATTCTCATGTACGCGTACCTGTCAGATTTTGCCATTTTCAGCAAGTTTCTTTCTGCTGCTATAAACCTGGTTTTCTAGGACATAGAAGTTACAAAATTTGTTGGGAACATGTTTTCTAGTTGTTTTCTTGAATATAAACCTTGATTAAAGAAGAAAATTGAAATTTCAAAAAATCGACAATTCTCATGTACGCGTACCTGTCAGATTTTGCCATTTTCAGCAAGTTTCTTTCTGCTGCTATAAACCTGGTTTTCTAGGACATAGAAGTTACAAAATTTGTTGGGAACATGTTTTCTAGTTGTTTTCTTGAATATAAACCTTGATTAAAGAAGAAAATTGAAATTTCAAAAAATCGACAATTCTCATGTACGCGTACCTGTCAGATTTTTCCATTTTCAGCAAGTTTCTTTCTGCTGCTATAAACCTTGTTTTCTAGGGCATAGAAGTTACAAAATCTGTTGGGAACATGTTTTCTAGTTGTTTTCTTGAATATAAAACTTAATTAAAGAAGAAAATTGAAATTTCAAAAAATCGACAATTCTCATGTACGCGTACCTGTCAGATTTTGCCATTTTCAGCAAGTTTCTTTCTGCTGCTATAAACCTGGTTTTCTAGGGCATAGAAGTTACAAAATCTGTTGGGAACATGTTTTCTAGTTGTTTTCTTGAATATAAAACTTAATTAAAGAAGAAAATTGAAATTTCAAAAAATCGACAATTCTCATGTACGCGTACCTGTCAGATTTTGCCATTTTCAGCAAGTTTCTTTCTGCTGCTATAAACCTGGTTTTCTAGGACATAGAAGTTACAAAATTTGTTGGGAACATGTTTTCTAGTTGTTTTCTTGAATATAAACCTTGATTAAAGAAGAAAATTGAAATTTCAAAAAATCGACAATTCTCATGTACGCGTACCTGTCAGATTTTGCCATTTTCAGCAAGTTTCTTTCTGCTGCTATAAACCTGGTTTTCTAGGGCATAGAAGTTACAAAATCTGTTGGGAACATGTTTTCTAGTTGTTTTCTTGAATATAAAACTTAATTAAAGAAGAAAATTGAAATTTCAAAAAATCGACAATTCTCATGTACGCGTACCTGTCAGATTTTGCCATTTTCAGCAAGTTTCTTTCTGCTGCTATAAACCTGGTTTTCTAGGACATAGAAGTTACAAAATTTGTTGGGAACATGTTTTCTAGTTGTTTTCTTGAATATAAACCTTGATTAAAGAAGAAAATTGAAATTTCAAAAAATCGACAATTCTCATGTACGCGTACCTGTCAGATTTTGCCATTTTCAGCAAGTTTCTTTCTGCTGCTATAAACCTGGTTTTCTAGGGCATAGAAGTTACAAAATCTGTTGGGAACATGTTTTCTAGTTGTTTTCTTGAATATAAAACTTAATTAAAGAAGAAAATTGAAATTTCAAAAAATCGACAATTCTCATGTACGCGTACCTGTCAGATTTTGCCATTTTCAGCAAGTTTCTTTCTGCTGCTATAAACCTGGTTTTCTAGGACATAGAAGTTACAACATTTGTTGGGAACATGTTTTCTAGTTGTTTTCTTGAATATAAACCTTGATTAAAGAAGAAAATTGAAATTTAAAAAAATCGACAATTCTCATGTACGTGTACCTGTCAGATTTTGCCATTTTCAGCAAGTTTCTTTCTGCTGCTATAAACCTTGTTTTCTAGGGCATAGAAGTTACAAAATCTGTTGGGAACATGTTTTCTAGTTGTTTTCTTGAATATAAACCTTGATTAAAGAAGAAAATTGAAATTTCAAAAAATCGACAATTCTCATGTACGCGTACCTGTCAGATTTTGCCATTTTCAGCAAGTTTCTATCTGTTACTATAAACCTGGTTTTGTAGGGCATAGAAGTTACAAAATCTGTTGGGAACATGTTTTCTAGTTGTTTTCTTGAATATAAAACTTAATTAAAGAAGAAAATTGAAATTGCAAAAAATCGACAATTCTCATGTACTCGTACCTGTCAGATTTTGCCATTTTCAGCAAGTTTCTTTCTGCTGCTATAAACCTGGTTTTCTAGGGCATAGAAGTTACAAAATCTGTTGGGAACATGTTTTCTAGTTGTTTTCTTGAATATAAAACTTAATTAAAGAAGAAAATTGAAATTTCAAAAAATCGACAATTCTCATGTACGCGTACCTGTCAGATTTTGCCATTTTCAGCAAGTTTCTTTCTGCTGCTATAAACCTGGTTTTCTAGGACATAGAAGTTACAAAATTTGTTGGGAACATGTTTTCTAGTTGTTTTCTTGAATATAAACCTTGATTAAAGAAGAAAATTGAAATTTCAAAAAATCGACAATTCTCATGTACGCGTACCTGTCAGATTTTGCCATTTTCAGCAAGTTTCTTTCTGCTGCTATAAACCTGGTTTTCTAGGACATAGAAGTTACAAAATTTGTTGGGAACATGTTTTCTAGTTGTTTTCTTGAATATAAAACTTAATTAAAGAAGAAAATTGAAATTTCAAAAAATCGACAATTCTCATGTACGCGTACCTGTCAGATTTTTCCATTTTCAGCAAGTTTCTTTCTGCTGCTATAAACCTTGTTTTCTAGGGCATAGAAGTTACAAAATCTGTTGGGAACATGTTTTCTAGTTGTTTTCTTGAATATAAAACTTAATTAAAGAAGAAAATTGAAATTTCAAAAAATCGACAATTCTCATGTACGCGTACCTGTCAGATTTTGCCATTTTCAGCAAGTTTCTTTCTGCTGCTATAAACCTGGTTTTCTAGGGCATAGAAGTTACAAAATCTGTTGGGAACATGTTTTCTAGTTGTTTTCTTGAATATAAAACTTAATTAAAGAAGAAAATTGAAATTTCAAAAAATCGACAATTCTCATGTACGCGTACCTGTCAGATTTTGCCATTTTCAGCAAGTTTCTTTCTGCTGCTATAAACCTGGTTTTCTAGGACATAGAAGTTACAAAATTTGTTGGGAACATGTTTTCTAGTTGTTTTCTTGAATATAAACCTTGATTAAAGAAGAAAATTGAAATTTCAAAAAATCGACAATTCTCATGTACGCGTACCTGTCAGATTTTGCCATTTTCAGCAAGTTTCTTTCTGCTGCTATAAACCTGGTTTTCTAGGGCATAGAAGTTACAAAATCTGTTGGGAACATGTTTTCTAGTTGTTTTCTTGAATATAAAACTTAATTAAAGAAGAAAATTGAAATTTCAAAAAATCGACAATTCTCATGTACGCGTACCTGTCAGATTTTGCCATTTTCAGCAAGTTTCTTTCTGCTGCTATAAACCTGGTTTTCTAGGACATAGAAGTTACAAAATTTGTTGGGAACATGTTTTCTAGTTGTTTTCTTGAATATAAACCTTGATTAAAGAAGAAAATTCAAATTTCAAAAAATCGACAATTCTCATGTACGCGTACCTGTCAGATTTTGCCATTTTCAGCAAGTTTCTTTCTGCTGCTATAAACCTGGTTTTCTAGGGCATAGAAGTTACAAAATCTGTTGGGAACATGTTTTCTAGTTGTTTTCTTGAATATAAAACTTAATTAAAGAAGAAAATTGAAATTTCAAAAAATCGACAATTCTCATGTACGCGTACCTGTCAGATTTTGCCATTTTCAGCAAGTTTCTTTCTGCTGCTATAAACCTGGTTTTCTAGGACATAGAAGTTACAAAATTTGTTGGGAACATGTTTTCTAGTTGTTTTCTTGAATATAAACCTTGATTAAAGAAGAAAATTGAAATTTAAAAAAATCGACAATTCTCATGTACGCGTACCTGTCAGATTTTGCCATTTTCAGCAAGTTTCTTTCTGCTGCTATAAACCTGGTTTTCTAGGGCATAGAAGTTACAAAATCTGTTGGGAACATGTTTTCTAGTTGTTTTCTTGAATATAAACCTTGATTAAAGAAGAAAATTGAAATTTCAAAAAATCGACAATTCTCATGTACGCGTACCTGTCAGATTTTGCCATTTTCAGCAAGTTTCTTTCTGCTGCTATAAACCTGGTTTTCTAGGACATAGAAGTTACAAAATTTGTTGGGAACATGTTTTCTAGTTGTTTTCTGGAATATAAAACTTAATTAAAGAAGAAAATTGAAATTTCAAAAAATCGACAATTCTCATGTACGCGTACCTGTCAGATTTTGCCATTTTCAGCAAGTTTCTATCTGTTACTATAAACCTGGTTTTGTAGGGCATAGAAGTTACAAAATCTGTTGGGAACATGTTTTCTAGTTGTTTTCTGGAATATAAACCTTGATTAAAGAAGAAAATTGAAATTTCAAAAAATCGACAATTCTCATGTACGCGTACCTGTCAGATTTTGCCATTTTCAGCAAGTTTCTATCTGTTACTATAAACCTGGTTTTGTAGGGCATAGAAGTTACAAAATCTGTTGGGAACATGTTTTCTAGTTGTTTTCTTGAATATAAACCTTGATTAAAGAAGAAAATTGAAATTTCAAAAAATCGACAATTCTCATGTACGCGTACCTGTCAGATTTTGCATTTTCAGCAAGTTTCTTTCTGCTGCTATAAACCTGGTTTTCTAGGACATAGAAGTTACAAAATTTGTTGGGAACATGTTTTCTAGTTGTTTTCTTGAATATAAACCTTGATTAAAGAAGAAAATTGAAATTTCAAAAAATCGACAATTCTCATGTACGCGTACCTGTCAGATTTTGCCATTTTCAGCAAGTTTCTTTCTGCTGCTATAAACCTGGTTTTCTAGGGCATAGAAGTTACAAAATCTGTTGGGAACATGTTTTCTAGTTGTTTTCTTGAATATAAAACTTAATTAAAGAAGAAAATTGAAATTTCAAAAAATCGACAATTCTCATGTACGCGTACCTGTCAGATTTTGCCATTTTCAGCAAGTTTCTTTCTGCTGCTATAAACCTGGTTTTCTAGGACATAGAAGTTACAAAATTTGTTGGGAACATGTTTTCTAGTTGTTTTCTTGAATATAAACCTTGATTAAAGAAGAAAATTGAAATTTCAAAAAATCGACAATTCTCATGTACGCGTACCTGTCAGATTTTGCCATTTTCAGCAAGTTTCTTTCTGCTGCTATAAACCTGGTTTTCTAGGGCATAGAAGTTACAAAATCTGTTGGGAACATGTTTTCTAGTTGTTTTCTTGAATATAAACCTTAATTAAAAAAGAAAATTGAAATTTCAAAAAATCGACAATTCTCATGTACGCGTACCTGTCAGATTTTGCCATTTTCAGCAAGTTTCTTTCTGCTGCTATAAACCTGGTTTTCTAGGACATAGAAGTTACAAAATTTGTTGGGAACATGTTTTCTAGTTGTTTTCTTGAATATAAAACTTAATTAAAGAAGAAAATTGAAATTTCAAAAAATCGACAATTCTCATGTACGCGTACCTGTCAGATTTTGCCATTTTCAGCAAGTTTCTTTCTGCTGCTATAAACCTGGTTTTCTAGGACATAGAAGTTACAAAATTTGTTGGGAACATGTTTTCTAGTTGTTTTCTTGAATCTAAACCTTGATTAAAGAAGAAAATTGAAATTTCAAAAAATCGACAATTCTCATGTACGCGTACCTGTCAGATTTTGCCATTTTCAGCAAGTTTCTTTCTGCTGCTATAAACCTGGTTTTCTAGGGCATAGAAGTTACAAAATCTGTTGGGAACATGTTTTCTAGTTGTTTTCTTGAATATAAAACTTAATTAAAGAAGAAAATTGAAATTTCAAAAAATCGACAATTCTCATGTACGCGTACCTGTCAGATTTTGCCATTTTCAGCAAGTTTCTTTCTGCTGCTATAAACCTGGTTTTCTAGGACATAGAAGTTACAAAATTTGTTGGGAACATGTTTTCTAGTTGTTTTCTTGAATATAAACCTTGATTAAAGAAGAAAATTGAAATTTCAAAAAATCGACAATTCTCATGTACGCGTACCTGTCAGATTTTGCCATTTTCAGCAAGTTTCTTTCTGCTGCTATAAACCTGGTTTTCTAGGAGATAGAAGTTACAAAATTTGTTGGGAACATGTTTTCTAGTTGTTTTCTTGAATATAAACCTTGATTAAAGAAGAAAATTGAAATTTCAAAAAATCGACAATTCTCATGTACGCGTACCTGTCAGATTTTGCCATTTTCAGCAAGTTTCTTTCTGCTGCTATAAACCTGGTTTTCTAGGGCATAGAAGTTACAAAATCTGTTGGGAACATGTTTTCTAGTTGTTTTCTTGAATATAAAACTTAATTAAAGAAGAAAATTGAAATTTCAAAAAATCGACAATTCTCATGTACGCGTACCTGTCAGATTTTGCCATTTTCAGCAAGTTTCTTTCTGCTGCTATAAACCTGGTTTTCTAGGACATAGAAGTTACAAAATTTGTTGGGAACATGTTTTCTAGTTGTTTTCTTGAATATAAACCTTGATTAAAGAAGAAAATTGAAATTTCAAAAAATCGACAATTCTCATGTACGCGTACCTGTCAGATTTTGCCATTTTCAGCAAGTTTCTTTCTGCTGCTATAAACCTGGTTTTCTAGGACATAGAAGTTACAAAATTTGTTGGGAACATGTTTTCTAGTTGTTTTCTTGAATATAAACCTTGATTAAAGAAGAAAATTGAAATTTCAAAAAATCGACAATTCTCATGTACGCGTACCTGTCAGATTTTGCCATTTTCAGCAAGTTTCTTTCTGCTGCTATAAACCTGGTTTTCTAGGGCATAGAAGTTACAAAATCTGTTGGGAACATGTTTTCTAGTTGTTTTCTTGAATATAAAACTTAATTAAAGAAGAAAATTGAAATTTCAAAAAATCGACAATTCTCATGTACGCGTACCTGTCAGATTTTGCCATTTTCAGCAAGTTTCTTTCTGCTGCTATAAACCTGGTTTTCTAGGACATAGAAGTTACAAAATTTGTTGGGAACATGTTTTCTAGTTGTTTTCTTGAATATAAACCTTGATTAAAGAAGAAAATTGAAATTTCAAAAAATCGACAATTCTCATGTACGCGTACCTCTCAGATTTTGCCATTTTCAGCAAGTTTCTTTCTGCTGCTATAAACCTGGTTTTCTAGGACATAGAAGTTACAAAATTTGTTGGGAACATGTTTTCTAGTTGTTTTCTTGAATATAAACCTTGATTAAAGAAGAAAATTGAAATTTCAAAAAATCGACAATTCTCATGTACGCGTACCTGTCAGATTTTGCCATTTTCAGCAAGTTTCTTTCTGCTGCTATAAACCTGGTTTTCTAGATCATAGAAGTTACAAAATCTGTTGGGAACATGTTTTCTAGTTGTTTTCTTGAATATAAAACTTAATTAAAGAAGAAAATTGAAATTTCAAAAAATCGACAATTCTCATGTACGCGTACCTGTCAGATTTTGCCATTTTCAGCAAGTTTCTTTCTGCTGCTATAAACCTGGTTTTCTAGGACATAGAAGTTACAAAATTTGTTGGGAACATGTTTTCTAGTTGTTTTCTTGAATATAAACCTTGATTAAAGAAGAAAATTGAAATTTAAAAAAATCGACAATTCTCATGTACGCGTACCTGTCAGATTTTGCCATTTTCAGCAAGTTTCTTTCTGCTGCTATAAACCTGGTTTTCTAGGGCATAGAAGTTACACAATCTGTTGGGAACATGTTTTCTAGTTGTTTTCTTGAATATAAAACTTAATTAAAGAAGAAAATTGAAATTTCAAAAAATCGACAATTCTCATGTACGCGTACCTGTCAGATTTTGCCATTTTCAGCAAGTTTCTTTCTGCTGCTATAAACCTGGTTTTCTAGGACATAGAAGTTACAAAATTTGTTGGGAACATGTTTTCTAGTTGTTTTCTTGAATATAAACCTTGATTAAAGAAGAAAATTGAAATTTCAAAAAATCGACAATTCTCATGTACGCGTACCTGTCAGATTTTGCCATTTTCAGCAAGTTTCTTTCTGCTGCTATAAACCTGGTTTTCTAGGGCACTGAAGTTACACAATCTGTTGGGAACATGTTTTCTAGTTGTTTTCTTGAATATAAAACTTAATTAAAGAAGAAAATTGAAATTTCAAAAAATCGACAATTCTCATGTACGCGTACCTGTCAGATTTTGCCATTTTCAGCAAGTTTCTTTCTGCTGCTATAAACCTGGTTTTCTAGGACATAGAAGTTACAAAATTTGTTGGGAACATGTTTTCTAGTTGTTTTCTTGAATATAAACCTTGATTAAAGAAGAAAATTGAAATTTCAAAAAATCGACAATTCTCATGTACGCGTACCTCTCAGATTTTGCCATTTTCAGCAAGTTTCTATCTGTTACTATAAACCTGGTTTTGTAGGGCATAGAAGTTACAAAATCTGTTGGGAACATGTTTTCTAGTTGTTTTCTTGAATATAAACCTTGATTAAAGAAGAAAATTGAAATTTCAAAAAATCGACAATTCTCATGTACGCGTACCTGTCAGATTTTGCCATTTTCAGCAAGTTTCTTTCTGCTGCTATAAACCTGGTTTTCTAGGGCATAGAAGTTACACAATCTGTTGGGAACATGTTTTCTAGTTGTTTTCTTGAATATAAAACTTAATTAAAGAAGAAAATTGAAATTTCAAAAAATCGACAATTCTCATGTACGCGTACCTGTCAGATTTTGCCATTTTCAGCAAGTTTCTTTCTGCTGCTATAAACCTGGTTTTCTAGGACATAGAAGTTACAAAATTTGTTGGGAACATGTTTTCTAGTTGTTTTCTTGAATATAAACCTTGATTAAAGAAGAAAATTGAAATTTCAAAAAATCGACAATTCTCATGTACGCGTACCTGTCAGATTTTGCCATTTTCAGCAAGTTTCTTTCTGCTGCTATAAACCTGGTTTTCTAGGGCATAGAAGTTACAAAATCTGTTGGGAACATGTTTTCTAGTTGTTTTCTTGAATATAAAACTTAATTAAAGAAGAAAATTGAAATTTCAAAAAATCGACAATTCTCATGTACGCGTACCTGTCAGATTTTGCCATTTTCAGCAAGTTTCTTTCTGCTGCTATAAACCTGGTTTTCTAGGACATAGAAGTTACAAAATTTGTTGGGAACATGTTTTCTAGTTGTTTTCTTGAATATAAACCTTGATTAAAGAAGAAAATTGAAATTTAAAAAAATCGACAATTCTCATGTACGCGTACCTGTCAGATTTTGCCATTTTCAGCAAGTTTCTTTCTGCTGCTATAAACCTGGTTTTCTAGGGCATAGAAGTTACAAAATCTGTTGGGAACATGTTTTCTAGTTGTTTTCTTGAATATAAACCTTGATTAAAGAAGAAAATTGAAATTTCAAAAAATCGACAATTCTCATGTACGCGTACCTGTCAGATTTTGCCATTTTCAGCAAGTTTCTATCTGTTACTATAAACCTGGTTTTGTAGGGCATAGAAGTTACAAAATCTGTTGGGAACATGTTTTCTAGTTGTTTTCTTGAATATAAAACTTAATTAAAGAAGAAAATTGAAATTGCAAAAAATCGACAATTCTCATGTACTCGTACCTGTCAGATTTTGCCATTTTCAGCAAGTTTCTTTCTGCTGCTATAAACCTGGTTTTCTAGGGCATAGAAGTTACAAAATCTGTTGGGAACATGTTTTCTAGTTGTTTTCTTGAATATAAAACTTAATTAAAGAAGAAAATTGAAATTTCAAAAAATCGACAATTCTCATGTACGCGTACCTGTCAGATTTTGCCATTTTCAGCAAGTTTCTTTCTGCTGCTATAAACCTGGTTTTCTAGGACATAGAAGTTACAAAATTTGTTGGGAACATGTTTTCTAGTTGTTTTCTTGAATATAAACCTTGATTAAAGAAGAAAATTGAAATTTCAAAAAATCGACAATTCTCATGTACGCGTACCTGTCAGATTTTGCCATTTTCAGCAAGTTTCTTTCTGCTGCTATAAACCTGGTTTTCTAGGACATAGAAGTTACAAAATTTGTTGGGAACATGTTTTCTAGTTGTTTTCTTGAATATAAACCTTGATTAAAGAAGAAAATTGAAATTTCAAAAAATCGACAATTCTCATGTACGCGTACCTGTCAGATTTTGCCATTTTCAGCAAGTTTCTTTCTGCTGCTATAAACCTGGTTTTCTAGGGCATAGAAGTTACAAAATCTGTTGGGAACATGTTTTCTAGTTGTTTTCTTGAATATAAAACTTAATTAAAGAAGAAAATTGAAATTGCAAAAAATCGACAATTCTCATGTACGCGTACCTGTCAGATTTTGCCATTTTCAGCAAGTTTCTTTCTGCTGCTATAAACCTGGTTTTCTAGGACATAGAAGTTACAAAATTTGTTGGGAACATGTTTTCTAGTTGTTTTCTTGAATATAAACCTTGATTAAAGAAGAAAATTGAAATTTAAAAAAATCGACAATTCTCATGTACGCGTACCTGTCAGATTTTGCCATTTTCAGCAAGTTTCTTTCTGCTGCTATAAACCTGGTTTTCTAGGGCATAGAAGTTACACAATCTGTTGGGAACATGTTTTCTAGTTGTTTTCTTGAATATAAAACTTAATTAAAGAAGAAAATTGAAATTTCAAAAAATCGACAATTCTCATGTACGCGTACCTGTCAGATTTTGCCATTTTCAGCAAGTTTCTTTCTGCTGCTATAAACCTGGTTTTCTAGGACATAGAAGTTACAAAATTTGTTGGGAACATGTTTTCTAGTTGTTTTCTTGAATATAAACCTTGATTAAAGAAGAAAATTGAAATTTCAAAAAATCGACAATTCTCATGTACGCGTACCTGTCAGATTTTGCCATTTTCAGCAAGTTTCTTTCTGCTGCTATAAACCTGGTTTTCTAGGGCACTGAAGTTACACAATCTGTTGGGAACATGTTTTCTAGTTGTTTTCTTGAATATAAAACTTAATTAAAGAAGAAAATTGAAATTTCAAAAAATCGACAATTCTCATGTACGCGTACCTGTCAGATTTTGCCATTTTCAGCAAGTTTCTTTCTGCTGCTATAAACCTGGTTTTCTAGGACATAGAAGTTACAAAATTTGTTGGGAACATGTTTTCTAGTTGTTTTCTTGAATATAAACCTTGATTAAAGAAGAAAATTGAAATTTCAAAAAATCGACAATTCTCATGTACGCGTACCTCTCAGATTTTGCCATTTTCAGCAAGTTTCTATCTGTTACTATAAACCTGGTTTTGTAGGGCATAGAAGTTACAAAATCTGTTGGGAACATGTTTTCTAGTTGTTTTCTTGAATATAAACCTTGATTAAAGAAGAAAATTGAAATTTCAAAAAATCGACAATTCTCATGTACGCGTACCTGTCAGATTTTGCCATTTTCAGCAAGTTTCTTTCTGCTGCTATAAACCTGGTTTTCTAGGGCATAGAAGTTACACAATCTGTTGGGAACATGTTTTCTAGTTGTTTTCTTGAATATAAAACTTAATTAAAGAAGAAAATTGAAATTTCAAAAAATCGACAATTCTCATGTACGCGTACCTGTCAGATTTTGCCATTTTCAGCAAGTTTCTTTCTGCTGCTATAAACCTGGTTTTCTAGGACATAGAAGTTACAAAATTTGTTGGGAACATGTTTTCTAGTTGTTTTCTTGAATATAAACCTTGATTAAAGAAGAAAATTGAAATTTCAAAAAATCGACAATTCTCATGTACGCGTACCTGTCAGATTTTGCCATTTTCAGCAAGTTTCTTTCTGCTGCTATAAACCTGGTTTTCTAGGGCATAGAAGTTACAAAATCTGTTGGGAACATGTTTTCTAGTTGTTTTCTTGAATATAAAACTTAATTAAAGAAGAAAATTGAAATTTCAAAAAAATCGACAATTCTCATGTACGCGTACCTGTCAGATTTTGCCATTTTCAGCAAGTTTCTTTCTGCTGCTATAAACCTGGTTTTCTAGGACATAGAAGTTACAAAATTTGTTGGGAACATGTTTTCTAGTTGTTTTCTTGAATATAAACCTTGATTAAAGAAGAAAATTGAAATTTAAAAAAATCGACAATTCTCATGTACGCGTACCTGTCAGATTTTGCCATTTTCAGCAAGTTTCTTTCTGCTGCTATAAACCTGGTTTTCTAGGGCATAGAAGTTACAAAATCTGTTGGGAACATGTTTTCTAGTTGTTTTCTTGAATATAAACCTTGATTAAAGAAGAAAATTGAAATTTCAAAAAATCGACAATTCTCATGTACGCGTACCTGTCAGATTTTGCCATTTTCAGCAAGTTTCTATCTGTTACTATAAACCTGGTTTTGTAGGGCATAGAAGTTACAAAATCTGTTGGGAACATGTTTTCTAGTTGTTTTCTTGAATATAAAACTTAATTAAAGAAGAAAATTGAAATTGCAAAAAATCGACAATTCTCATGTACTCGTACCTGTCAGATTTTGCCATTTTCAGCAAGTTTCTTTCTGCTGCTATAAACCTGGTTTTCTAGGGCATAGAAGTTACAAAATCTGTTGGGAACATGTTTTCTAGTTGTTTTCTTGAATATAAAACTTAATTAAAGAAGAAAATTGAAATTTCAAAAAATCGACAATTCTCATGTACGCGTACCTGTCAGATTTTGCCATTTTCAGCAAGTTTCTTTCTGCTGCTATAAACCTGGTTTTCTAGGACATAGAAGTTACAAAATTTGTTGGGAACATGTTTTCTAGTTGTTTTCTTGAATATAAACCTTGATTAAAGAAGAAAATTGAAATTTCAAAAAATCGACAATTCTCATGTACGCGTACCTGTCAGATTTTGCCATTTTCAGCAAGTTTCTTTCTGCTGCTATAAACCTGGTTTTCTAGGACATAGAAGTTACAAAATTTGTTGGGAACATGTTTTCTAGTTGTTTTCTTGAATATAAACCTTGATTAAAGAAGAAAATTGAAATTTCAAAAAATCGACAATTCTCATGTACGCGTACCTGTCAGATTTTGCCATTTTCAGCAAGTTTCTTTCTGCTGCTATAAACCTGGTTTTCTAGGGCATAGAAGTTACAAAATCTGTTGGGAACATGTTTTCTAGTTGTTTTCTTGAATATAAAACTTAATTAAAGAAGAAAATTGAAATTTCAAAAAATCGACAATTCTCATGTACGCGTACCTGTCAGATTTTGCCATTTTCAGCAAGTTTCTTTCTGCTGCTATAAACCTGGTTTTCTAGGACATAGAAGTTACAAAATTTGTTGGGAACATGTTTTCTAGTTGTTTTCTTGAATATAAACCTTGATTAAAGAAGAAAATTGAAATTTAAAAAAATCGACAATTCTCATGTACGCGTACCTGTCAGATTTTGCCATTTTCAGCAAGTTTCTTTCTGCTGCTATAAACCTGGTTTTCTAGGGCATAGAAGTTACACAATCTGTTGGGAACATGTTTTCTAGTTGTTTTCTTGAATATAAAACTTAATTAAAGAAGAAAATTGAAATTTCAAAAAATCGACAATTCTCATGTACGCGTACCTGTCAGATTTTGCCATTTTCAGCAAGTTTCTTTCTGCTGCTATAAACCTGGTTTTCTAGGACATAGAAGTTACAAAATTTGTTGGGAACATGTTTTCTAGTTGTTTTCTTGAATATAAACCTTGATTAAAGAAGAAAATTGAAATTTCAAAAAATCGACAATTCTCATGTACGCGTACCTGTCAGATTTTGCCATTTTCAGCAAGTTTCTTTCTGCTGCTATAAACCTGGTTTTCTAGGGCACTGAAGTTACACAATCTGTTGGGAACATGTTTTCTAGTTGTTTTCTTGAATATAAAACTTAATTAAAGAAGAAAATTGAAATTTCAAAAAATCGACAATTCTCATGTACGCGTACCTGTCAGATTTTGCCATTTTCAGCAAGTTTCTTTCTGCTGCTATAAACCTGGTTTTCTAGGACATAGAAGTTACAAAATTTGTTGGGAACATGTTTTCTAGTTGTTTTCTTGAATATAAACCTTGATTAAAGAAGAAAATTGAAATTTCAAAAAATCGACAATTCTCATGTACGCGTACCTCTCAGATTTTGCCATTTTCAGCAAGTTTCTATCTGTTACTATAAACCTGGTTTTGTAGGGCATAGAAGTTACAAAATCTGTTGGGAACATGTTTTCTAGTTGTTTTCTTGAATATAAACCTTGATTAAAGAAGAAAATTGAAATTTCAAAAAATCGACAATTCTCATGTACGCGTACCTGTCAGATTTTGCCATTTTCAGCAAGTTTCTTTCTGCTGCTATAAACCTGGTTTTCTAGGGCATAGAAGTTACACAATCTGTTGGGAACATGTTTTCTAGTTGTTTTCTTGAATATAAAACTTAATTAAAGAAGAAAATTGAAATTTCAAAAAATCGACAATTCTCATGTACGCGTACCTGTCAGATTTTGCCATTTTCAGCAAGTTTCTTTCTGCTGCTATAAACCTGGTTTTCTAGGACATAGAAGTTACAAAATTTGTTGGGAACATGTTTTCTAGTTGTTTTCTTGAATATAAACCTTGATTAAAGAAGAAAATTGAAATTTCAAAAAATCGACAATTCTCATGTACGCGTACCTGTCAGATTTTGCCATTTTCAGCAAGTTTCTTTCTGCTGCTATAAACCTGGTTTTCTAGGGCATAGAAGTTACAAAATCTGTTGGGAACATGTTTTCTAGTTGTTTTCTTGAATATAAAACTTAATTAAAGAAGAAAATTGAAATTTCAAAAAATCGACAATTCTCATGTACGCGTACCTGTCAGATTTTGCCATTTTCAGCAAGTTTCTTTCTGCTGCTATAAACCTGGTTTTCTAGGACATAGAAGTTACAAAATTTGTTGGGAACATGTTTTCTAGTTGTTTTCTTGAATATAAACCTTGATTAAAGAAGAAAATTGAAATTTCAAAAAATCGACAATTCTCATGTACGCGTACCTCTCAGATTTTGCCATTTTCAGCAAGTTTCTATCTGTTACTATAAACCTGGTTTTGTAGGGCATAGAAGTTACAAAATCTGTTGGGAACATGTTTTCTAGTTGTTTTCTTGAATATAAACCTTGATTAAAGAAGAAAATTGAAATTTCAAAAAATCGACAATTCTCATGTACGCGTACCTGTCAGATTTTGCCATTTTCAGCAAGTTTCTTTCTGCTGCTATAAACCTGGTTTTCTAGGGCATAGAAGTTACACAATCTGTTGGGAACATGTTTTCTAGTTGTTTTCTTGAATATAAAACTTAATTAAAGAAGAAAATTGAAATTTCAAAAAATCGACAATTCTCATGTACGCGTACCTGTCAGATTTTGCCATTTTCAGCAAGTTTCTTTCTGCTGCTATAAACCTGGTTTTCTAGGACATAGAAGTTACAAAATTTGTTGGGAACATGTTTTCTAGTTGTTTTCTTGAATATAAACCTTGATTAAAGAAGAAAATTGAAATTTCAAAAAATCGACAATTCTCATGTACGCGTACCTGTCAGATTTTGCCATTTTCAGCAAGTTTCTTTCTGCTGCTATAAACCTGGTTTTCTAGGGCATAGAAGTTACAAAATCTGTTGGGAACATGTTTTCTAGTTGTTTTCTTGAATATAAAACTTAATTAAAGAAGAAAATTGAAATTTCAAAAAATCGACAATTCTCATGTACGCGTACCTGTCAGATTTTGCCATTTTCAGCAAGTTTCTTTCTGCTGCTATAAACCTGGTTTTCTAGGACATAGAAGTTACAAAATTTGTTGGGAACATGTTTTCTAGTTGTTTTCTTGAATATAAACCTTGATTAAAGAAGAAAATTGAAATTTAAAAAAATCGACAATTCTCATGTACGCGTACCTGTCAGATTTTGCCATTTTCAGCAAGTTTCTTTCTGCTGCTATAAACCTGGTTTTCTAGGGCATAGAAGTTACAAAATCTGTTGGGAACATGTTTTCTAGTTGTTTTCTTGAATATAAACCTTGATTAAAGAAGAAAATTGAAATTTCAAAAAATCGACAATTCTCATGTACGCGTACCTGTCAGATTTTGCCATTTTCAGCAAGTTTCTATCTGTTACTATAAACCTGGTTTTGTAGGGCATAGAAGTTACAAAATCTGTTGGGAACATGTTTTCTAGTTGTTTTCTTGAATATAAAACTTAATTAAAGAAGAAAATTGAAATTGCAAAAAATCGACAATTCTCATGTACTCGTACCTGTCAGATTTTGCCATTTTCAGCAAGTTTCTTTCTGCTGCTATAAACCTGGTTTTCTAGGGCATAGAAGTTACAAAATCTGTTGGGAACATGTTTTCTAGTTGTTTTCTTGAATATAAAACTTAATTAAAGAAGAAAATTGAAATTTCAAAAAATCGACAATTCTCATGTACGCGTACCTGTCAGATTTTGCCATTTTCAGCAAGTTTCTTTCTGCTGCTATAAACCTGGTTTTCTAGGACATAGAAGTTACAAAATTTGTTGGGAACATGTTTTCTAGTTGTTTTCTTGAATATAAACCTTGATTAAAGAAGAAAATTGAAATTTCAAAAAATCGACAATTCTCATGTACGCGTACCTGTCAGATTTTGCCATTTTCAGCAAGTTTCTTTCTGCTGCTATAAACCTGGTTTTCTAGGACATAGAAGTTACAAAATTTGTTGGGAACATGTTTTCTAGTTGTTTTCTTGAATATAAACCTTGATTAAAGAAGAAAATTGAAATTTCAAAAAATCGACAATTCTCATGTACGCGTACCTGTCAGATTTTTCCATTTTCAGCAAGTTTCTTTCTGCTGCTATAAACCTTGTTTTCTAGGGCATAGAAGTTACAAAATCTGTTGGGAACATGTTTTCTAGTTGTTTTCTTGAATATAAAACTTAATTAAAGAAGAAAATTGAAATTTCAAAAAATCGACAATTCTCATGTACGCGTACCTGTCAGATTTTGCCATTTTCAGCAAGTTTCTTTCTGCTGCTATAAACCTGGTTTTCTAGGGCATAGAAGTTACAAAATCTGTTGGGAACATGTTTTCTAGTTGTTTTCTTGAATATAAAACTTAATTAAAGAAGAAAATTGAAATTTCAAAAAATCGACAATTCTCATGTACGCGTACCTGTCAGATTTTGCCATTTTCAGCAAGTTTCTTTCTGCTGCTATAAACCTGGTTTTCTAGGACATAGAAGTTACAAAATTTGTTGGGAACATGTTTTCTAGTTGTTTTCTTGAATATAAACCTTGATTAAAGAAGAAAATTGAAATTTCAAAAAATCGACAATTCTCATGTACGCGTACCTGTCAGATTTTGCCATTTTCAGCAAGTTTCTTTCTGCTGCTATAAACCTGGTTTTCTAGGGCATAGAAGTTACAAAATCTGTTGGGAACATGTTTTCTAGTTGTTTTCTTGAATATAAAACTTAATTAAAGAAGAAAATTGAAATTTCAAAAAATCGACAATTCTCATGTACGCGTACCTGTCAGATTTTGCCATTTTCAGCAAGTTTCTTTCTGCTGCTATAAACCTGGTTTTCTAGGACATAGAAGTTACAAAATTTGTTGGGAACATGTTTTCTAGTTGTTTTCTTGAATATAAACCTTGATTAAAGAAGAAAATTGAAATTTCAAAAAATCGACAATTCTCATGTACGCGTACCTGTCAGATTTTGCCATTTTCAGCAAGTTTCTTTCTGCTGCTATAAACCTGGTTTTCTAGGGCATAGAAGTTACAAAATCTGTTGGGAACATGTTTTCTAGTTGTTTTCTTGAATATAAAACTTAATTAAAGAAGAAAATTGAAATTTCAAAAAATCGACAATTCTCATGTACGCGTACCTGTCAGATTTTGCCATTTTCAGCAAGTTTCTTTCTGCTGCTATAAACCTGGTTTTCTAGGACATAGAAGTTACAAAATTTGTTGGGAACATGTTTTCTAGTTGTTTTCTTGAATATAAACCTTGATTAAAGAAGAAAATTGAAATTTAAAAAAATCGACAATTCTCATGTACGCGTACCTGTCAGATTTTGCCATTTTCAGCAAGTTTCTTTCTGCTGCTATAAACCTGGTTTTCTAGGGCATAGAAGTTACAAAATCTGTTGGGAACATGTTTTCTAGTTGTTTTCTTGAATATAAACCTTGATTAAAGAAGAAAATTGAAATTTCAAAAAATCGACAATTCTCATGTACGCGTACCTGTCAGATTTTGCCATTTTCAGCAAGTTTCTTTCTGCTGCTATAAACCTGGTTTTCTAGGACATAGAAGTTACAAAATTTGTTGGGAACATGTTTTCTAGTTGTTTTCTTGAATATAAAACTTAATTAAAGAAGAAAATTGAAATTTCAAAAAATCGACAATTCTCATGTACGCGTACCTGTCAGATTTTGCCATTTTCAGCAAGTTTCTATCTGTTACTATAAACCTGGTTTTGTAGGGCATAGAAGTTACAAAATCTGTTGGGAACATGTTTTCTAGTTGTTTTCTGGAATATAAACCTTGATTAAAGAAGAAAATTGAAATTTCAAAAAATCGACAATTCTCATGTACGCGTACCTGTCAGATTTTGCCATTTTCAGCAAGTTTCTATCTGTTACTATAAACCTGGTTTTGTAGGGCATAGAAGTTACAAAATCTGTTGGGAACATGTTTTCTAGTTGTTTTCTTGAATATAAACCTTGATTAAAGAAGAAAATTGAAATTTCAAAAAATCGACAATTCTCATGTACGCGTACCTGTCAGATTTTGCATTTTCAGCAAGTTTCTTTCTGCTGCTATAAACCTGGTTTTCTAGGACATAGAAGTTACAAAATTTGTTGGGAACATGTTTTCTAGTTGTTTTCTTGAATATAAACCTTGATTAAAGAAGAAAATTGAAATTTCAAAAAATCGACAATTCTCATGTACGCGTACCTGTCAGATTTTGCCATTTTCAGCAAGTTTCTTTCTGCTGCTATAAACCTGGTTTTCTAGGGCATAGAAGTTACAAAATCTGTTGGGAACATGTTTTCTAGTTGTTTTCTTGAATATAAAACTTAATTAAAGAAGAAAATTGAAATTTCAAAAAATCGACAATTCTCATGTACGCGTACCTGTCAGATTTTGCCATTTTCAGCAAGTTTCTTTCTGCTGCTATAAACCTGGTTTTCTAGGACATAGAAGTTACAAAATTTGTTGGGAACATGTTTTCTAGTTGTTTTCTTGAATATAAACCTTGATTAAAGAAGAAAATTGAAATTTCAAAAAATCGACAATTCTCATGTACGCGTACCTGTCAGATTTTGCCATTTTCAGCAAGTTTCTTTCTGCTGCTATAAACCTGGTTTTCTAGGGCATAGAAGTTACAAAATCTGTTGGGAACATGTTTTCTAGTTGTTTTCTTGAATATAAACCTTAATTAAAAAAGAAAATTGAAATTTCAAAAAATCGACAATTCTCATGTACGCGTACCTGTCAGATTTTGCCATTTTCAGCAAGTTTCTTTCTGCTGCTATAAACCTGGTTTTCTAGGACATAGAAGTTACAAAATTTGTTGGGAACATGTTTTCTAGTTGTTTTCTTGAATATAAAACTTAATTAAAGAAGAAAATTGAAATTTCAAAAAATCGACAATTCTCATGTACGCGTACCTGTCAGATTTTGCCATTTTCAGCAAGTTTCTTTCTGCTGCTATAAACCTGGTTTTCTAGGACATAGAAGTTACAAAATTTGTTGGGAACATGTTTTCTAGTTGTTTTCTTGAATATAAACCTTGATTAAAGAAGAAAATTGAAATTTCAAAAAATCGACAATTCTCATGTACGCGTACCTGTCAGATTTTGCCATTTTCAGCAAGTTTCTTTCTGCTGCTATAAACCTGGTTTTCTAGGGCATAGAAGTTACAAAATCTGTTGGGAACATGTTTTCTAGTTGTTTTCTTGAATATAAAACTTAATTAAAGAAGAAAATTGAAATTTCAAAAAATCGACAATTCTCATGTACGCGTACCTGTCAGATTTTGCCATTTTCAGCAAGTTTCTTTCTGCTGCTATTAACCTGGTTTTCTAGGACATAGAAGTTACAAAATCTGTTGGGAACATGTTTTCTAGTTGTTTTCTTGAATATAAACCTTGATTAAAGAAGAAAATTGAAATTTCAAAAAATCGACAATTC